>JAJMFL010000013.1:0-410068 GCA_030574755.1 Hansenula silvicultrix
AACTGCTTTTTTTTTTTTTTTCACCACCAAATTTTTTTAGCGTACAAAGAAAAATAATGTTGCGCACACGACTCTATATTTCTGATTTTCGCGAGTACTTAACTATTTGTAGTATAAAGAACAACAACTATAAGAAGAGCAAGAAGAACAATCGGTACATGTATTAATAAGTCTTTGGTTTATCCAGTTTAGCTCTTATTTTGGCAAACGCCTTATCTATTTTGAGGACTCTGATAATGAGGAATGGCCATGCCCAAAATGGAGTTAGATGACTGACGTAATAGGCAAATGAAGCTTGATTACCTCTACAGGTTAATTTGTACAATGTGCCTCTTGATAATGACGCTTCAATATCGTTTACAACGTTTTTAGCATAGACTTCTGCCTTCTCTGCGTTCCCAATAGTTCCGCTCAATACATTTTCATCTTCAAGGTAGTATATTGAATCTTTCGGTGTGGTTGATTGACCCCCATCGGAGATTTCACTTTCAACTCGACCTGTAACGACTTGAACAACTTTAATACCCAGGGCATTTGTCTCCACGGCTAACAGTTCACCAAGTTGGTGGAATGCAGTCTTGGAAGAGGAATAAGCACCTTGGAAGGGCATGATAGTTGAGCTGAGAACCGTGTTTGTAAATGCAACTAGACCTTTTGATCTTAGGATTAAATGCTGGAAGGCCTGTATAACTTCAACATGACCAAAGAAGTTAATATCATAAACACGACGTAGTTCTTTCATATCCATATCGAAAATTGCACTTTTATTTGGTGCCATACCAACATTGTTGTACAGGATATCTAATTTGCCACCTGTTTCTTCGGAAATGAGATCTCTAACTCTGTATATTGATTCTGTATCAGTTATGTCAAATCCATAAATGGTGATACCATACTGCTCCAGTTTTTGCAGTTTATCAATACTTCTAGCGCCTGCAAATACCCTGTATCCTCTTTTGGCAAATTCAATAGCCAGCGCATAACCGATACCACTTGAAGCACCAGTTACGAAAACAGTTGGGCGGTTTGATGACATTTGTGGATTGAATGGAAGTTGCTCTCACAATTATGGTGTGTATATGTATGTGTATATGTATATATATATGTATATATATATATACGAGTAAAGAATATCGGTCAACCTTTCAATCCTATAACAGAATCAACTCTCAAGTCAATTCCAAAGGGTCTTTCGGAAGTGGTTCTTTGCCTTCGTTGGCCGCTAATTCCATTGGCTTTCAATTACAGTTGAGATTATTTTATTCCTTTGTATTGATATTATATTATCTAATCGGGGATTAATACTATAGAGTCCACTACGCTCACTAAAAGTACAATACAAACCAACACGTCAATACTGAATTTGATAAATGTTGAAAGCGCTCTGTACAATAAGTATATAAAAATGTATCTCATCACCACAAGCTCCTCAAATTCAAGAAGTCTTTTGTTTATTTACTTTTTCTTTAATTCTAGCAAAAAGCTCTGCAACCTTCATGAACTTTATAATAGAATAAGCCCAAAGTGAAAATGGTAACAACAGATTAACCCAGTAAGCCACAGTGGCTTTGTCACCTCTGTATGTAACTCTATATAGTGAGTTGGAATTAAGAAACTTTTCAACGTCGTTAACAACATTGTTGGCATAGACCTTAGCAGGTTGACCGAATTCAAAAGCTTCATCAAATAAGTTCCCATCTTCAAGATAATAGATTGAGTCTTTGGATATGGATTCACTCTTATCACCAATCTCTGATTCAACACGACCAGTAACCACTCTCAGGACTTTAAGACCTAGGAAATTAACTTCCAAGGCTAAAGTATCACCCAGCATACGGAAGGCAGATTTTGATGCACCATAAGCACTTATAAAAGGGACAGGACCTAAATCAATAACTGAATCAGAAAAGACATATAGACCTTTTGATTTCAACATCAGTTTTTGGAAACTTTGAATAACTTCATAATGACCAAATAGATTAACATCAAATACACGACGTAAAAGTTTTAAATCTTGATCATAAACTGGACATCTTGGAGGCGCCATACCGACATTGTTATACAAAATATCCAATTCTCCACCGGTTTCTTGAGAAATCGAGTCTTTAACTTTATGAATAGATTCAGAGTTTGTGATATCAAATTCATAAATAGTAACCCCATATCTCTCTAAAGGTTTCATCTTATCAACACTTCTAGCACCTGCGAAAACCTTGAAGCCTCTCTTGGCAAACTCAATGGCCAATGCATACCCAATACCACTTGAAGCACCTGTGATGAACACACTCTTAGGCTTAGTCGTTGTCATGATTTCGTTGATTTTTCACTGTGCAAAAATTATGAATACAATAGCAACACTGATGTATTCAATTCCCACTGCGAATTTTTGAAAACCCAATCTTTATAAACGACTTGCAGCCTCTTTATATAGCCAACCACTTATAGCTTCTTTATATACCATTGACATTTATTTCCCGCTTGAAATATGGATTAAGTAGCTTTTTAGCCGTATATCCGTTATTTGATTGGGTCCATTAATCAAATTGATTAAATCAGTAGTGCATTGTTTTTTTACAGGGATTTGAAATTGATCAAAGGTAGTTTAGTATTGTGTTATCAGTACACTTCAATATTCTGATATAGCTCCGACCTGTCTACACGATTCAAGGCACAGAGCTTAGAAAAACTCATTAGCAGAAGCTATGATGTACTTGTTGTTTGCTAACGCCATCCATCGCCTTTAGTGGAAATAAGTGGATATAAAAATCTTTTATTTATTCGTGATTCGCATATACTGTAAAAGAACTTTTCTGCACAGATAAATTGAATTTTAACCTATCAAGTAACGTGAGCTATGAAACTGCCTTTATTCGCTCTAAGAAACCAATGGAACACTACCTGGAAAGTAAACCACTGGATTTATTGTACATGTATTTAAATTTGACAAATTTAATTTAATATTTAATTTTTTATAGATAAATTTCCATTTGTTAGGTGTATAAAATCATATTATAAGAAATAAATAATTTTACAAAAGAAAAAAAAAACACACCGTAAGCAAATAGTAGACCATCCATCACCCTTGCTATTATTCACACACATCCTATTACTCAATTATACGCTCAACTCTTAACAATACCGTTTGAAACAACATCATACACTGTACCCCAGATTGGGTACTGAGAGTGGCCCTTATCAAAAACTAGAGACTATACACGCGATGCCATTCATAGATCATTCACCTTGCTTTAAATTAAATTGAATATCTACAAAACTGGATGAGAAACTAACTAAACGTTCTATTACTCGTGATATAAAGCATTAATATGACCTAAACGAAAACCAACAATGACGAAAACTCCAAAAATAAAAAAACCAAAAATACCCACAATGATGCTATGACAAACCTATATACCCAGTTGTATACTACTCTATGATCGATCTCATTTCATTGAGTAAACTTTCTAATGATCCGGTGACAAATTGCGAACTACCTCTTGAATTATAGCTCACTCGTGATAAATCACCAGTTGTGGTATGCACTTGATTATTATGACCCGAGTGCATAGAATTCATATCTTCATCGGTAACTGGTTCATTAACTTCATCATCTGAGGAATCATCACCGTGAACATCACCAGAACTCGAAGATTTATATTTTTGAGGTATTTTACCATTACGTTTTAAATAAGTACTCATGAAATAACCAGTATCAACAGAACTTGTTACACTTTTCCTTCTTGAATCGAAACCTGGTTTCAATTCTGTGTTTAAATGCTCAAGTCTCCATTTTATCCTAGCACTGATGACCCTTCTCAAATATATTCTCCATAATTCTTCAATCCCCTCTCTATTGTTGAATCTAGGTGGTAATGATTTTGTACGATGCAAAAAAGTCAACGCATCCTCTTTAGGGAATGTATCATATCTGTTGAAAAAAGGTCTTTCAATCTTATATTCTGGTAAAACAGGTGTATGAGCTTTATTGAAAGTGATTGGTGTACCTAGTTTCAATAACTCTTGATCTAAAATATGTTCAGGATCTGAAACCATTGAGTTTTGACCATTTGTTGGATTTGGGGTATATATGATATAGTTGTTTTTAGAGTCAATTGTGATAGCTTTTGTAGTTTCTTTTAAATAAGGTTCTAATTTGATAATCTCCCTTGGAGGTAATTCATAGGCTTTAACTTGTTGATTGAGACAAAGATCTTTGGACATTGATGAATCAATATTGATATAATTCATACTGGAATTCAGTTCAAAGCTATTTCTAAATTTCCCTCTTCTTGATCTTCTTCTCTTTGGACCATTTACAGGATAGAAGAACCGATTTTTAACTTCTCTTGTACTTATCATACGTCTTTTTTGCCTCGTTACAGAATGTTTTCTTGTAACAGTTGGTGATATTATAGTTGATTCTATAGTAGGTGCCTTCCCAACTGATCCCACTTCACTCATCATTGTATCTCTATTTGATTGGAATGCATTATGTTTATGATATGTTGGATTGAAAGCACCTCTATTAGGTACTTCTTTTATTGTAGGTACGGAAGGATATCTTCGATGTAAGACATTTGAATTCGAAAGGCCATGCTGACTTGTTGCTGATGTGAACACATAGTTATCCACCACAGTCATTTGTGGAATGTTTAAATTAATTCAATGGATATTATGTAGTGAAATAAATCAAATGCCTCTGCTATGAAAATGTAAGCTTTTATCTAAACAAAAGAGATCAAATCAAACAAGGATTATAATGACAAAGGAAATCTTTTGGAGTGATTGAAATCATCTTCCTTTCTCAAACTAGTTGCAATTTCAGATCAAAAATTTCGTAGATCTATACATTTCAAGATTTTTCAGACATGGCTGGCTCTATACATTACTAAATATGCACATTATATACAGAAGACAACGTTTGATAAGGGAAACAATCAAGTTACCCTCCTCTTTGATCTTTGAAAAGGCAAAAAATAATTAAATTCGCGATATATTTATCGCGAATTGGTTTTACAAAAAAATTGAAAATACAATATCTTTCGCGAATTTTTGAACATTCCGATTTTTTTTTTTTGAGAGATCAGTTTTCATTTTGGTACACGTACAACGAAAACATTCTTGTTGCCTCCTTTTAAAAAGTTGAAATCTTAGCTAAATTTAACAACTTTCAAGATCTCTAAGAGAATAACGTTGAAGTGAATTTATAACGATACAATGGATAAATTAAAAGAAGTATGTGTGGAAGTAAAATGGTTTCACAATTGATGGCGAATAAGTTTTGATTTGATTTGGTTTGTTATTGTTATTGTTTCCATATCGATGTCAGTTGATCTCAGCGGGTGTTGTGATGCTCTTATTCCCACGCCTCGTTTGATCAGAACAATAAGGGTGATATAGATATCAATATCAATATCAATGTTCATATCAACAAGCTCAATTGAGGATTCTAAAAACACTTTGACCAGTGACTAACAATTTTCTATCAGAAATTAGCCAATTTAAAATTAGATGCCGAAAAATGGCAAGAAAAACATGATGATTTACAAGTAAAAGTTAAAGAATTAGAACAAGAATCATTAGAAAAAGATAACCAAATTCAAGCTTTAACAAGAAAAAATGAAACTTTAGAAGAAAATTTGGAAAAATTAGAAGCTCAAGTTACTGAACATAAATCAGCCGCTGAAGAATCTCATTCATTAAAATCACATAATGAAAATTATACAAAAAAGAATCAACAATTAGAAGAAGAATTAGAAGAATCTGATAAGAATCTAAAAGAAACAACTGAAAAATTACGTGAAACTGATTTGAAAGCTGAACAATTAGAACGTAAAGTTACTTCATTAGAATCTGAACGTGAAGAATTAGAAAAGAAATATGAAGAATTAACTGAAAAATACACTTCTGCTAAAGCTGAATTGGATGAAATCTCAGCTCAATTGGAAGCCATCTAACTCGACACCGCTATCACAAACGAACAAATTGTTGATTTTTCAAACAATGAATTGCATATAATATACCATATAATTATTATTTCCCTTTTAATGAAATTTTCTTTAAATTTTTTAACTTTCAACTTGAGACATGCTAAATTGATTTGGAAAGGTATCGATACCGTTTTTGAATTCTTATTTTAAATATACATGCCATTAATTTCAACTATTTAATGTGTAGTCCCTATTAGTTTTCCATATCCCCATATTAAAAAAGTGATTCAATATAATTGAAAATCATTACAGCCTCATGTTACAAACCACAATTAGATTATTTCATTCCTAAACCTTTATATACACATTCTCACCAGCTATCAAGACTCCTTCTTTTTTACTCTTCAACTCTATCCTTTATCAACAATCATCACACATACACACACACACACTCTCTCTCTATATATAAATAAATAGATTGAAATCACCATGGCAACAATTAGAGAGGACTGATATTTACACCGTGATTGCATACATTAACTATCGTCTCTCTGTGTAAACACCAGCACCGGGAGTGGGAAAAACGAGAGGAGCACTTTTTCCCTCTCACATTGGAAATAAAATTGGGCAATTTGTAAATGTGAGAATCTGAGTTGCATTAAAACACGGTTATACTCAGTAAACAATTTCAAAAAATACATACACACTGAATTTTTAAACGTCAAAACTTTAAGCGGTTGTTACAAAACATCAATTGGAAAAACAATCATCATGGCGGATCAGTACTGGCTTAACGAACAGCTAAAGAATGATGATGGCTTTGGAGCCAATAACAACTCACAACAACAAGACGACCAATTAATGTCGTCATTTTTAAACTATTTAGACGGTGATGGTAATGGTAACAACGCCGCTGGTAATAATGGGAACAGTGATAATGTGAATCAAATCAAGAGTAACACAGGTGCAGGTGCCAATAACAGTAGACCTTTATCAGCATTTAATCAAAATTCTGGCGGGATTGGTGGTCAAGGATTAAATGATTCAAATGTAGATTTAGGCGTGAGTCCTTCTTCAATATTGCAACAACAACAATTATTACAGCAACAACAGAATCAAGGCGCTCCAGTACAACAGTCACCTCAATTACAACAAATACAGCAACAACAAAGTCAATCTCAAAGGTCAAGTCAAGATGCTAATGCTTTAATTCAAAGTCTACTCAGTGAGAGAAATAATAATCAAAATAATCAGTTTCAACAACAACAAGGAAATCAAGCACCAAATAATCAACAACCTTTCAATCAAAATCAAGGTTTACCACCTAATGTTTTCTCTCCTCCTACAACATCTCAAACAATACCGCCACAAGTTCCTCAACAACAACAACAACAACAACAACCACAAGTCCCAACACCTCAGCTACAACAACAGAATGTCCCAGCTCAGGCTGTAGCCGCTCAAAATCCTCAACGACAAGGAACTCCCCAATTCAATAATAACAACAACGTTCCTTTGGATAAAGCTGCCATGATCGCTGCGCTTCAACAACGTAATAGTCAAAATCAACAACAGCAACAACAACAACAGCAGTTTTTACAACAACAAATGTTGAATCAACAACAACAGCAACAACAGCAGCAGCAACAACAGCAGCAGCATCAACAACAAAGTTCAATGTCCCCAAATTTGAATAACCAACCTCTATCAAATCAACAACAACAACAGCATATGTTTCAACAGTTACAACAACAGCAAGCTCTTAGATTACAACAATTACAACAACAACAAAGACAACAACAACAGAATTCCATGGGTGGGCCTCATAGCCAAACGCCTATGAGCCAAGATAGTGGTGTTAGTTCGCCAATGATTACGAATCAAATACCACCCCAAAATCAATTCAACCCTCAGTTCTCTGCACCAAATCAAATTAGCCGTAATGGAACTCCGTTTCAACAAGGTCAACCACAACAGCAACAACAGCAAAGGCCTCAAACTCAACCTATGAATATGCATCAAGGCCCAGTGTCTCAACATCCAAGCGTCCCAAATACTCCACAACAACCTCAGAGAGTTTTGTCAAATCCTCCACAACAGATTCCACAACGTCCATCTCAGGTTCAAGCTCCTCAAGTTCCTCAAGCTCCTCAACAGCAGCAACAACAACCTCAAACACAAGGAAGTGCACCTGGGAGTGCGCCTGGATCTGCTAATGTTCCTCAACAAAATTTAACTCCCGAACAAATTCAACAAAGAAAGTTACAACAACAAATAAGTGCTACTCAAATCGAACTATTCATGAAAACTTTGACAGATTTTATGAGAAATAGAGGTACACCTATCACTTCAAATCCTGTAATCGCCGATAAAAGAATTCATTTGTTTTTCTTTTATGCTATCGTTGCAAGATTAGGTGGTTCTGCAGCAGTTTCAAGACAACAACAATGGCCATTTGTTGCCCAAAAATTGGCTTTACCAGTTGATCAAAATCATCAGGTTGCAAGAGATTTGGCGAAAGCTTATATTGATTATCTTTTACCTTTTGAACAATACGCTGCAACACCAGAAGGTCAAAAAGATTTACAAAATAGAAGACAAAACATTCAAAAACAACATGAGGCAATATTGAGACAATTGAAACAAAGCCAAGGTCAACAACCAGGTCATACCGCACAACCTTCAGCTCAACCTCAAACAAATCAAATTCCAAAACAACCTTCAGCTCAACCTACACCTGCTCAAATTCCTCAACATATTTCACCTCAAATTCCTCAACAGAACATCAATCAATCGCAAATCCCAACTCCAACTCAACAGCAATTCCAAAAGGTTAACAATATTGGATCTAATGCAGGGTCTAATCCTAATAGCCCAGGTGTACATCCACAACAACAACAACAGCAACAACCACAACCGTCACCATATAATCAACAATTAGGCAATATCCAACAAGCTCAAAGACAAAAAAGTATTTCCCAAAGAGGTTCAAACGTTAACTCTCCAATACCACAGAGTCAAACTCAACCTCAGGCTCAACCTCAAGTACAAGATCAACAAGCACCTCCGGAGCCTTTGAAGCCTAATGTGATTAGAAATTATATTCCTGAACAAAAATTGATTGAGCAACATGCTGGTTATGATGTTAAATCATTGAATCAGTTAGGTGAACAGATCGATACAGCAAAACCTATTTTCTTATTTGCTCCAGAACTAGGAGCTGTTAGCATACATGCCTTAATTATGAGTTTAGATTCTGGAGTTAGCCACGAGGTTAATACAGCTTTAAATACAGCTCTGGTCACATCAGCTGATAATGCTCTAACTATACCGTTGATCGAATGCCCAGATTTCCTGGAAGCATTGGCATGTTTGGGGCTAAGAACTTTAGATCAACTATTGAATGGGGAAAATTCCAGATCAGTTGTTGGTGTTGAGAAAGTTGACTTGGACACCTTGGACACTAAGAACTCAAATATTGATCAGATTTTCAATAAATATGTCAAAAGTGAAGATGATGCTTATGAGGTGGAAATTCAGATTGACTCCTTTTCTGGTCAACAGAAAGAGCAAGTTGAACAAAAGAAAGATTTCATCAAAGAGGAAGATGATATAGTTGTGGATGCAGATGGTGATTTCGATTTGGAACAAGATGATAAAAGTTTCAATTACGTCTCAAGATCTGCTAGTGTTTCTGACCTGAAGATACCAACAACTTTTGAAATTCCACCATATGTTGATATGTTAATTTCGGTTCGTTACGAGAGTGAACACCCATTTAGCAAAATACATACAAAGAGCGCTGAGGATCCACAAGTTTTGTTGGTTGATCAATTGACTACAATCTCAATGGTGTTGAGAAATATTTCATTTTATGAACACAATGCTACTTCCTTAGCCTCAAGTGAATTCTTGAAAGAGTTCTTATTCAAATTAATCACTGCCATTGCCTCAAATCCAGATAAATTCATTTTTACAAGAAGAAGACTAGGATTTTTGAAAGATGTTTTGATAATCTTGGTCAATGTCTCGCATTTGTTACAGTTAAGAAATCATAACGATGTTCTCGCAGTATTGATCTTGGTTCTTTCATTCGGTGCCCAACAGGAGTCCCAAGATGAGTCAACATTCACGGAATACAACCCATCCTCACACAAGTATCAAAGCCATGGTGTTGACGTTTTGGCTAAGTTGTTGGTTCGCGATCCCCCAAATAGACAGTTATTCCACGAGGTTTTAAGTGGTAACTATGATGCCAATACACCATTTGCAGAAGTAGAAGAGAATAAAAAACTTGCACAATTGTATACAGGATCTGAAAACCCACATCAAGCACTACTGTCGAGATTGTTCAAATATTTAATTTCTGTTATACCACTTACTAACCTCGGCTTGAATGCCATTATTCAAGAAAGAGATGCTGCTATTTTGCAGTCCCTGATTGCCTCAATTTTAATCATCGATATCGTTCCAACTGAAGGCGACCAAAACTTGGCATTGACTTGGTTGAGTGGACCAGAATGTGTTGGTAACGGACTAATAAGACTAGGTCTAGTACTTGCTGCAGTTGCATCTAAACCAGGTGACAATGATGCTTTAAGATTGATTTCTGCTAGAGCTTTTACACTTGTTAATTCATTAATTCAAAAATCCATTGAATTTATTGAAAACGATGATGGTGACTTGGCCCACTTCAATCAAACTAAGTTACAGTTACCATCTGATGCTGTTCTAGGTGCTTTGTTGACTTCGATTGATCCTTCGATTTTAAACCAAATCTTGACTCTATCTGGCTTCTTGAAGAAGATCAACTCCGCGGCAATTAAGCATAACAATGAGGAAAACTAAATGCAATTCCAATCTACAAGATTTTTAGGCTTAATATATAAAAGCACTGTATAGTGCATGATGTAGTATATAATGATAAATGAGATTTCAAAATCACTTAATTTTGTATTATAACTAATCCATGTAATTTGCCTGAATATGATCATATATCCTGTCACCTAGGTCAACGCCCACAGTGTCAATCAATTGTTCTCTACTCATCCCAATCAATTTACTAGCATCTTTAACTTTCCTCATTATAGAATAGAGATCCACATTAGTGATTCCCGGAAGATTCTGTAGTAAGGTTACAATGTTGCTCTTCAAGTCGTCGTTGCTTCTTTTCTTATCTTCTTTCTGACCTGCTTCTACTGCTTTAATAATATCAGGCTCCTCTCTTGAAGCTTTTAGTTCCATAATCAGTTCGGTAGTTTGATATGGAGATGACGACCATAAAATTCTCATTTTTGGAAACTTGAGAACCAGTGCAGCTAGGTTCATTTGGATTTCATCTTGCATACGACCTGAAGATGTTGGATGAGGCGCTTGCACTGAGTTCGGCCTCACTCTGGTCTCCGAGAATGGTTCCAATGAAAAGGATTGATTGTTATCAAATTCAATCAGCAATGCTGGTAGCTCATAATACTTAGACATACGCTCACATTGCTCGTATAGTCTACCACTTTTGAAACTCCCGATTAAATCGGGAATTGATTTTCTTTCAATACAAACCTTAGGAGTTAAGATATAATCACCCACTGTAAGCATACATGGAACTACCCTGAGCCCTATGCGATATAATAGACCAGGCAACGGAGCTCTGAACTCTCTGTGGTCAACCAAGACCCTTGCTTCATCAGTCGGGCTTCTGAAACTTGAGCCACCTGCGATTCTTGTATTCATAACCTGGGATTTCCTGATTGAAAACTTGGAAAAATCTTCCTCGGTCTCAAAATGTGATGCTAGACTTGATTTTTCTCTAATGAGCTTTGTAAAGGCTTCTTTCTCCTTTTTGATTGCAGTCAAATGTCTTTGTTCTTCAACAGAGTCATTATAATACATGAAGTACGTTCTCGCTGGATCGTCTCTAAAGTTAGCTTGATGAACTTCAACTCTTCGTATGAATGATAAATCAGGTTCGTACATGATAATGTACGATGGCATCAATTCTTGTAGTATCAGATCATCAGTCTTACTTTGGTATCTTTCAATTATCACCTGATTCTCTCTATCTAAGTACTCAAAAATTCTCTCTGATGTCTTTTGGCTCGTGATCTCAACTTCTTCAGGACTGTCTTCGTCTTCTTCATCGACAAAATGTTCAATATCACTAGCCTCTAAATCAAATAGCTCCATCTCGACATCCTCTTTTTTCAGTTTAGACTCAATATCATCACCGGGGACAGGTGCGCTCAGTAGTCTTCCCACAGCAGCGACAGCGGCGCCACCCCTTGTCCTTCTTCTTTTTGATGTAACTGGTCCTCTTGCAAAAGCTCTTGATATATTCACTTCTTGATTTTCAGCTTCTTGAGCAGCTGCTTCTTGTATCTTGGTTGTAACGTTGCTTTTTTCTTCCTTCGCATCAAGGTAGGCTTGCAGTTTATCTACCATGACTTTTCTTCCGCTATATGATCTTGGGTCATCTTTAGACTCTTTCATCGACGATAAAAATCTCTTCAGTTGGAAACATACCTTGTTATCCGAGCACATTATAAGCACAGGCCCATCCTTATGTGGATTGTGGGAACGTTCGATGACGATATCGTCTAACAGAACTGCTAATTGCTCCCATTTTGGATTCTCTTCCAGCACGTATTCATCATTTTCATAAACCCTCTTCTTAGCGTAGGCAATCACAGCTTGTGACTCATCAGCCATCAGCCATGGCGACTCCGTATGCCTTTTGTCAACTGATGGTTTATTCGCTTCCAGAACTAACTGGATCACCTCATAGAAGTCAACAGCATCATAAGATATGAGGCATTTAAGAAGGTTTTTCAATAGTTTGATATCTTTAACCAATTGTTTTGAGTCAAAAGATATTCTATGCCAATTGGGATCCAAAATCATATGAATCACACTCAAGAAGTTAGGGTCAAGGGCATTTTCAATATTCCAGTAGTCAATAGCAAGTGTTGGATTTTTTCTTTTCAACTCTTCAATACATTTCTGTAAACATCCCAACAAGCCTGTTTGAATATGTTTCATCGACTCTGTCATGGCGACTTTGATCTCAGTTACAGATTTTGTATCTTTATTCATTAGAGACGAGGAAACCTCGATATGAAATCTTGGCCATAAGAGAATCTTTTTAAGCCTCAAATCTTTAAGTCTGCGATGCAATGGCGAAAATCCAGTAGAAAAATCCTCTGCTGATTCAGTGAGAGCTTTGATGAACCCCCATTTGTTCTGTTGTCTATACATATGGACGATGAAAGATTCGTTCGATAGGTCATTAATTCTTTCAGCATGCAAAACAACAATACCAGTGATTTTTGAAGGATTAACAATCCCAGATAGCATATCCACAATGAATATTCTAGAGGTGACGGACATTATGCCACCGCTTTGGTACAATTTTTGACGCTTATCTGCAGTGTATTGATCGCTCTTGATCACCACAAACGGCCGTTTACTATCCTCTCGATCGTCCTCATCCAACCATGAAAGCTCTTGCAATTCCTCTGAAAGTTTTTCATTATCCTCATCGGTTGCACCCAGAACAACCACAAGACTTCTCTTGGTAACATTTGCAATTGTAGCGGGAGCACTCAAAGTATGAAGTAAATTAGCAGCAATTGGCTCCAGGCCTAAACCTTTACCTAAAATAAGCAATGAATCATCTGATACCAAATCCTCAAGCACCAATTGCTGAAACTTCAAGGGAAGGGTGAGACTGATATTTATAGGATCTATTTGCTCGATGAGATCTTCCTCTTCTTTTTCAATCAATGGATATTCAACAGGAACTGCATCATCATCGTCTTTGTTATCATTAACATCTGGCACATTGTCATCTTTAACCTTGTTCAGGTCAAGAACCAACTGTTCCTGTTCCTCATCTTCATCCCTCACAAAAAGTGACATTACCACATAACAAGGCTTCAACAAAAATTACAAATCAAGTATAACCAACATTCACTCGATGGTTTGATGCTTCATGTTACGCCTTCAAGGTCAAAGTGGCACACAATAGTTCGCGATTGTCCCCAGAGGTAATCAGCACGGATTAGCAAATTTGATAGACAACTCGATAAGAAAGTATTGGGTTTACAAAAATAAATCGATATCGATGTATTCCGATTCATAGATCAAAATCTCTTCAGTGTCAAGTAGGCTCTTGAAGCTACTGAAGCGCAGTATTCAGTTTGTTTATAGTTAAGATAACAGTTGAAATGTGCGCGAAGTTTACCCTGAGAGTTGAGCATCACTGGAAGTATTCATTATAAACGGTGATCCAAAATGTTAAATTAATCATGTGAAGATTTAAAACTTTTGACCCAAAGGCGTTGGAAAAGAATCAACGATTGCATACACAGATAGAAATGTCCTTGACTATTAAGGAAAAGTTAGCAAAGCTTCAAGATGATGAAGTGTTCCTTTCACTGGAGTTTTTTCCTCCAAAAACCGAATCCGTATGTCTGTCACGAGTCAATTAAGAGTTTGAAATTACTAACGATGGAAATTATAGGGTACCCGTAACTTGTTGGCTCGTATGGAGCGTATGAGTGCTTTGAATCCACTATTCGTCACTATTACATGGGGTGCCGGTGGTTCAACTGCAGAAAAGACATTATCACTGGTTCAAACTTGTCAAAAAGAGTTAGACTTCACCACATGTATGCACTTGACATGTACAAACACCGACAAAACAATAATTGATAATGCTCTTGCCAAAGCTAAAGAAGCAGGCATTAGAAACATCTTAGCCCTTAGAGGTGATCCACCAAGAGGTGAGGAATATTTTGTTCCGAATGCTGCTGGATTCCAGTATGCCGTTGATTTAGTGAGATACATTAAAGAACAATATGGGGACTACTTTAGCATTGGTGTTGCAGCTTATCCGGAAGGCCATTGTGAAGGTGCTGATAGCTCGGAACAAGAAGTTTTGAAAGATTTACCTTACTTGAAAGAAAAAATCGATGCAGGTGCTGATTTCATTGTTACTCAATTGTTTTATGACGTTGAAAAATTCTTAAGTTTTGAAAGCTTGGTGAGAGAACAAATCAGTCATGACATTCCAATATTGCCTGGGCTGATGCCAATAAACACATATCAGTTATTTCATAGAGCTGCCAAATTATCTCACGCCTCAATTCCTACTGAGATTTTACAGAAATTCCCAGAAAACATTCAAAATGATGACGATAAAGTGAAATCTATTGGTGTTGAGATAATGCGTGATATGATTCACTCCATATATTCGAGAACAAATGGTAGAGTCAAAGTTTTCCACTTCTATACCTTGAATTTAGAAAAATCTATTGCACAGATTGTTGAGAAATCAAGCTTATTGAATAGGGTTTTGGATAATGAAGATAGCGGTGAAGATGCTGTAATGAGCGACGGTGAAGATGTTTCACCACAAAACAAGATCATTGCGCATAAAGATAAATCAAGAAGAAGCTCAAGTTTAAATACATCTAATAAAGTCCTGGTAGACAAGATCAAGAAAGATTCACAAGATTTTGAAGACGTTAACAAGTATAAATTTGTATCACCAAGCAAAAAAGATATCCTTGCCATTTCTTCTGGTGAAGGTACCCTTGGTCGTGATGCTACATGGGATGATTTCCCTAATGGTAGATTCGGTGATTCTAGATCTCCAGCTTATGGTGAAATTGACGGTTATGGTCCTTCTTTGAAAATTGCTACAAAGAAAGCTTACGAGCTATGGGGGTATCCTGTTGACGTCAGTGATATTTCAAAAGTGTTCACAAACTATCTAGAAGGTAAAATCGAGGCACTTCCTTGGTCAGAATTGGGATTGAGTCCTGAAACTGCTATCATTCAAGAGGAATTGATTCAATTGAATGAACGTGGATTCTTATCATTAGCTTCACAGCCTGCTACAGATGGTGCAAAAAGTGAGGATAAAATTTTTGGATGGGGTCCAAAGGGTGGTTATGTTTATCAAAAAGCCTTTGTTGAATTATTTGTTAGCAGAGAAGATTGGGAACAGAAGTTGAAACCAAGAGTCGTTACAAACTCCAAAATCAGTTATTATATTGGGGATGCTAAAGGTGGATTTGAAAGTTCATTACAACCTGGATCACTAAACGCGGTTACATGGGGTGTTTTCCCAGATCGTGAAATTTTACAAACTACAATCATTGAAGAAGAATCCTTCAAAGCTTGGAGAGATGAAGCGTTCAGTATTTGGTTGGAATGGGCCAAACTATATAAGAAGAACACTCCGACTTCTCAATTGTTGCACCATATCCATGATAATTATATATTGGTCTCAATCGTCTCCCATGATTACCGTAATGAAACTGGTTTATGGGAATTGCTTTTGAATTAGAAACGCATGTAATGTTAGTCAATGAATGAAGTTCACTTGAACAGTCTTGTAGACACAACTTTTTCAGATAGGTCCCATAATTTTTCTCATGATGTATTCAACGAATCATTAGCTTTGAGCTTTGATTTCTGCGAGCTCATCTTTCAGAGCTTGAATATGCTTTTTGTCCAACCCTATATTCCACGCTGGGACCATCCCGCCCAAATGATCTACTTTTGATGGGAAAAGCATAATCACTCCACTAACAATATCAGCATCATGAACTAATATTTTCGAACCCAGCTGAATAGGGAACCCACTTTTTTGATTATTCGCAGTCAAAAAATGAAGTTTTTCCACTTCAATGCCATAAATTAAGTTACCAAAGCAATCTTGAAGTGTAAGTTTGTAATAATTATGGTGGTTGCTGCCAGCTTGTTGCGCTCCCTGATGATTATCTTGAGCTTGTCCTTGGTGACCGTCGTCCTCAACATTGACATTTCTGATGATCCTCTGCTGTCTCCCACGTAGTCTATCAGCACCAACTGCATCTAGGTCATCCGCTGCTAGCATTTCGTCTAATCTATTGACCCTTGACTGTGACATATTTTCTAAAGAGACGATTTGTAGTAATATTTCATCAACTAGTTTATGTGCGTTTGAATCAATTTTGTGTTTTGACGCTCTCAGAGCGCGTTGTGATCTTTCATCGTGTGGGAAATCCAAGTGGTTAGGATTTGTATTTGCCAGATCAGCAGCAAGATATCTAGTCAGTTGAGTCATTCCAAATAACTGAAACGATGTCAAAATGGAATCAGAGATAGTTATATCACTGATGACTACTTAGTAAGTTACATATACGCGCGGTATCAAAATGCAAAGCGCGATCCGGGATCTATTATTACAAGGTCAAATTTATTTCAATGACGAGCTCTCTCAAGTAGATGGACTACTGCGAGCTGGGATAGCAGATGACAATGTCTTGTACTTTGATGTGGAACTTTGGGGCTGCCACTAGTTGCTGAAGAAGCCCTTTTGTGGTCGGTGGTTGGTGGTTCAAATCAAAGTACCGCTGTCACAAAAACGTTGCTAATGGTGAACCTTTTTGTAAGTCAGGTAACCATGATAGGTGACCAATGCTTCTTTTCGGTGCTATTTGGAGAGCACTGTACTTTTGCTGCCCAATTCTATTAGTTAAGCTATCAAACAAATCATTTAAGAGACCTTCTATCAGGACATACTACCATCTAATCCCTGAAACATAAATACTTTCCCTCTATAATTTCCCCAACCCCAATTGGTGTATTTCCAAGAGATATTTGAGAAGTGAATGAGGTCACTACCACCCCCAAGAAGATCTAAGGCTAGAGCTTTCAAGAGGTTCTTACGCAAATTATATAGGATGTTGACATTGCAATTTCTCCTCAAGAGCAGAAACGGTATTTTGGTTCGCAAAAGAAGAACTCCATTCCATTTTACAAGCAGGAAATATAAAGTTAAGCTGCCAAAGAGACACAAGTCGAAATATCGCTGGATTAGAAAATCTCGTCCTATGGTTTCCGTATCCCAAATTGCATTATCTGAAGAAGCAAATCAAATTGATGGATATCCGCTTTCGCAAATTCGAATAAAACCTATGGGAAGAAGACGCGATCATATTGCAAGGCTTGACAGACAAGTATTGAGACGATTGATCAGGAAGGTGGTTTATAAGCTCTACGCACCAAGACGACAAAGAAATGTCAAGAATTTGAATGTTGTTGTGGATATTTGAGAGGTATAGCTGGAAGAGATTAGATAAAATATTGTATTATTGTGTATTATTGTGTTGTGAAGGGTGGAAATTGCTCACATGGGCTAGAAGTGTTAATAGCAAGAATAAAATATCGAATTGAAGGGTTTAATCATTCATTCTATCACCAACCAAGACCTCTTTATGCTCATGAGTGTAACGCATAGTATTGTAGCTAATCCCTATATGATTATATAACTACACTCCGACAGATGCTATTGGCTTTTTGAAAACCACAATCTCCAATCACGAAAGCTGAAAATTCACTCTCAGGTGTGAGTTATCGTTTATTCATATCATATACGTATACAAGCCTGTCAAAGAGTTCGTGTCAATAAATATATGGAAAGTTCACGAAAACAAATATATGAAAACGAACACCACCAACATGAATTACAAGAATGATCCAACTCAACTAAAACCAAATCAATTGCATTCATCTAATCCTCATTATCAACTTCTTATAATAGCAAATACCATACTGCAAACCTCCATGACCATATACTCTCTATACATTATAAATAAAGCTGGTGGTCTTATATATCAAAATGATGTTAATCCAGGTCTTTCACGTCTAACAGCTAATGAGTATCTAGTTTTAGCAGGTACGCTCCATGGTGTATTTGCTATAGCCTCCAAGTTAACGCCTACAGCGTTGAAAGTCAGTACACCATCACAGGGGAACAGTGCAACAAGTTCGATAACGTCATCCACGGCGAATGTTAATGCTAATTCCAATTCAACAATCTTATCAAACTATTCCAAAGGAGCATTGAACGTTGTATCCAACTCGAATACATCTGGTCTTAGATCAGTTGATACAAAGCAATTTTCTATATATGTTTTCCAGACTTTAACAGGGTTGAAATTTTTGTTGGTAACGTCGCCTAATGGGATAAGTTCTAATAATGCGGGTGATTTAAACAGAAATGCCGAATTAGCTGAAAGTGTACTACGGAGGATCTATTCGATATACTCAGACTATGTTATGAAGAATCCATTTTACTCGTTGGATATGCCTATAAGAGTTGATCTATTTGATCAAAAAATCACAGAATTGATAAAGACACTGACATAGATGAGTGTTGGATTGAATATAGAGATGATGGGTGATTTTGATATTGTAGAGATTTTTCCAATCTTTGGAGGAAGTATAGAGTAGTAAGGTTAGTATGCGATGTGTTTATAGGAAAGCCAGTGTTGGGATAGTGTGTAAATGTCAGAGTCCCTGTATACCTGCCAACGATGCGCAGACAGATTAGGAAATTCAACTGATGCAATGCTCAACACTCAACAAACCATGAGCGATGAAAGGCACAACGGACAGCTATTGAGCCTAGTACTGTTGTTGTTGTTGTTGTGCTATGATTGTGTGCAAGCCGTTTTGTTGAACCAGTTCTTATCAAGATTCAAGTCTTGAACAGTTGTACTTGAAGCCCAAGTTTAGTTGATCTTAGACACAAAATAAGCATGAGTATATAAATCCTAAACAGGGTGAACGATAGGGGTACTGCATGAGCTTATAGCCTAACGCAAGTTTTTGACAGAGCCCTTTGGATACAAGGATCCGGGAATCGAGTTTGTGTAGACTGATAATACTATACATTGTAGCAAATACAAAGTCTTTAAAGTGATACCCGAAATATTGTACGATTTTAATGGCATGATGTGCTGAATTGGTCGAAAGAGTCATGGAAAAAAAAAAACTGGGACAAGAAACCTTGGATAATAAGGACTATTTGGAAACATGATGGCCATATGGCGAGTGCAAGCGATATCTAAAGCACCCTACGTTATTGTTAACTGTTTGCTACATGTTATATAGCTCAGCTTGTAGTGGAGTTGTTAACAAAGTCTTAACAAAGCCGGGCTCAGACAAGAATGCAAGAAAAGGAACAAACCTGTCAAAAAGTGATGCCATCAGAGCAAAATAACAATCTCAAATTAGTACGAGAGACTCGGACTCTCACGGTTATGTTACTAGAGATCTAAAATCTCACCACCAAACTTTGTCTTCCCAGCGTAATTTGCATTTCTTTTTCATTTGGCACCAAACCTCTTTAGTCTCACAATGGGTGTTAAAGAGTGGGTGGGTGATGCGACAGTACACACAGTACACACAGTACACAACATCATTAAAGGGTGAGTGAACCATTCATTCTACATTGGTGTATGTTATAATTTCAATAGCCGCTGGAGCGTTTACGATTTCTTTCCATCCTATTCTTCTCCTTAGTTGAGTCTGTTGAGATGATGTGATTTTGTATTGTTCAATTATCACTCCACCGTTGGGTAATAAAGAAAAGAAACGAAAAGAAACGAAAAACATCCTACTTTTCTCTCGGAGACTAGCTGCGTATACGAGAATACCAAAGGAAGGTTAAGTAATGGACTAGACTTATCAGCTAAAATAGTTATTCCGTATGTATAGCTTGCAGTTCTGCAGTTCTACAGCTGTGTTATCTAGTGAAAGAGTCTTGTTTTGTTGTACCTCCCACGGGAAATTGTAACTTATTCCTCGAGTCCCACATTGCTATCGAGTTCGCTTCCACTTTGTTGGCTCTAAGGTACCCTAATGCTCTTAAATCCAGACCTTTAGGCCCTGTTTTATATCAAACTATCTAAATCCAACACCCTACATCATGCAATAATTCATAAACATGTTTCTCGTACACTGCTCACCATTATATATATATCTTGACACATCCGTTCCCAACTTTGATCTAGATATTGTGATATCACATCTTATCATCTTGTTAATATCTCGAGGGGAAATTTAACCTATATCTCATATACAATCAAATATGACCATACCTAAAAGGAATATAAACGGTGCTGTACTGAACGAATATGAAATTATAAAGGAAATAGGCTCCGGTGCCTATGGTATTGTGTATCAAGCTAAACACTTAATAACCGGTCAAGAAGTTGCTATAAAATCAATCTCGAAAACTATAAGCACAGGGAATAACAATAAAAAGCTTAAACAAAGTGAAGTACTATTATCAGAACTGTTTGACTACTTCTCTAAAAATGAATTCCAAGCTATAGGGTTAAACACTTTAAATTTGAAATTATTAAGCGAATTCAATTCATCAAACGCTACCAAGTGTTGTTCATTCATCAAGGAGATTACTATTCATTTAAAAGTCCATGATCATCCAAATGTGATAACAATCCACAAGATCATTGATTCGCCAGTAGCGTTATTCATAGTGATGGACTATTTCCCAGAAGGTGACTTGTTCGTCAATATAGTGGATCGTGCCAAGTATACAACGGATCCAATGTTGATTAAAAAAGTCTTTATACAATTGATCGATGTCATATCATACTGCCACTCTAAAAATATTTATCACTGTGATATCAAACCAGAAAACATAATGTGTTCACAAAATGGTTCAAACCTTTACATTGGTGATTTCGGTCTCGCCGTGGAATCAGAATTGATCAATGCCAAAACCTGTATCGGGTCTTCATATTATATGCCACCAGAACGTCTAATATCTGCAAACTTACACTCAAAGTCAAATCAAACAACTACAACTACCACTACACCATCGAAATGTCCATACAATCACGGTGTGAACCAAACTTCAAATCAATCACCAACGGAACTCACTGCTAAGTCATATCCGGCTCAAGCCGGTGATCTATGGTCATTAGCCATCATATTAATCAATTTGACATGCACAAGAAACCCATGGATGAAAGCAAGTGATATGGATAATACATACAGGGCTTTCTGCAAAGATCCAAAAGTTTTGCAAGAGATCTTACCAATAAGTGATGAGCTATATGAAATCTTGCTATTATGCTTGGAGAGAAATGCCTATAACAGAATCACATTGTTTCAATTACGTGAATTAATTATCCAATGCCAAAGTTTCACCAAGGAAGGTCCACTATCGTCATGCTCAACTGAATTGAACACATTTTTGGATTGTAAAGTGTTCGAAGGCTGTGAAGTACCAACTGCAACTACTTTGGAGCTAAGTACAAGTCAAGATGAAATGGAAGAGGATAAAGAACTGATGAAGTTGAAAAACCTCATACCTGAAAATCATATACCTTTGACTTTCAGTAAGGATGAGGATGGTATCCATGTGGATCTGATTAACAATGATAATTGGGTTCAACATTTAGAGTTTGAAAATTGCTCAACAATGACTAACGTTTCATTCAATATGAACTGTGATATGGTTGATGCTGGATTTTTTTGAAAATTATATGAAATTAATTAATATGATCGGTACATGATATGAATATACGAGGAGTGCTTTAATAGATTTAATACAATAATATATACATAAACATAATAGATCCTTACAAAGGGTTGGAAATACGTATAAATAGTTTAATATAAATGGAATTTTTTCATTAAAGTATTAAAGTTTTGTAGCCAATATGGGAAAAGTGCAAAGTATTTATTCATAGATTCCTCGAAAGTGTAATAAATGAATAAAATGTCATGAATAAATAGCAATGGAAGCGCAGAACTAGTTTACTTATAATGAAAAATGTTCAGATGATAATTTTTCAATAACAATTGATGAAGCACCACCACCACCGTTACAAATACCAGCTACACCAATTTTACCGTTTTCTTGTTGTAAAACAGATGATAAAGTAACAATGATTCTAGCACCTGATGCACCTAATGGATGACCAATGGCAACAGCACCACCATAAACGTTTAGTTTTTCTGATGGAATTTGTAAAATTTTTTGATTTGATAAACCAACAACTGAAAAGGCTTCATTTAATTCAAAAAAGTCAACATCATTAATACTAATACCTGCATGTTTTAAAGCTTTTGGAATAGCTAATGATGGAGCAGTTGTGAAATCTTCTGGATTTTGAGCAGCTTCACCCCAACCTAAGATTCTTGCAATTGGTTTCAATTTTAGTTCAACTAATTTTTTATGAGAAACTAAAACTAAAGCAGCACCACCATCATTAATTGGTGAAGAATTTGGTGCTGTAACAGTACCGTTATCCTTTTGGAAAACAGTTCTAGCAGATTTTAATTTTTCAACGTTTAATTTATATGACTCTTCATCAACATCAACAACGGTATCTGGTTTACCTCTGAAACCTGGAATGGTAACAGGAGCGATTTCATTTTTAAATTTACCAGATTCATGAGCTTTTTGAGCTTTTTGATATGAATTGATGGCGAAATTATCTTGTTCCTCTCTTGATAAGTTGTAATCTCTGGCACATTTTTCAGCGCTAACACCCATAGCGCTACCGTCATAAGCATCAGCTAAACCATCACGTTGTAAACCATCAACAAGAGTAGCATCACCGTATCTAGCACCGCTTCTAGCAGATGGAATATAGTATGGAGCGTTAGTCATTGATTCCGCACCACCAGCAACAACAATATCAGCGTTACCTAATAAGATTGATTGAGCGGCTATTATAGTAGCTTTCAAACCTGAAGCACAAACTTTGTTAACAGTTGTAGCGACGGTATCAACACCCAAGTTTGATTTCAAGGCAACTTGTCTAGCTGGATTTTGACCAACATTTGCTTGGACAACATTACCAAAGACGATTTCTTCAACTTCAGATGGTTTAATTTCTGGAACTTTTGATAGAGCAGCGTTAACAGCGTGAGCACCTAAATCAACATAGTTCAAAGATGCTAATTTACCTTGGAATGAAGCGATAGGAGTTCTTGAGGCGGCAACGATATAAACGGAGTTATCAGACATTGTGGAATGAGAGTATTGACAGTTCAGTATATATTCACTATTCAATTGTGATGTTGATAGGAAGTAACTGGATCTGAGATCGTTTAAATAATGGTTGACGTCTGATTTTTAAACGAATGTTCAACAAAAAAAAGCTGAGAACAAAAAGGGCAAGTGCGGTTTGCGCAGAAATGCCAAAAGACCGTTACGCGATTTACTGAAATGGGTAATTTGACATGTTGAAGATGGGATGGACATGATGAAATGAAGTTTGTGTTTGTGATTGTCTTTGTAGTGTTGTTGTAGTTGTAGTTGATCGAAGCTGAAAAGGAAATATACGAGAACTCTGGGTGAGTATGTTCATCAACAGTCGATTTACTTTATTACTCCAATAAAGGTTTAGTATAATAAAGAAATGAAAATGTCTATACTTCAACTCAAACCCATGTAGCAAGGTAGATACTATTCCAGTTGTTACTACTGGAAAAGTCCTTCACTAACAAGAAGCTGAAAACTCGTATTACCACTTGATCGAATATAAATATGTAATGAACAATCAGTTCTTGCTTTAAATCTACAAAGACTTTACTCACTATATTTCCGAGGGCTCACATGATGTAGCACATGACTATCTGATGCACAGCATTTAAATCCGACCTGGAGTTCTTTATGAAAAGTGAGCGTAAACAGTTCAATACGGTTGACATGCGGAAAACAATCAAGACGCTTAACAAGAACCGTTGACCATTATCAGACCAGGATCTCAATTAGACCTTCCATTTAGCTGAGATTGTTCCATTGAAATAAAAGGAAGGTTAAGATGAGCGAGAAACTAAGGATCTTCGAGACAAACGACTTGGAGAAATTGTTCTCTATCGCACAGAATCTATGGTCCAAAAGAGTCTTTGATTATTACTTAACAAATCAACAACTACTGGTTTTGGAGCAGATATTCAATAATTCTTCCCATAATAAGGAGTATTTCAAAGCATTCCTCAGCTCCAAATTATATTTAAAATTTCAAAAAGTTGAATCTTCATCTGATTCGGAAAATGATAAGAAAACTAATAGTGATGGAAACACCAACAACAATGAAGGTGAAACATCACAAACTGATATTGGTACACCTTCTGCATTTGGTAGTAAAAGAGATCCGGAATCCATAAAGCAAGATGCAAATGAACAACAGGCGGAAGCTGGATTAAATGAAAATACCATAAGTGATGGTGTTGAACCTGCGAGAGCTTTATCATTGAAAGTCCGTTACATCTTATGGGAAAAGGCAATTGATCTTTATTATGATGACACTAATATACAAGAATACGAAATTTTTGGGGAAAGTGAGAAAGATCAAGCTTCGACCGGTAGTGCTACGGGGAACGCCATTGAAGATGAAACACAAAACGAGTCCAAACCATCACAACCTACTAGAGATATTGACGAAGATGAAGATTATGACGACGATGAAGAAGAAGAGGATGGAGCAGGAAGTAAAGAGAAAGATATAGATACTGATGGAAATGGTGAATCAAAAGATGGAACAGATGTGTCCCTAGATGATGAAGGAAATATTATACTCGAAGTGCCCACGGCACAAAATGAAACAAGTCAGTTGGATAACAAGATTCTAGTTGATAATTTTAACAAGATATATCACAATTTCGAGAACGACCGTGAAACTTTGATCAAGAGAAGGAAACTAGAGGAAAATGATAAATTATTAGAAGATCAAAATACGGGTCCTGCCAAAGACTCTTTTGCCATAAGTCTGGGTGCCGCAAATTTATCACTCAAGCATCTATTGCAATCCATTGATCATAATAAAGATAAACTAAACTTGCAGGATAATGAACTTCGTCAATTAATTATGGACGTTAGAAAAAATAGATCTAAATGGGCGTCAGACGATAAAATTGGACAGGAGGAGTTATACGAAGCTTGTGAAAAAGTTGTTATGGAGCTAAGAGGCTATACCGAACATTCAACAGCTTTCTTAAACAAGGTTAGTAAAAGAGAAGCCCCAAATTATCTACAGATTATTAAAAAGCCAATGGATTTGAACACGATTTTGAAGAAACTTAAGAATTTTCAATATAAGTCTAAAGCAGAATTTGTTGATGACGTTATGCTTATTTGGAAAAATTGTCTAACATTTAACTCTGATCCAAAACATTTTTTGAGAGCTCATGCTATTGCAATGCAAAAAAAATCATTAAGTTTAATACCTTTAATACCTGATATTACTATAAAAGATAGATCTGAAGTTGAAGTTGAAAATGAAGAAGTGTCAACACCTGCACCAACAGGCGCTGTCTCGAGTAAAACAGGCTCGAAAAAGGGGAAGAAAAGAACAAGAGCTGGTGAAGAAAAACCACAACAGGAGGCAACAGGTACTCCAGGCCCTACTCAACCAAGTGAAGCTTCAACACCCATACCACATGACGCAAATCAATCACATAAACAAGTTTCATCAACAGCTGGGTCAAATTTGAACGGTACCCCGATATCGAATATACCTCAAAGTAATGCTTCAACGCCGGCTCCAGCTGGGGCTAATACATCAACTACTGCAGCAAACACCACTACAGGACCTGCGGATACCACTGAAATGGAAGAAGACGAACAGGAAGATCCAAATGAGTATTTGAACCAAGAAGATAACGATAAAGATGACTTAGAAATACAAACTTGGAAGAATTTAACCGCAAAATCAAGAGCTGATTTTTGTTCGAAAAGATCAGAATTATTCAAAGAGAATAAATTAAACGTAGAAGGTGAAGCTATTTTGAGAGATTCAAGCAAAATGAGTCACTTCCAGTCGCATCTTAAAAATCGAGCAGAGAATAAAACTCAAGCCAAGGGATCTCATGGAAATAGCAATAGAAATCAAGAGGATGATCCTTATTTGATAGAATACGACATTACAGGTGGCTTACCTTCTATACCATATAGAGGTGTTGATGAAGAAGATGTTGAGAAGCAAGAATCAAAATTGATTGACGAAGTGTTGCAAAAAGGTTTACAACCATCAAGTTTTGCACCAGTAAATGGTGGATTAAACAAAGTTATAAATGAAAACATTAGCGAAATGCAAGAAATAAGGAAAATATGTTTTAAGATTTCACTGATTAGGCAAATGCAGCAACAGCAATTTGTACATCATACACAATTGAAGCCACCTGAAATTGAACATATTGACGATTCTATTGATATTGACCCATTATCAAGATTGGAAAATCGTGATAAGTTTAATAAAGATTTGATTTATTTCGTTATGAAAAAGAGAATATCCAAAATTGCAATGCAAAATGGGTTTGAATCAACAGAGTTATTTGCCATTGATACACTGACACAGGTTGCTGGTGATTACATGGATAATTTAGCCAGATCTATCAAAACCCATTTGGAAACTCCTAGTATCAACAAGGAACAAAAGAAGAAGAATGTGTTGTTGTTGTCATTGTTACAAAACGGGTTAAACAAACCAGATGATTTACACACTTATGTTACTGAGAATGTCTTGAAACAAAATGGTAAATTGAAAGATTTGAAGGCTAAATTATCACAATTTTTGAAATCTTTATTGAGACCAGCTATAGAGATGACTGAAAAGAGTTTCAATGATAATAGTGATCAATTCTTATCTGGTGATTTTTCAAATGAGATTGGAGAAGATTTCTTTGGATTTAGAGAACTGGGATTGGATAAGGAGTTTGGTATGCTGGGCAATTCTTTACCGTTACATTTACTACAATCCAAATTTAGCGAGGCTAATGTTAGTGATGATCAAAAGAAGATACATCGTGAAGAGTTTGAAAACAAACCGTTCAAAAGAATATCACAGGATGATATTGAGAAAGAAATTGGGCTTTTCCAAAAATTTCTCAAAAATTGTCTTGCTAAAACTAAACATCATCATTCCAAACAACTGAAATCTAAGAGAGAAGTTAATGAATATATGAATGAAGCCAAGGGAGTTATAATTATGGATGATGAAGATTATCCAAAGAAACAAAACAAACCAAAATTACCTCCAACTGGTAAGATCACACCATCAAAGAGGAAAATTACCCCACAGACTTTTTTCCTGCCTGAGGAAGATGCAGCTAGTAGTTTGAATATAACTACGATAAAGGAAGAGGATGAAAAGGAAGAAGACAACGAAGGTGAAGGTGATGATGCGGAGGAAGGCAAGATCAAATCAGAACTTGGAGTTCCAGTGGATAGTGGTCTTTCGCCAATAGCGGAATCCAATGGTATTGGAGCTGGAGCTGGAGCTGGAGCTGAAGCTGAAGCATGATGGACGTAGTCTATGACATAGTCAATGGCGTAGTCTATGGCATGAAAAGAAAACAAGAGTATATACAGCGAACCGTATATATAATATTTAATGAAGTGTACTATTATTGTTCTAGAAATGGTTATGGGTAGTAAATGTTCTCGATAAGGACAACTTCTGACGTAACAACTGTCCCGCGATCGGATAATATTTGGTTGGCAATATATTACACTATCAAGGAACTTTAGTGTAAATAGCACTGAGTAGTAGAGTACGAGTCCAAAAGATATCGATAATCCAAACTACAGTCCCACTCTCAATACTTTGAACGAGTCAACTTTCCAGTAGAATTAGCTTATGGACTCTTGATAAATGTCCACTAAATATTGAATGTCACATTTTGAGTTGCGCGAACCGAGTTTATTCCTTTGGGCGACTTTTTTTTTTTCTTTGGGTACGTCTCTGATTCAATCTATGCGAGTGAGAATCGGATTCATTTTGGGGCCATTGAAGTGGTTGACATTGTAGAAAACAACAAACCGCAGAGGTAGTTAACCAGAAATATCGCCACTTATACAAGATATTAGAGAGAAAACAGTGTTGGAAGGTTCAAAGGTGTCTACTTGCTTGAAAATTTGGAAGATACTGGGAAAGATAAGATAATATGTATCCAAATCAATCTAGGCAGCATCAGAATACAACTCAATTACAACGAGAATACTTACTTAGATTACAACAACAACAACGATTACAACAAAACGGGAATGGGATGAATGCACAACAGAGGAAGCAGTCAGCACAGTTTCAGCATTTACAACAACTACAGCAACAACAGCAGCAACAATTACAACAACATCAGCAACAACAAAGTTTATCTTCACAAAATGCATCTTCACAAAATTCACAATCACAGCAATCCACAATGTATCAGAATAGACCCGCTTTGATGGCAAGTAATAATTGCTTCACATTGCTTCCGTATAAGACAAGAAAAGATGCAATAAGAAAATCTGTTTTACAAAAATATGATATTGTTGGATATATTGCCTCGGGTACTTATGGACGAGTTTATAAAGCCAAATCGAAAGAAGCTAAAAACAGCGGAATCTTCGCTATTAAAAAGTTCAAAGCTGATAAAGAAGGTGAAGTTGTCTATTATACGGGGATATCACAATCTGCATCTAGAGAAATGGCATTATGTCGAGAATTGAATAATAAAAATATAACAAAATTAACAGAGATTATACTGGAAAACAAATGCATATATATGGTTTTCGAATACGCTGAACACGATTTATTACAGATCATCCATTTCCATTCGCATCCTGATACAAAGCCAATACCTGAACAAACTGTTAAATCAATAATGTGGCAAGTATTGAATGGAGTCTCGTATTTGCATCAAAATTGGGTGTTACATAGAGATTTAAAGCCTGCGAATATCATGGTAACTTCTGAAGGGGTTGTTAAAATTGGTGATTTAGGATTGGCAAGGAAATTCAATAACCCACTGCAGTCGTTATATAACGGCGATAAAGTTGTTGTTACCATATGGTATAGAGCACCAGAGCTATTATTAGGAGGAAGACATTATACCCCCGCCATTGATCTCTGGGCCGCTGGGTGTATATTTGCAGAGTTGTTAGCCCTGAGACCGATTTTCAAAGGTGAAGAAGCCAAAATGGATAACAAGAAGAACGTACCCTTCCAGAAGAATCAAATGCAGAAAATCGTAGAGATACTGGGTACACCATCAAAGGAGAAATGGCCTTCACTACCCAAATACCCTGAGTATCCATCGTTGCAACAGTTTAAACAGTTCCCAAACAATTTACAAGCATGGTACCAATCCATTGGTGCACAAAAGAAAAGAGGATTACAACTGTTATCAAGTTTACTAGAATACGATCCTGCAAAGAGAATGACTGCGTTTGACTCACTCTTACATCCATATTTCCTAGAGGCACCACTTGTGTCTGAGAACATATTTGAAGGACAACAGTTTAAATATCCGTTGAGAAGAATACAAACTGATGATAGTGACATAACATCATCAGCACCTTCCATCAAAAGAGCTTTAAATAACGATCATGATTCATTGCATTCTAGAAAGAGACAAAAATGATATGATGCCTTGAGGTTTTTCATTAATGAATAAAATGCATTTCTACACATTGTATACAAAAGTTGTAGTTCAGCGGCTAATTGAAGAAAATTTGAATAGAAAAAGTATAAAAGGGGCTTTAATTCCCTGTGAAACTCTTCGTATGAATGAAATTGTGGTTGTGTAGTTAATGTGTGCTTCAAAAAACTCACACAAAAGACTTCTGGTAAAGCAATTTTAAAATCAGGTCTTGTCTCGAAAGGTTATTTGTTAATATCAGAGTTCTGTATAATCACTTTGTGTCATGGTTTGTTTTATGTTAAAATCTCGTTACACACATGGCGCAGGGTAAGACCCTAGAAATTCAGTTTATTTACTAAAGGGAAGCGCACTTTGAACTACCTTAGGAATAAAACGAATTTCCCACTTTGTTGATCAAGAGCTGTTGTAGTTCACTATTGTTGAAGAAGTCTATGTGATGTTTAAGTGACAAAGGGCACACAATGCGCGAAAATCCAAACACCGCCTAAATTTTCCACATCTAACCTCATCGCGAAAGGCATATATATCTATCTATATACAATAACATCTAGTGACAAAAAAAGACTGAATAGCTCTAGGAAATTTAGGATTGGTAACAGATCATAGCCATGCTCATAAGGTCTAGTCGGTCTGTCATTAAATGGATACCCAGAGTCCCAGCGGTACACCGTATACAGCCAGTGAGATTTAGAAACGATCACGGTCATTTAAAGCATATTAAAAGATATAGAAATAGAATTTTAATTGGAAGTCAGGCACTTTCCGATGAGGAAGACACAAATTTAAACCAGCCAGTAGTACATGAAACCTTACAGATTAAAGATGTGAATAATCAATATCACAAGGATGAAAGTTTTAAAAAGCTGATCAACGAAGCTTATGATGCCTTGAGAGAAAAAGTTGCAGTCAATGAGTTCAAGTATAAAAAATATGATCATGATACGGTTTATAGACATTCTTCCATTCTTTCATTGGCCAAATTTAATGAAGAACTATCAAAATCAATTGAAAACTCCACCTATAAGAAGAAGACAATAAGTCTCGAAAAACTAATATCCCCTGTGGTTGATACCATCCCATTGATTACTCAAAATTTAATCAATAATGAGAAATCCGTTAAGAATTCGATGTTGGAATCATTCTTCTTAAAGAAAAACCTCACAACAGCTTCTGAGCAACTGCAGTATTTTGTTGAACAGGTGTTCCATTCCATGATGTACAACCAATTAATAGCAGATATACCAGCTCAAGCTATAAATGTTGATATTTCAAATCCTGAAGAATGGTATCCAGAAGCAAGAAGATTAAGAAGAAAATTGATACTGCATATGGGTCCAACAAATTCTGGTAAAACTTACCATGCTCTTCAAAGATTAAAAGAATCGAATGATGGTTATTATGCAGGTCCATTAAGATTATTAGCAAGAGAAATCTATGATAAATTTAAATCTGAAAATATCAGATGTAATTTAGTCACTGGTGAAGAAGTTATTGAAGATCGTGATCAATTTGGTATTCAAGCTCCTTTATCAAGTGGTACTGTGGAAATGATTCCTGTTAATCAAAAATTTGAAGTTGTTGTCTTGGATGAAATTCAAATGATTGCTGATCCATTCCGTGGATGGGCTTGGTCCCATGCTTTACTCGGTGCTCAAGCTAATGAAATACATTTATGTGGTGAAGAGTCTGTTATACCGCTAATCAAAAGAATCGCAAAGAGCACAGGTGATGAAGTCATCATTAAAAATTACAAAAGATTAGGCTCCTTGAAAGTCGAAGATGATGTTGTTCATAAAGGGCTGCAAGGATTGAAAAAAGGTGATTGTATTGTTGCATTTAGTAAGAAAAGAATCATGGCTTATAAAGAAGAAATCCAGGCAAATACAAGTTTGAAATGTGGTGTGATTTATGGTGCCTTACCCGCAGAAACTAGGGCTACTGAAGCTGAAAGATTTAACAACGGTGAATATGATGTTTTGGTTGCGTCCGATGCAATTGGTATGGGGTTAAACTTGAGTATCAATCGTGTTATTTTCGACTCACATACCAAATTTGATGGTAAAAGTTTGACAAAGTTAGAAGCTCCACAGGTTAAACAAATTGGTGGAAGAGCTGGTAGATTTAAAGCACCAAGTGCTGATGGTAAAAGACAAGAATCCGTTGGTAAAATTAGTGCTTTTTACCCTGATACATTGGACTTTGTTAGAACAGCAGTAAAATCCCCAACAGTTTATCTAGAAAGAGCAGATGTTTGGCCAAGTGATACTGTTTGGTCATTGTATACAAGTACTTTCCCACCACACACTAAATTGTTATTGATCCTGGAAACGTTCCATAAAAATGTTGAAAATACAGAACTTTACAGAATTTCAACACTGAGAGATAGACTTCAAGTTGCCAATGCCTTAAGTTTGACTGAAAATATGTTGGTTGGTGATCAATTGAAATTGAGTACTGCGCCTTTGTCAACAACGCTACCTAAATATCATTCTGTTATTCTCGCCTTTGCCAAAAACGTTATCGATGGTTATACTAAATCTATTTTGGATTTCCCATTTTTGAAATTTAACTGCTTGGATAGACCTGCTACAGAAGATCAATTGAGTACTTACGAAGAACTACATAAATATGTTCTTTTGTTTTTATGGATGCACAATAGATATCCAAGTTATTTTGTTGATAGAGAGTCTGCTGTGGAGATTAAAGAATCTTTAGAATCTAAAATTGAAAAAGTCCTGAGAGGTAAAAAGCATAAGAGGATGGGCCAATTGGGGACTAAAGACAAGGTCTCTGGTCGTGAGGAAGAAGAAGAGATTAAGATTAATTTTAAAAGAGGGGGAAGACGATCTGGAGGCTCGACGAGACGATCATCTGGTATGACTGGTGGATCGTTTATGGGCTAGTTGTTTTGGTGATGGATTGCCTATTAATGATATGTATATATACGAACCTATAACGATTTTGTAAATATTAAAATCAATTACTTTATATTTGTAGATATATATTGATTGTTTATTTACAATTTGTTCTAGACATAATTCTTGGTGTAGCTATAGGCTTGAGAGGTAGCTTCTTCGATTGATAATTTTGTAGCGTCAATGATTGTTGTGTTTGGTTCCTCTTCAGGTTTTGGTAATTGCAGAGCTGCAAATTGACTTTCAACCATTGTAGATTTCATGTAGTGTGATGATCTCAATTGAGTTCTTCTTATCAATTCTTCAAAAGTGGCATATAGGAAGATGAAAACAAATTTTGTATCTTGAGATTTTGATTGAATGAACTCCCTGTATACCTTTTTGAGAGATGAACAGGAAACAACAGATATTTGAGATTCTGCTTCGGATGCCGCTTTCGATGATTGTAATGAGATTTGTTCTAGCCAGCCCCATCTATCTTCATCCTGTAATGGGATGTTGTTTGACATTTTTTCAATGTTCTAAAAGTCGTTAGCACTAGAACCCTGTTTGACTGTTTTTAAATTCTCATGTCGATACTTACTTCCTTTGGGTGTAGACCATCACCTTCGATAAACTTCGCATTATACTTTGACGCAATAACTTGACCAACGGTTGTCTTTCCCGTACCACAAGTACCCGCTATAACAAACACAGTCTTCGCCATCTTCCCGCTCCACTCGATAGATACACTGTGAGCTATTGAAGTAAATTACTAGAATCAACAACAGTATTTCAGCTCCAACTTCAACGATCGGAGAATTTATGGAGAACAAAGGACGCACTAACAAATCCGGAGAAATTCCAAAACAAATTCTGTCAATTTTAAGTAGTGTCAATATCGGGGGGAAAAAGAGCCTATTGTGCAGTGCACGCGCGCCCGCGTATCGCGTAGATTTCCTTAAAAGTTTCCACTGGGATTAAATACTCATAGTAGCTAGAGGTAGGTCTTGGATCGTAGTCTAAGGACAAGATGGATATAGACCAGTCGGATACTAATTTCTTACTCACTAGATTCTCCATACTGATTATCATCTACGCTTTTTCGCTACAGATCTTACCGAACTCAAAGCTCCCAATATCTGTTTTCCTGCTCGGGATGGCTTCTTCACTATACAAGACAAAGGCATTTTCATGGTTGATTGGTAAATTTATACAAAAGGATATCGCATCAGATAGGCAGGATCTAATCAATGCTGTACAGAGTTTCCAAATGTACAAAGATCGTGCGTTGAGTTGGAACAAAAGAAAATATGGCAACTTGAAAAGAATTTCATATGATGATTATATCCAGGCGAAAGAGATTGGCTATTATGATCATTTAACCAAGACGGATAAAGCCATCGAGACAAATGCTAAGTTAGCGACTGCCATTGCAAAAGAATCAATTTCGAATTACGGCATCACTGAACTAGAGTTGAGAAGCGCTTTATACAGAGATAACTCAAGGGTTATTGAATCACTTTGTCACTTCGCAAGAGACTGGACTGATATGGGGAATCCCGAGCTAGAACCGTTATTCAACTACATCTTTACAAACCTGGATAAGAGAATACCCAAGGCAGATGATAGAAATAAAACAGTTGTTGTCGTTCCAGGATCAGGACTGGGGAGAATTGCCCACGAATTGGCTTCTTTGACTCCTCGTTTTGGTGCTGTTCACACCGTTGAATTTTCATATTTGATGCATCTATGCAATGAATTTGTCTACTCGTCGAAACCTGAAACGTACAAAATCCACCCGTTTCTGCATACCTACTCTCATCATGTATCGGCAGAGAATCAGCTGAGAACTGTTGATTTTAAGAGAAACACATCAAGACCTAAGAACCTTATTACAAATTACGGTGATTTCAGAAAGTTTGAGATTCCAAACTCTGATCAATACGACAATGTTGTCATTGTTACTGCTTTCTTTATTGATACTGCCCAGAACTTATTTGAGTACTTTGATGGTATAGAAAGATTGATTGGTGATAAAAAAGGTACCTGGATAAACATCGGTCCATTAAAATACGGTACGGCACCAAGAGTTGAATTTTCATTAGAAGAATTGAGGAAACTGCGTAAACTAAGAGGCTGGAAAGATTTGGATGAGCCAAAACCTTATGGATCCGAAATCTCTGGTTATTTGACAGATACTAAAGGCCTATGGCAAGGGTATTATGGGTTGGGTAGATGGACATCATCATTCACTTCAAAAAAATAATGCTGATATACATGTGACATAATAATATACAAATGCATACATTAGAGTAACTTTTTTTCATCTATAGATTGATTATACACTCAAAATTCTAGTTTTTCGATAATTGACCAGCTGTATTGATCTGTATTTTTTTATCTTGACCACCACTTATAATACCGGTTGGAACCCAAGATACCGCAAAGACTTTATCTTGTCCCTTTGGAGCACCTGATTCTCTTGTTATGGTGTATAAGGCCTTTTGAGCTCTGATATCCCATACTTTAACAGTCCCATCGTGTGAACCTGATGCGAGCATGTAATCATTTTCTGGACTTGGTGCTAGTGAAACAACAAAATTTGTATGGCCAATCAGTTGTGATTGTGTAACTGTTGTGGCTGAAGCTCTTGGATCATGTAGCGTTATATGACGAGCTGATGAACCACATGCTAGTAAGTTTAATTTTGTTAACGATGCAATTGATAATAATGAGAACCCTGTAGTTCTTGTATCAACCGCACGGGCAGTGACCAAATCCCATGTCTTTATGGTATGATCTTGGGAAACAGAATATGCAACTGTTGGGTCATTTGGTGCGAATATTATATCTTCAACTGGTTGTGAATGACCTTCCATGAAGGATAAGGGAGCTCTACGTCTGATTGAAGCATCTTGTAATGCTAATTTTCTTCTCTTTTTGGCAGCAGTTGATGTGACGCTATTATTTGGGTCTGCTAAAGGATCAATATTTGTCATTTCTTTGTAATTTGTGGACCATAACCCAATGGCATTATCGTAACCTGCAGAGAGAATTCTATTGTCATGAACGGCTAACCCACTGATAGCTGCCTTGTGACCTTCTAAAATGGCTAAAGTTTTACCTTCTTCAGGTTCATCTCCATCTTCATCAATATCTTTTAGCCCATTTGAATCAACCGCACTTGTTTTCCATAGACGTATTTGTCTATCATTACCACCCGTGACGACTCTAGTTTCTGAAACCCATCCAACAGCTTTGATTGGACCTGAGTGACCCGAATATTGTTTTTGAACTTTACCTGATAAGTCCCAAGTACGAACAATACCGTCGTAAGAACCTGATAAAATTTGATTATGTTTAACATCTAATGATGAAACCCAATCTTCGTTATTGAAAGAAGCTAGGAATGAAGGTGGTAGCACTGATCTTGTATATTCCAATGACAGGAACGCTTCACTCGACAACCCATTGGCTGTAAGATATTCCTCAACAGATGTACGTAATAAAGTACCATTGATCAAGAAATCAAATGGAACTGGGGTTTCTGTCTCTAGTAAATGATTAACAATTTCTGATAGACCAAATCTTTTCAAGGATATTGGGACATATAATGGGTTCTCACTAACATGAAGAGACTCGTCTTCTTCTCTGGTGAAGAACTTGATTTTAATCTGTGATTTATCAGCCATCCTAGTGTATTCAATCTTGGTGAAAACCGTTTCCAAAACAATCAGACTCTATCACCTATTACGACTCTTTATGTATATACTTTATGGAAATTTTTTTTTGTAGTAAGCTCATCGCACCCTCGGAAAGTTGATAGCTTTGGGATATGCACGTGTATATCATGTGACAAGGCTTTTTTTTCTACACGGTAAATTTATCCTCGGATGTCTAATATCGCAGCATTTACAAAAACGAATAATTTATTGTTTAAACGAGCATCAACAACAAAGTATCGTTTGATATTGATACAAATCGCTTTGACTGCTGCTGTTGCTGCTGCTGCATACTAAGGGACTACCGGCTAAGATTACATTAACAAGAGTTCTATCTCAACGGTTCAAGTCACCAACTACGCATCCACATTCGTTCAGGACATTCCATCAGCAGGTTTCTGTTTTTTTTTCTTTTCAGTTTATCATATCATATCATATCATATCATATAATATCACAACAGTCACAGCGCTTAAAGCTATAAGCGTATCACAGTTTCCATACCCAACATATACTCACTCACAGACCTACACAATATCTTAATATGACACTCAGTCCCCCTTTCATAGTATCTTCTCCAGGGAAAGTCATTATCTTTGGTGAACATGCAGCTGTCTTCGGTAAAGTACGTATAACTATATCTCGGTTGTCCATTAAGTGGAGAGATTAGCACTAACATGAATCCTCTAGCCTGCTATTGCCGCTGCTGTCTCTCTAAGAACATACCTATTGGTCACTCCAAGTGATAGCAAGGATGAAATCGTACTAGATTTCCCTGATATCGGACTATATCAATCTTGGAAGAGCTCAGAACTGCCATGGGACGTTGCAGAGAAATATTCACAAGGTAAACCGCAACCAACAGATGAACTAGTTCCTGAAATCGTCTCAGAAATTGCTAAATTGTTGACCGATATGGATAAAACTATATTCTATGCCGCAGCTAGCTCATTCTTGTATCTATATGTCAACTTATGTAATAGACATTTCGAAGGTTTGAGATTCACTGTTCGTTCAACTTTACCGATCGGTGCAGGTTTGGGTTCATCAGCTTCGATTTCAGTCTGTTTAACTTCAGCTCTAGCTCTTTTGGGCAACCATATCAAACCTGCATATTTAAAGAAGGATGATTTAACCGCTGATAATGAAGATTCTCTGTTTATTGATTCTTGGGCATTTATGGGTGAAAAATGTATACATGGTAACCCATCAGGTATTGATAATGCTGTTGCTACACATGGTGGTGCTGTTATGTTTCAAAGAATGCAAAGCTCCATACCAAGCGTTCGTACAACAATGAGAAATTTCCCACCTCTTAAATTGTTATTGACAAACACAAGACAACCAAGAAGAACGGCTGAGTTGGTCTCAAATGTTTCGAGATTATCAAATGAATTCCCAAAGACAAGCTCTAATATTCTTGATGCTATCGAAGCATTGACAAGAGAGGCTTATAACATAATGATTAGACCATTCTTCGATGAAGCTGCAAGAAATAGATTAAGAGAATTGTTTCAAATAAATCATGGATTATTGATAGCGCTAGGTGTCAGTCATCCTACTTTAGAAAGAGCCAGAATGTTGACCGATGAATTAGAGGTTGGTAAAACAAAATTAACAGGTGCAGGTGGTGGAGGTTGTGCTATCACACTGTTGAATGACGAAATCAAAGAGGAAACAATGACCAAATTGAAATTGAAATACCAAGAATTAGGCTATGAAACATATGAAACTTCATTAGGAGGGAAAGGTGTTGGATTTTTATCTGTTGGTGATGAATCTTCATTCAATCCAGAAGACTTTAAAAAGAAAACAAGCGAAGAAATCGACTCCAGTATAGGTGCTCAAAACGAAGGATGGAAATTTTGGTGAATTTTTACGCCCTTTCGTTATAATATTGCTATCACCATCACAAATGTCACAAACTCGCAAATTTAGGAATTAATAAACCCGCGTTTTGGCAGTAAATTAAGTCATTGCTGTATTTTTACATTTGAATACCAATTTGCATTTATCTAATTATTTCTCTTACCATGAGAGTCAAAAAAAAGCATTATCTACTGTTCTAATATTAACTTTTGCTATTAATGGGCAATTTTTACAGATTGCATTTCCATAAATGTTCTTCACATAATTTTTTAGTCATCTTATGTTCTATAGCTATATCTTGCCCAAATATATAATCAACTTGGACGTACTGTGTTCTAACTTTTCAATAAATACTAATCTACAAATAGGCTGGATTATAAATATTTACATATATAAACACGTGATTAAATACCTCTGTTGAAGTAGACGGTTTCAATAGCATTACCATCTTTATCCTTTTTACCTGATAGTTCAGATTCTAATTTAGAAACGCTAATTGGTTGATACTGTGGGAAGACACCTAGGGCAAACGGTAGGGCAATAAATGAAGTTGTTAAGATTAAACCCAAGTTTGTTAAAGTTTGGATACCAGCACCTTTACCTTTCAAGAATCCCTTTTGTAATCTAACCAAGATTAAAGGTGGAACAACCATGATTGGTGTAGCGTTGATAACTCTTGAAGCTGCAGTCTCACCAACGGCGTATTTAGCAGCTGTCTTGGAGATACCAACTTCATCGCCATTTTTATCGAAAACTGTGATACCCTTTTTAATCTCTTCACTTCTCATGGCGAAAACATTAACGATACCTGCTGAAACAACTGCAGCGAATGGGACTAATCTACCCAAGATCAATTTTGTGTTTTGTGATAATGATTTCAATCTTGGAACGATTGAGTTCAGACCTAGAGCAACACCACACGAAGCAGTGACTGCGATGGTGTAGTTTTGGATCAACTGCTGTGTAGTCAATGGGTGTGATTTATTGGCGTTGGCTGTATTGATCGCAACGTTTAAAGATTGATTTGCAACTTGCCAGAATAGAGTACCTGCAGTACCTAAACCTGGTGTCAACATACCAGCAGTAACGACCAAGTTTGATAGAACGCAGCATGACATTCTGAATGGGAGTAAAACTGTTTCACCTGTATCTGGATGAATAGTGGAGTCCAAAACTTTTTTAGCCTTCCATAATTCTGGAGTCATTGTCTTTTGAGTACCATTTCTATATTCGCCAATCAGTTTCTTAGCGTTTTCCAGAGTGGCATTCGAGTTCAGCAACATGGAAGGGTCAGAAATCTCAGCAGAATGACGAACACGACCCCAATAGGTTGTCAAATCGTACTTAGACTCAGGTAATGCAATTGGACCTGGAACTGATGATGCCATTGTGTATATATGTGCTTTTCGATGTGTATATATCCTGTCAAGAACGCTAAAAAAAACTCTATGCGCCGAGGTCTATAACCCTTGGATGAATATTAGAATGAAAAGATATCCAGCAGGGAAGCACCTCCTTTATTTAGTTGTATTGTATTGGTAACTCTCTAGTGACAAACGGCTTAAGCAGATGAAATAATTTTTTTTTTCTTTTCAACGTCTCGAACTTTTTTTCTTTGCACGGCGGAGATAAATTTGACTGAGTAGACGAGAAACCATTCAAGTGGGTTTTATAATTATAGTAAAGATAAACGAAGGCTGGGAGAGAGTTGGACTATGAGTAGAGTGTTGGGGATAGGAACAGATGTTGTTAAGTTGGGGAGGTTCTATAAGATTGTTACGAGAAACGGGCTTGCCAGTAAGCGGACTGAGGCTTTTGCTAGGAAGATTTTGAATCTGGAGAAGGAGATGCCATTGTTTGTTAAACATGTCAAGGATAACGATACAGACAAGACTGTTAAAGTGTTGGCTGGGAGGTAAGTATATCATTTGGTTGTGCATATGTTACTATATCTCGGAGGTTAACTAATTGACAATTTTTAGCTGGGCTATGAAAGAAGCGGTGTTTAAATGTTTAGATGATAAAGACCAGTCGAGCCAAAAGTTCAAAGACTGGTTCAAGTATAATACTTCAAATGGGAGGCCAAAGATTGGTGGGAAGTACTTGGAGAGTTTCCCTAACGAGGAGTTTTTATTATCAGTTTCACACGACGAGGATATTCTGATTGCGTCTGTGATACGACAAGCTACAGTATAAAATGGGGGACCAGATTTTTCAAACTCCAAATATTAACATTTTATTTATATAACGATCTAATTGATATAATGCACAAAACTATACAGCTTATTACTTTTTTTTCTGAAATTGTTAGAAAGAGAAAAGGTGGGTCAGAGATGAGAGGTAGTAAATATGATTAAAATATGTAACACAACAAACGAAAAAAGAAATAAAAGGTATTGGAAACTAAAGATTTATCTATTCCCATTCAACAGTTGCTGGTGGTTTGGAAGTGATATCATAAGTAACACGAGCAACACCATCGACTTCATTAACGATTCTTGAACTAACTTTTTTCAAAAAGGAAGCATCAAAACAGTACCAATCAGCAGTCATGAAATCGGTAGTTTCAATAGCTCTCAATGCAATAACTTGTTCATAAGTACGTTGATCACCCATGACACCAACAGATTTGACAGGTAATAGAGCAGCGAAGGCTTGAGAGATGTTTTTGTATAAACCGGCTTTTTTAATTTCTTCAATATAGATATGGTCAGCTTTTCTTGCAATTTCAACTTGAGATCTTGTAACTTCACCAAGGACTCTAATGGCGATACCTGGACCTGGGAATGGATGTCTCCAAACCAAATCGTGCGGGATTCCTAATAGTTCACCCAAGGCACGAACTTCATCTTTGAACAATTCTCTTAGTGGTTCAATCAATTTTAATTTCATATTTTCTAATAATCCACCAACGTTATGATGAGTTTTAATAGTTTGTGAAGGACCTTTGAAAGAGATGGATTCGATAACATCTGGGTACAAAGTACCTTGTAATAAGAATTCGATTTCTTTACCATTTTTAGGTTTAATAGTTTGTGCAACTTCTTCGAAAACGTGAATAAAAGTATTACCAATGATTTTACGTTTCTTTTCAGGATCAGTAACACCAGCTAATCCATCCAAGAATCTATCTGAAGCATCAACAACGGTTAAATTGATACCTAAACCTTTTGTTAAAGTTTCTTTAACAGTTTTAGCTTCGTTTAATCTTAGGACACCATTATCAACCATGATAGCATGGAAACGATCACCAATGGCTTCAGTCATCAATTTAGCAGCAACTGTAGAATCAACACCACCTGAAACGGCACCGATAACTTCAGCTTCAGGACCGACTAAAGTTCTAATTCTATTAATTTCAGTTTCTATAAAATTTTCCATTGTCCAGTTTTGTTGAATTTTACAAATATCAACTGCAAAATTTTTTAAGATAAATTTACCCTTTTCAGAATGAGTAACTTCTGGATGGAATTGAATACCATAGATATGTTCAGTTTCATGAGCAACACCACAGTAAGGAGAGTTATCAGATGTGGCAATAACTTTATAACCTGAAGGTAAACCGTTTAGTTTATCACCATGAGACATCCAAACTTTTGAATGATCAACATCTTTGAAAAGTGGAGATGAGGCATCAACAACGTTTAAAGTAGCAGGACCATATTCACGTTTTTCACCTCTAGCGACACCTTTACCATTGATCCAAGCTAATTCTTGCATACCGTAACAGATACCCAAGATTGGAACGCCTAATTTGAAAATATCGTGATCAACATGTGGTGCATCTTCAGCGTAAACTGAGTAAGGACCACCTGATAAGATGATACCTTTTGGTTTCCAATTTAATTCAGAAATTTTTTGGGTACATGGTAACATCTCAGCATAGATATTAAATTCACGTAAACGACGTGTAATTAAATGTGAATATTGTGAACCAAAATCTAAAACTAAGATAGTTTCGAAAACACTTGAGACTGGTGCAACTGAATCAGACATTTTTGAACTTGAACTTGTATGAATATATGAATATATTATGATTAAGATCCAATACTTGGGGAAAGTGGTTAAAATTTCCAAAGTTTATTAAAATGAAATGAAACTCAAAGGCGGAATTTAACCAAGTTTATATACCCAAAATGTAAATCTCTTGTATAACTGATATGATATAAAATTTTATTTTGAACTGGTTACATACACTAGAAATTTTTTTTTTTGGTGAAAGCTGGAACCCGTATTGAAATGACAGACATTACCCTGCGCGATGACTCTTTAGTACTCGTCAGCTTACAACGTCCAATTGGTGATATTTACAATACATTACAGAGATACAAGTTATTTTTAATAGTATATTATTGATATACATGGTATGTTAGAGGAATTCATGACCGTTCAAGTCCTTGATTTTAAACTTAAATCTCTTTTGAACGGAGATACATCCTTTGTAAAATTCTTATTCTATCATATGTCAACACAGTTAAAGCACCATTGGGTGAGGACGGAACCCACCAACGAATGAGAGCCACTCACGAAGCCATCGAACCAAAGTGTGTTTATTTGTACCTCGGTGACGCCTCGTGAACATATGAATTGATAAAGAATTTAAGAAGGGTTTATTGGTAAAAGTGAAGAAGTAAATTTTTTTTCTTCTCTTTGACAAACTGAACGCAATGGGAAAAATTAATTTCGCGGGTAAGCCGCGGAACGAGGTGATGCTTGTTTTCACCGTGGGACCGCGGAACAAAGGTTTTAGGGTAGAATTGATTTTGAAGTTTGGTTCACCGGCGGTGGGGAGCAGTTGGGATTTTAGGACTGTATATATATGGGTCAAATTAGCCCATGATACAATGGTATATAGCTGGTATATAACTGGTATATTTAGATATATATAGATATATTTGGCACAAAGAGGATTTTGTTTAAAATTACAGATTAATATTTGTAACATGTAAAGAAAAACTAGTGATGTGTTGAATAAAATTTAATTGGAATAGCTTACATTTCCAGGGCCCTGTATAAGACCCTTCTAGCTCAGAATATTACAGTACTGAGAGTCATGGTAATAGTGATATTGATCATAATCGTGGTATACAAAGTAATTGACGGGACTATCGGAGTTCGCTTAAGGAGATATTGTTATTACCGAAAAATTCTATACCATGATTACATAATTGATATATATATATAATATGTATTATACTGGTAATAATAATTCGCGCAATAATAAAAGGATCGGCCGATGAATTTGAAATTCAGATTGTTTGGTTATTGAATTGGCCTACAACTGGATTGATATATCGTGGTGAAGTATTTGATACTTTTAATCAGTATAAAGTATTAATCATTACACTCATTACATTGCTATTTTTGTTTTTTTTACATTGATCAACATTGAAAGGGATCAATTTACATATAAATAGCCCTTGTGCGGTTGAATGCTTTTTTCGTTTTTTGGTATTTCGGGTTTCTAGAAATGTAAATTTGAAGTATAAAGGTATAGCCCACCCACTATGGACAAAAACAAAAACACCAGTATGTCTGGATGGAGATCAATATATATATATAATTGTATTCCCAAACCCGACCCGCCTTGTGATATGTATTGGTGATGATCACTTCTTCTTTGGTATGAATCAGTGATAATCTCAACTCGTGTATTCTTGTAGAGTTGGAAACTACACAATTTTTCTCTTTGGTTACTTATGGGATTATTTAATGCCTTTGTAACCGAATCCGAATTGCATCAAAGACTGTAGTGTACCGTATGATTAAAGTGTATAATGTTGTATATGAAACACAAGACTGTACTAATAACACTCGGTATTTATAGAATTATATCAATACAGCTCCTGGATCCAGTCAACCACTAAGTCACAAATATTAATATATTGTTTATGTATTGTATATAATGTATATATATAATAGTATATATATATATATATTATTCGCGAATTGGTTTTTTTAAATTTTTTCTTGTTTTTTTCGTTGGCGGTGAAATTTTAAATTTTCGTTGGCGGCAAATAAACAAAATTTATATTAAAATTAAATTAAAACATATAAAAATATAAAATCATCTCTTTTCTTTGTTTCAAATTTGTTTGTGTTTGGAATTTTGAAATTGAGCGGTTGGGTTGTTTACTTACAAACCACAGCGGTTACATTAAAGTACACTATCATACTATCATATTGATTGATTTCATATATATATATCTATATATAATTCCCATTTCATCTTGAAATCAGGTACATTTTTTTTAAAAAAAACAGAGAAATTGATTCCATTCGCTTTCAATATAATCACAAGTCAACAAACCAAATCAAAACAAAACAAAACAAACCCAAGACACTACTCAAGACACTACTAAAGACACTACTCAAGACACCATTCAAGACACAACTCATATCATAACAATAATTCTCTTTTGCTTGAGGATTCTCATTAAAATTCGATAGGGCGGCTAATTATTTCTAAATCCATATTTATCTTGCGTATTGCTAATATATCAATCAACACTATATAAACATACACCATAATGAGCAGTCGTTTGAACGTGCTGTCTATTGGTTCAAATCCAAATCTTTTATACTATTCATGGAAATTGAATAATACTGGGAAATTCAAATTTCATTGTTTCAATGATGAATTAGATCCTTCATTACCAATTACTTTATCAAATGAAGAAGGTTATAACATTTTTAAACCAGATGTAATATATTCAAATTTTAACGAATTTCAATTAAATTTAAAATTTGATATAATTTTCCTATCTTCAAAATCTTTACAAGATATTTCAAATTTATCAACAAATTTATCACCTTTTTTAAATTCAAATACTATAATAATTGTGGAATCAACAGGGTTTGTTAATTTAGAACCTTTTTTAAAAAATTGTTTACCTTCAAATTGTTCAAATTCAATTATTTCAATCTTGACAAATTTAGATATTAGAAAAATTGATCAAAATCAATATTTAATTTTACCAAATGATTCAAATGAAATTTATCTTGGTGAATCAAATACTAAACAACAAAAATTTTCATCTGCAATTTTAAAAAATTTATCAATAATTGCTAAAATTTTCCAAAGTTCAACAAGTGAAAAAATTATATTGAAAAATACTTATTTAGAATTTTTAACAGAAGAATGGAGAATTGCAATTCCTCAAATTTGTTTTAATCCTTTATTAATTCTTTTTGAAGAATCAAAACCTTCAAATTTATCAAATCAAATTTTAGCTAAACCTTTATTAAGTGGATTAGTTACTGAATTAATTACAGTTGCTAAAACTATGGGTTGTAAATTACCAAATGATTATGATAATGAATCAAAATTTTTAAAAAATTGGATTGATCAATATCCAAATTCAACTTCAACTTCACAAATTCAATTTTTACAAAGTCCAAAATTTTTTTATGATTTTTATCATAAACATAATTTAGATATTGATATGTTATTATTACAACCTATTTTATTAGCTGATGATTATGGTATTAAAACACCTTATTTAGAATTTCTTTATGCAACTATTTGTCAATTTGATAAATTTAATAATTCAAAAGATGAAGATTTAATTTTTTTCAAAAGATCAAATTTATTAAACCAAGAAAATTTAAAAAATTTAATAAATTCAAATGAACTCTTGAATGAAGAATTAAATTCTAAAAATGAAGAATTAAACCTTTTAAATTCTAAATTACAACAATTAAATATTGCTAATGATGAAAATAAAGATAAAGATTTAAAATATAATTCAATCTTAAGTCAATTTGATTCTTTAAAACAACAACATCATTCTTTACAACAACAATTACAACAACGTGATTTGAAATTCCAACAATTGGAGCTTCAACATAAATCATTACAACAAGAATATAATCAATTACAACAAACTCACCAAACCCACCAAACTCAGCAAACCCAGCAAGCACAACAAGCACAACAATCAAGATCTATCCCACAACAAGAATCTCCTTTACAAAATCAAACAACAGAACAATTAAAACATTCCGTTGAAGGTACACCCGATCTTAGAGACTTGACTGATGTTGCCTTATTAAGTCAATCGATGGAATCTCCTACTAAATATAGACAAGCTCCTCCACAATCTCAGGCTCCTCAAGTTCCTACATCCGATAATGTTAATGGTGGTGCTGAACTCAATGGTAATGGGCATAGTCATAATCAAGTTGGAAATGGATTACAATCACCACATATCATACCTCAATTATCTGCAAAGGAAATTGAATTACAGAAAAAGGAACAACTATTACAATCAAGAGAAGCTGAACTGAATAAAAAATTACAAAAATTTAATAGATATCCTCAACAAGGTCCTTCCCCACATCATCATCAACAACAAGCTTCGATATATTCAAATAATAATGGATCAAGCCAAAGACATCATGTTCCAAATCAACATTTACATTCCCAACAACAACAACAACAGCAACCACAACAAGTTATACCAGGACCAAATGGATTACAACAATTCCCACAAAATCCTCATTTAGTTAATGGATTACCAAATAATCAATATCCTCAAGGTCCTGTTGCTGGTCTTCAAGGTCCTCAAGGTCCAACTCCTCAAAATTTGGGTCCTCAAGGTATTCCTCAAGGATTTGGTCAACAACAACAACAACAACAACAACCAATTCCACAACGTCGCGTTTCAACAATGCCAGGATTAGATTCAAATGAAATGTTTGCAAATCCTCAATTTAAGAAAACTTCAAGAAAGAATAGAAAATCTTCATTCCCATTAGTGACACCAGGTATTGATAATAATTATGGTGGTATGCCACTTCAATCAAATTTAGACTCAAGATTTAGATCTCAATATCAACAAGGACCACCACAACAACAACCTCCAACAAATGGTGTATATAGACCAAATCCAACTAAATCTGTTACTTCACCAACTATACCAACAACATCACAATTTCAACAACAAGGTTCACAACAACCACCACAACAACAACCTCCACAACAACAACAACCTGATGGTCAATATTTACATGAAAATTCATATACAACACAAACTTTTGCTAATTCAAATTCTAATTCTAATTCAAATTCTTCAAATGATTTAGGACAAGCTCAGTATGGTTCAGTACCAACACAACAACAAGAAGGTGAAGCTAAACCATTAGGTATTGTTGGATCAAATCCTGCATCGAAAGAAGAGAAGAAGAAAAAGAAGGGATTATTTAGAAAGAAATAAGTTTTTTAGAGATGTTTGATAAAATTGGAAAATGTATAATAATAATAATTAAAAAGGAAATTATAATATTATAATGATTACAATGTAGATAGCACCTATTGATAATTATTTTTTTACTAATCCTATATACCCAATTTTAACCATTCATAATTTGATTCATCAGCACTGAACAATCCATCTTTATCACCAAATTTTCCAAAATTTTCATCTTTAAAATTTTCATAATTTATAATCCTGTTATATTTATTATCATTATTGTTATAATCGTTATCAGAACCTAATAGTTTCAAATCAATTATTGAATCTAAATCTAGATCTAGGTCCAAGTCTGTTGATTTTTCATTTATTGAACTTGATGATGATTGATTATTCTTCATTGGTATTGAAGAGTTTGTAGTTGATGCAGTTAGATTCGATGATACAGGTGGCTTTTCAATCTTGTTTATAGAATCTTGCCTTTTGGTTCTTTGTGCTCTAGGTTTTGTCGTTTTCTTCAACTTGTTTATTGGTCTTACAACTCCGTGTAGTTTATAAAAGAGACCACATGCATTACATAGAACTGAACCTGATGAAGATTTTCTCCATAGTGGTGTCTTTTGGGTTTGACAGTTTGTGCATGATATGATTTCATCTGGAATTTGTCTTGTAGTACTCGCTGTGTCTTGTTGCTTTGGGAGTAATGATGATGATGACGATGCTGATGTTGAATTAAAGGGAAATTGATTAGACGATATACCCTGAGATTCAGTTATTGATTGAAATATTTCATCTTGAGATATTTTTTTGATATGATCGATATAATCAAAATCTTGATTTATGTTATCTTCAATTGAATGTTTTAAACTTGAAATTGAATTTGACTTCTTCTGTATTGAAGGTTTTAGTATCTTGTTATTATTTATAGAATTTAATGAATTTGATCTTTTCTTATCCAATGAGTTTAACCTCCATGACATATTTTTAACACGTTGATTATTTGGTAGATTACTGAATTCATTGTATAGTTTAAAAATTTGATTATTTGTATCAGCATCCGTCAAGTTTGGTATAGTATCTAAATTTGATAAAGACGTTGTTGCTGTGGTAGTACTAGTACTCGATGATGAAGGTTTTTCAAAAATTGTATTCAAATAATTTGATAAATCATTATCGAAATCCATATCTAAATTAGACATTATATATCATTGAAAGGGAGCTTAATAACTTATAAAATTGTTGTTTCTACTATTGCTTTATCGTTGAGTATAAAAAAGAATACACTAAGGAAAATATTTCTTTAATACAAGTTTTTGAATCAACACCTGTATAAATTGAGTTTGTGGAGTAAAGTGACTACATTAGGAAACTTATGTAACAACAACAAAAAAAAAAAACCAACAAGTAAAAGGTAAACGTAATAATTATATGTGTATGTGTGTGTATATGTGTGTGTTGTCTGAATCTTAGTGTACAATACAAAAAATAAAAGCTTTATAATTTCATATAGAAGCCCATACATAATAATTTACTAGTACTACAATTAATTATGAATAGAGCCGTTTGAAAATAATGATGCCATATGCCCAAATGCCAATATTTAAAATTGTAAATCAAAATTGTACTGAAGTTTCGTTAAATATCGGAAAACTAAAGTATCATTCATGTTGGGGATTTTGACAAAGGTACAATATTGAACTAATTGCCCCACATAAATGTGCCTGAATCACCCCATGTGACTGGCCATGTGATACGAGCGCACATTTATCATGTGACATATCACATGGTTAGATACCATTACATAATCAATCCTATTTTTTTTTCATTTTCCCTATTTTCCCCCTTTTTTTTTTTTTATTTTTTTCACATTTCATTGAGTTTCATGAGTCATTGGAAACAATTTTGACATAAAGTACAAGAAGATAAGGATGAATCTGAGACTTTGTATGAATATAGTGTATAATGTTATATATTGTGTATACGTAGTTGACTAATTGTATGTACCATAATTTAATAAACGGTTTCAACGGTTCAGCTATATATCCACTTGTACATACGGATAATTCATGTTAACTATAGTAAATTCTGATTATGCCATATACGGCCATTAACATTATCTCCATCACTTGTACTTAACTGCAGTGTTATCGGTAAATTTATAACTTAGCGGGTTTGTGCTTATGTCACGCGTTAGGTAAGCCACATGGTTTATTTATAATAGTGTAAGTAATTTGAGAAAAAACCCATTAGCATGATTTATGTATATATATATATATATGTATATATAATAGTATTGGTAATAGTATTGTTTTGGTATTATATTGAGAATCCATGTCATTGTTGCACGATTTGCAGAGTCCCTTAACCCATGAAGGGCTGTTCAATATGAATTATTCAAATTCAAATAGTCAAATGGAGCAAAAGATTATATACAAATTCATTATAAATCATTCATTTAATTTGATTATATCAAAATTTGGATCAAATTTTAATAATTTAAATATAGTAAACTTGAATAAATTTATCACTTTGCTTTTACAGAGGTTACAAACAAGTTTACAAGATTTACAAAAATTAATCATATTGATTATAAGATACCTTTCAATGAATAATCAAGTTAAAATTTCAATAAAGCAGTTAATATTAGGTTTACTGATTAAAATTTATGGATTAAAATCACAAAATTGGCAAATTTTAACTGGATTATCACAAGATTCTATAGAGAACTTGATGAATTATTTACAGATTGATGACACGTTCATGAAGATTGATAGCCAGGAGATTAAAGAGTTGAATGATTATATGAAGGGATTGATTTACTCAAAATTTGAAGTTGTGTAATCACTGGAGTGTTAATCGCACAGGCGCCCGAGTACAAGGGTACACCCAAGTACACTCAAGTACAACATCAAGTACAATATGAAGTACAGTATCAAGTACAATATGAAGTACAATATCAAGTACAGTATCAAGTACAAGTACCAATACCACCAATACTTGTCAAAGCAGACCAATCACTGCTTCAATGAAGTGAAAGCACAAATTAAGCGCTTCATTGGATTAAAAATGATGTAATTGTTTTAAATCCTCAAAATTGGATTAACAAAACTCAGCGGTTAACAAATTTACCGCTCAACTATTTTATAAATTAATGACACGTTTACGTTTACGAATACAATACAATACGATACAATCAGTGTAATAATAAGAATCGAATTGAATTGAAAAAGAAACCGCCCAGTTTAAACATTCTATAAACAAATAAATCACACAAAACTCCTATAACCTTTAAACAATACTTGTACAAATCAACAACAGCAACAACAACAGCAACAACAAGAACAACACTTTATATTTCATACACCTTGCTTTTTAGCCTGCGCTAGTATACTCTCAACATCACCTCCACTGTTGAGCAACTTCTCACGATTACGCTTACACGTTAATGTATCCCCATGTCTTTTCAGAGCATCTTTCCTTGCGAATCCCTTACCACACATTTTACAAATATGCGGTAGTATAGGCAAATGTGCTCTTTGATGTCTTCTCAAATCTGATGATCTTCTAAATGATAATTTACAATCGGTACATAAAAATGGTTTAACATCGTGGTTCTTCAAATTACCAGATGTCGAGGATGACGATGAAGGTGGTGGTGTTGGTGAGGAAAATTGTGATGTTGATGTTGATATCTGTGTTGGATCATTCAATGACCACGACGATGTAGAATTAGAATTTATATTGTTTAGTTGAGGATTTGAACTTGCCGCAGCCACGTCTTGTGAAGAAGTATTTGTACTATTTGATAAATTATCAAAATAGTTTAAGTTAAAAGTTGGGAAATGATTTGTATTCTTTATTGGATTTAAATTTGATGCAGTATCTAGAAAATTTATTGTATTGGGCGGTGATTGATTTGAATATAAATTTATATCATCATGTGTTGAACTCAAATTATTCTCACTTGACGATTTCTCTGCTGCTTTATCATTATTTGTGTTTGTCCCAGATGGTACATTAGCATATTGAATCCTTCTTAACAACTCTAATATCGTTGGATCAATTTGATTACTCATTGAACTTGCCACTATGGCTTCAGCTGCAGCTCGAAGAAATTTCCGATCTTCATCTTCTTCATTATTTATCAGATTATTTATAGATACTATATTGTTATTATCTGACATTATTGTAGTAGTTTTTCTTTTTTTCTTTTATATATATTTCTATCTTGAATATCTAAATCAAGAAATTCTCCCGTATCATTCAATTATACCTCTCAATGTGTAAATCCTTTGCAATAAACCTTCAACAATCAACAAACCCTCCGGCTAAATCAAGCTAAATCAATATAATCACTTGACTGATTACAGTTTCCAGTAATGAAAAAACCAAACACAGGAAAAATTGTGGGAAAGTTTCAACAAACAATTGAAATTTTTAACAATATCCTAGCAACTAATTGAAAATCAAACCAAATCAAATCAATCCACAATTAATTTTACCGATAGAGGTGCTTCTTGGTCAAAAAAAAAAAAATATTAAAAATATGATTAAGTAACTGTGGATACTCGTTTGAATAAATACTTAATTTTGGAAATTTCAAACTTGTTATCAACACTTCTTGAAGATTTGTAATACTAATAGACTATTTTGGTATTGATACTCCGAATAGTATTGATTCAGCTTAACCTTTTACCGATTCTTGATATACTCGATACAATTTCAATAACTTTTGTGTGGTTTTTTCCCTAAAACCTTTCTGACAAACAATCAGCTCCCTTAATTCCTGATCAAAATTCAGTTTGTTCACTTGACAACTTATCTAGATTTCAAATTATCAATGCTTTATTACCTTTCTCCAGACTTTAAACCACTTAAACCCATCAAAGCCACAGTTATCAATATATCTGAACTTAATATTTTAACTCAAATATCTCTATAGCCAAAGTAGACAATAGTGAGAAAAAACACAACTAAAGCAACACCACCGTACACATCTTTATAAAATTTACCTAGACCCAATAGAAACCTCAACTACTACTCTCAACTTGTGTTGCGCTTTGGAAAGCTGCAAATTCAATATCAAAATAATGTCAAGTCACGTGAAATTTTACTACCACACAATTGTTCGCGACCCTGTTCGCGAACGCCAACGATTATGGCATCTTTTGGCATTTTAGCTAAGCGCCCAATTATATAATCAACCATCGGAGTTACAAGGAATTGATAACAAAGAATCAGTAGTATTAAGTATACATATAAGGGAAAAGGGCAAGAGGCGAAAAAGATTGCTCAACAAGTACCTTTGAAAGTACTATGATGGTTCTCCTTGTGTTCTTGTTTCTTTTTATGGCTATCGATATCATCTTCACCACCACTTGCAATTGAGCTTAATAATTCATAAATATATTTAGTGCGAACACTCTCCTCTTGAGCATCAACACTTTCCTGGTAAAATTCTGAACTCTTGATTAGCGCTTGAGTCGTTTTCAATATATCATTGATCAATCTGAATAGTAAATCATCGGTCAATTCATAACGAACAACAACTCTTAGAATTTCAGTATCTTCTTCACTTGGCGGTAATGGATAATTTGGTATAATCCAACCTCTTTTTCTTAACAAGGTTGATAAGATAGCTTGAGGTATATGAGGATATTGTTTTTTGAATTCATCTCTGAACCTGAAAGAAACAACTGGTAAACCTTTGTTGTAATAACTGTCATCATTATCTTCATTTCCTAATTCTTCTTGTTGTTTTGAAGCATCAAAATGTAACACACCAGCTTTACGATGGATATTTGAAACAACTTCAAAATATTGAGTCTTTTCAACAAAGTTTGCTAAGACTCTTGCATTTTTCAACGATCTATGATGAATCTGTTTAAAACCTTCGAATCCCAAATGTAAAAAGTTATAATACTGATGAATTGACTGGTAACCAGGTCTGGAAAAATTTAGCGTATAACTTTCTTCAACACTACCAAGATATCTCAATTTGAAAACAAGTTCCTCGGGTAAATGCTTTGCATCTCTCCAAATAATCCAACCAAGTCCTGCAGTTGTTAATCCAAATTTATGACCAGAAGTGTTTATAGAAACCACTCTTGGAATTCTGAAATCCCATTTTAACTCTGGATAGATAAAAGGTGCAACAAATGCACCAGATGCACCGTCAACATGAATTGGAACGTCATATCCCTTTTCCTTTTCAATCTTATCCAAAATCTTGGAAATACCTTCGACATCTTCAAAAGCACCTGTATAAGTACTACCCAATATAACGAAAATACCAATTGTATTTTCATCGACATTTTCTTCAACTTTTGAAGCATCCAATACATAGTTTGACTCTTTAGTCACTGGAATCAATCTTGCTTCAACATCAAAATAACGTGCAAATTTCTCAAGGGCAACTTGAGCATTTGAACCCATAATGATATTTGGCTTGAAGTAGTCTTTACCTGCATTCTTCCTCTTTTGTTGCCATATCTTCTTCATAGCTAGCCCACCAAGCATGATGGCTTCAGAAGACCCAGTGGTTGCAGTACCAACTGGATCATCATCGGTTCTATTCCATAATTTACCCAAGATCGAGACATTTCTAGTGGTTAGATCAATTAAAGTTGGATATTCATCTGCATCGGCTAAATTCTTAACAATGTTTTCCTTGGCTAATTCCTTTGCAGTCTCTGTGGAGAAGGTATTAACAAATGAAGCTAAATTCAGTGTTGGATTACCATCAAGTGAAAGATCATTATGAATCAAGTTATAAGTCAATTCTTCACTTAACCCATTTTGTGGAATCTCATATTTATTTTGAGATATAAACTCAGTTTCATCTTTGGCGTTGTTTGGGTTATGATAGTGTGAATTCGACAAGATTGTGTCTTCTAATTTTTCAGGATCAACAAGTTTAGAAAGCATAATGTATAAACTAAAAACACTTCAATTGTATTATATCTGGTTGAGCTAAATTTACTTAAATTGAATCCTTAGCGAAAGGGGGAATTTTAAGAGCATTTATATACACATGGTTTTTTTGTGGTTTTTTCCCCCTAAAGCTTTACAAAAAGTTATATAACCCATGCGTGCTCTTTGGTAAACTCACAATTGCTAAATCCCATAATTCCCATAATCCCCATTGCTCAGGATGGCTTGAAAATAAAAAAATCCTTTACTTGGCCAAGATCAAGAACAAGCCCTTTTCACAATTCAATGGGGAGGCATGGTGAGTTAAAAATTAATTCTCGGATATGTACCAATTACAACCTACTATATCAATATATACAGTGCCAGTGCCTCATCCTGGTGTTATCCTCTTCTCCATCGGATCCTGTGGAAGCCAAGTGAAACTGAAACTGTTTGACATAAAAAATAAATCCGAAAGGGGAAATAAGAGCTAGACTTCCCAATGGGGCAACAACAGGGTTTCACCACTTGTATTGCCTTTGTATTGCTTATTTAAGCAATACAAATAACATAGTTACTGACACAACTTTTGGTGTTTGCTAGTTGTCAATTCTCAAATGGAACCGTAGAGCTATCTACATGCAAATCTCGTCATTAATGTTTTATTCATTGACTATTTAAATAAATCAACCTTATGTAAATGCAAGAAGTTTAAATTTACTCAACTTGTGATTCAAAGTTTTCACCTTCAACTAAATCTGGAATTTCATCATCACCTTCAGTTTTACCTTCACCACCTTCAGCAGCTTTTTGTTGTTGTAATTGAGCAGCTAATTTGGATAAGATATCCAAGTTTTCAGCACCTAATTGAGGAATAATGTTTGGAATCAATTCAGTAATTTCCTTTTCTTGTGGAATACCATAGAACCCATGGGTATTGTGTTGAGAAGCTGATTGAACACCAACTCTGTTGAAATGTAAAACTTTACCATCGTCTCTGAAAAAGTTGGCTTCTTCAACACCATCTAAAGTTTGAACGTTTAATTTTTGTAAAGTTGATTGTAATTTTGAATCATCGGCTGAAGGTTTTTGAGTTGGCTTTTTAGCTTTTCTTCTGATACCACCAACTTTGTTGTTGGCTTGTTTTTGTAACTTGGCTAATTTTTCTTGATCAATTGGCATTTTGGCAATAAGGAATTATACTACTTCAAAGTCAGTTTTATCAAAGTATTGAAAGCTTTTGTAGCAGCAGGTTTTTTTTTCATCGTCGACGCATTTTTTTTTTTCACCAAAATTTTCCAACTGTGATTATATTGGCAGTGTGGTGTGCGGATTTTCGCGTGTCTTTCCATCAACAATGTACGAGTATAAGAAGAATTAAGCGCTACGATTGATCTATCTTTGTAATAGTGGTATTTGGTTCTGTTCTCGTTGGCTGTCGTTGGTTGGGATGTCCAAGTTTATATCAAGTGCTCAAAAGGCTCACTTGAAAGAATTGGCTCATAAGTATGCACACACGTTGAAATTACCAGTAACTGATTTCCCCAAAAGGTCAAATCATGATTTGAATCTTAAAGATCTTATACCCAGATCTTCACAGATTCTATATAAGGAGCAACTGAAAAGGAAACCAATAGATAAAGATACATTCGTTCTACACGATGGTCCACCTTATGCTAATGGTGACCTTCATATCGGGCATGCAATGAATAAGATTTTGAAAGATTTCATAAATCGTTACAATCTAATCATGGGGAAACAGATCTATTACAAGCCAGGGTGGGATTGTCATGGGTTGCCTATAGAGCTGAAAGCCTTGGAAACCATTGCGAAAAAGACTAAAAAGGATCCATCAATGACTCTTTCAGTTCAAGAAGTTCGTAAAATTGCAAGGGACCATGCAACAAAAACAATCAAATCACAACTAGATGCATTCAAGGAATTTGCTATATTAACAGATTTTGAAGATAACTACCAAACATTGAGTCATAAATTTGAAATTAATCAATTGAAAATTTTCCAGAAATTGTTGCAGAAAAACTTAATCACAAGACAGAAAAAACCAGTGTTTTGGGGTTGTGAAACTCATACAGCTTTAGCTGAAGGTGAATTAGAGTATAATGATCAACACCATTCTGTTGCAGCGTATCTCAGCTTCCCAATAGTAGAATGCACACCAGAATTACAAGAAATTATAGATCAACATAGCCTGCAGAATGTCCAGGCTCTAATATGGACATCAACTCCGTGGACTATTGCTTCAAATAAAGCTATCTCCATCAATGAAAAATTGGAGTATACATTTGTACAAACAGAAGATCACAAAACGTTGATTGTGGCTAAGAGTCTGAGCTCCAATATCTTGGGAATGAAACTAGGTATGAAGCCAACAGATATCACTTTCTCAGGTTCCATATTATCAGGCTCTAAATATCTACATCCAATCTGTGAGGAGATCAACCCAGTTATACACGGTGATCACGTCGTTGATAGTGCAGGTACTGGTCTTGTTCATACAGCTCCTGGTCATGGTAATGATGATTACTTCGTTTGCTTGAAACATGGTATCGAAGCATTCTCCCCTGTTGATCAATTTGGGAAATATACCAGAGACTTACCTAAGGGTTTCGAATCACTTATTGGTAAAAGAGTCCTTGGTGAAGGTGGTAAATTAATCTGGGACCTTTTCACTGAAAAAGATATGGTCTTTGCAAAGCAAGCGGATTATATTCATTCTTATCCTTATGATTGGAGATCCAAAAAGCCAATCATCATCAGAGCTACTCCACAGTGGTTTGCAAACGTTGGTAAAATTAAAGACGATGCGCAAAGCGCTTTGGATAATGTTAATTTTGTTCCAGAAAGTGGGAAAAATAGATTGTCTGCCTTCATCAACAATAGAAACGAGTGGTGTATCTCAAGACAAAGAAGTTGGGGTGTTCCAATCCCTGCATTATACTCCAAAGCTGATGAAAACGTCGTGTTGTTGGATGATGCTACCATAACCCATATTATCAGCAAGATTGATGAACTTGGTACTGATGCTTGGTTCGAAGAGGAATCTAATGTTTCAAGATGGTTACCAGACTCAATGAAAGATAGAGGTGATGAGTATTATAAAGGCAAAGATACCATGGATGTTTGGTTCGATAGTGGATCAAGCTGGACTGAAATCAAAGATTTTTTCGCTAGTCATGGTGTTGAGCGTGAAGTGTTGGCTGATGTTTATTTAGAAGGTTCTGATCAACATAGAGGCTGGTTTCAATCTTCTTTATTGACTAAAATTGCTACAAGTGACTCAGCAAATCCGAAAGCTCCATATAAAAAAATTGTTACCCATGGCTTTACATTGGATGAAAAGGGCCAAAAAATGTCGAAATCCATCGGTAATACCTTGTTACCTCGTGATGTTATTCAAGGCGGTAACAAGATTCCAGCATGTGGTGTTGATGGTCTTCGATTATGGGCTGCACAGGCGGATTACACAGGGGATGTTCTTGTAGGGCCAACTATTTTGAAACATGTTGGAGTTCAATTGAAGAGAATTAGAAACGCATTCACATTCATGTTGGGTAATTTAAAAGACTTTGACCAAAAAGATGCTGTTGAATATAAGAATTTGAAAAACATCGATAAATATGCTCTGGCCAAGTTACATCAACTAGAGAAGGAAGTTCTTGAGCAATATGAAGAACTAAATTTTAATCGTGTTACACAAACCTTATACCATCATATGAAAACCGAGCTAAATGCTAAATATTTCGATATCATCAAGGATAGATTATACGCTGATAAAGCCGATGGACCATCTCGTCGTTCAGCACAAACTGTTATCGCACAAATTTTACAGACATATTTATCAATCTTGTCACCTTTATTACCTGTTATTACACAGCAAGTTTGGGATTATTCTCCAGCTTGGTTACAAACTTCGCATTTGTCCCCGTTTTCAAAGGGATGGCATAAACTAGATGACAAGTTCAACAACTCTGCCATTGTTGACGACTTCCAATATGTTTGGTCCATACATGATGAAGTAAATCAATTGATGGAAAGTGGTCGTAAAAATGATGGTAACTTCGGTAGCTCATTGGAGACTGACATTGTTATAAATGGCCAAGGTAAAGTTGTCGACGCTCTGACGAAACATGAAGATGAACTAGCTAATTACTTTGTTGTGTCACACGTTCATATCGGAGAACCAACAGAAGGTCATGATTGGAGTTATTCAACTTCCATAAATGTTGAAGGTGAAACTATTTCAATCTCTGTGGTTCCATCATCAAAAGCCAAATGCCCAAGATGTTGGGTTTACAACTCCGAAAGTGTTGAAGAGTTATGCCAAAGATGTGACGAAGCTTTACATGAACATAGTTAGATATTATTATATATAGAGATTTAATGAAATGATTAATGTACATAGACTTGTTTATGCTTAATATGTACGGTTGGTTAGTCTGCCCTGGTCGCTCTTTCCGGGAGATTCCCCATAGTTTACACATCCCAGTGAATTTTTGAAAAATAGAACCACCAGAAGACTATTCTACCTTGGATACATAACAACAACCAAATTGATCTCAAGTCATCGAGTGGAAACACCCCTTATCAAGATGTTGATGGCTAAGTTTTCGCCTGTTGGTATTAGATCTTCTCTGAGAGTTGCTAGTATAAGGCCATTCACTACCACTAGATTATTATTAAACCAGCAATTGAACAAACCAAAGACACCTCCAACACATCAAGATATAGATGTCAATTCAGAAGCTTATAAAAACCATCCGATAATCAAGAGATTACCGAACTCTATGAAGAAGTATGGGAAAAGATTTGTCAATGCCCCAGTGTCGCATCTTACAGCTTTTGTCATATTACATGAATTCACAGCGTTGGCACCTTTCCTAGGTTTATGGTATGCGTTCCATAATTTTGGATTCCTCCCTGCTGATATCCCTTCTTGGGTCTTAATCAAAGGGTCTGGTGTAATTGAGACTATTGTAAGTATAATTCAAGTGTGCTTTGAGAGTTCCAAATATTAACCTTTTCCCAGTTGGGTGATACTGTCAGTAATTGGTCAGTCCAGGAAAGAACAAAACTAATTGTTGAAGGTGCTACCGCATATGGTATTGTCAAAGTAAGTTTTCTATAGATACAGGTTTTTGGATATGCTAGATTACTAACCTTCGTTCTCAAAGGCTACTTTCCCAGTACGGGTATTTATCTCATTATTCCTCACACCATGGTTTGCTAGAGTGTTTGTACTACCGATGAAAAATTTATTCACCGTGACACTCCCTGACCTATTCAACTTTTTCAAAAAGAAGAAGTATCAAACAGACAAACCATTGAAAGAAGATTTCAAAAAGAAACCAATCTCTAAAGATAAACCAAGACTGTGAGCGTAAAGCTTCTATACATAGATACAAAAATTATTTATTTATTGCAAGAGAGATGACTTGTGTAGTCCGTTGAAAAAGCAGCAGACTATTGCTGTTCAACCATTTTGCCCTTCTCTTTGGGTATACCTTGTAACATTCCATTAACGTTGTTGTCCATCAAGTTCAGTTACCTCTGTCCTACTGTTATATGATGAGTACTGGTGGTTTAGCAGCCCTGGCGGGCATCCACAGAAAGTGTCATACAAAAATTTAAAATGATCAGCTTATCAGAAGGAGCTAAAAATCTTAATTCCCATTATTTTTACTTTCAAGAGTTACAATATTCTCGTTTGTCTAAGCAAGATTTGTTAGTTCTTCGAAAGACTTTTCAGATAAAGAGCTGGGTTTTCAATTGTTTCAGTTGGCTAGGTAAATTGAAGTATCCGAGTGTGAAGCGCTTAGGAGGTTTAGTTTCTTTGCTAGGATAGGGAACAATAGGCAGTTAACCCCATAAACCAGTGGCGACTTTGGCGAAGGGGTTTTACGAACAACATGGTGAAGTTTAGGCTAAATCAGATACAGGTGTATTCAAATATCAGCTCGAGAAAGTGCTTCAAGCTATTCTACAGTAAGAGGGTGCAATTGGTGCGGTTAGCTACGCTGTATCATCGTCATTCGAATAAAAATCTACATACAACACAATGGAAATTACGAAATGAAAAGAAGGAATTAAATCAGGATATTGACGAAGACTATGAGCTAGATTTGATCACGCTGACCAAAAGGAAGAAGGAAAAGTCAAAAAGGCAATCACCACAACCAAAAGAATCTTCATCCAAAACCACAAAATCTTCAGGGCAAATTGAATTCTCTGATGAATCCAACGTGAGAGCTGATAACTATGCTTTGAAATCAACCAAGAACAAAACACCATCGTTGGATCGAGATGATGTGAGAAATGACAATGACTTGATTTCATTATTTGAAAAAGATAAGAGGAAACTAAATGCCAGAGAAGACTTCAGATCTAAAAATCCACCACAAGTGGAACCCATTTTCAAAGAACCTTTGAAAACAGAGGAAACAAGGGTATCGAAGGAGGAAATTAACGAGTTTAACGAGAGAGTTCAAAAAGATTTAACACGTTTGTTGAATGAAGAATATGACCGTCATGCTAAAGTAGAGAAGCCAAGTACTAAAAAAGCTAGTCATTTGTTCAATATAGTGTCTGCAGGTTCAAATGCAAACCTCAAAGCGGACAAAAGAACTGATATCAAGCAGCCAGAGATTGAATCTCGTCATGGTGTCAAAATAAATACCAACTTGAAGGGAGAAGCGAAATCAAACCAAGACCAAGGCCAGCCTAAAAGGTTCAAAGGCACTACAGAATCAGTCAAAGTCAACAAGGATGTAAAGCTGGACGATAGTTTTATCACAATGAAAGATACCTCAGATCCAAAAAGTGACAATGATCTAGTTGGTGACCGATCAGATTTTGGCACCAAAAGCGCTGACATCAAATCTGACAACGACCTTGTGAAATCTTCAACCAAGGAGCAAGCAAGTAATCAGTCTATTGAAGAAAATTTTGATGTTAATGATCCACTAAGCGCTCATGAGCAAGACATACTGAGAAACGTCCAGATCAATAATTTGAGTAATCCACTAAACTATGATAGCACAAAGACACATATTCCTTCACAAGAGATCTATGAGTCAATAACTGAAAATACATCCACTGCGAAATCACAGACTCAAGGCGAGCCTGCTGTGGTGAATATTTCTATCCCCAAGACAGAAGACAAAACAAACACCAAATCATTTGTTCGTTACACCACAGAAACACCAAAGATTGATGAATTTGATAAAATTATCAATGTATCAAGGCCTCCAAAGCTCTCGAAGAAGCAAAAACGCAAAAGCCTCAAGCAGACTAAAGATATCTTAAATTTTCCTGATCTCACAAATTTGCCAGCAAGGGAAAGATTGAACAAGATTGATGACATTATGAGATTATTGGAGAATGAAATACCAAAATTATCAAAACAAGAAAATTTGAATGAAGCAGAAATTAATGCCAAATCTTCACAAATGCATCATCTTAGGAAAAAACTGAATGAAATTCATAATTCTGAATCTAATGCTGGAGTAGATGTTGGAATTGCTGTTGCAGACTTGGAAACTTTTTTAAAAGATGCTAAGAAGGAAAAAGATCTCAGGGATGAAGACCATTTCAGGGAAACAAGAGCTTATGAGTATAGTAAATCAGTGAATGATCAAAACTATAGAACTTTGGGAAGAAAAAATTTCTTCACGCCAATAGATGAAGCTCTGGTGAGAAAATTAACCACACGCTCAAACAGTTTGAAGCCTATCCAGCAACATGATCCGGAGACCGCACCAAGAGATGAATTGTTTTTCCCATCATTGTCAAATGTTAACAAGAATCTCACTCACGAGTATCTTGTTTTAGCTAATAAGAAGAAGATCGTCACGAATGAAAACCCATTAGGTGAGCATTATCATTCTCCCGATCTTTTCACAATTTTCAGAAACTTGGGTGATCCTGAAAAATACTTAAAACAGATTAACAAGTTGGAAAAAACTGGTGGCTGGAAAATAATTGGGTCTGGTGGTGATACAAACAAGATTTTGATTTTCGAAAGATTTGTTGATAAGGATCAAGAGGAGAAAATTTTACGTCGTAAGCGTATAATGAAGTATGCAGGTTCAGCCACTTCAATCTTTGCTATCCTATTAGCTTTCGGAACTTACTATGAAAATCAAGAGAAGAAGGAACCAACCATGTCCAAGTACAAATTTGATGAAAAGGGAAAGTTTGTGAAAACCAACAATACTAGATGATACCATACATTCTACGACGGTTCTAGTTATCACAGTATTTTAGGACTTGCTTGCCTACTTTGACGAAATTATAATGCATTAACGTATATTTATTATGTCCCATAAATTTATCCCAAATTTAAAACTAGTGTACACGTACAATAACAGTATCCTCTCATTCTCTGATTGCCTCGTCTGGGTTTGGAAGTTCTGCTGTATCTTTCGAAATACGGATGAACTTGATTACACCTAAACCACCACTTGTACCATTCCAGTTTCTCAAGAAAATGACAGTCTTCGCATCACTGATATCAGGTATCAAGTAACCTGTTTTGTATTCTTGCTCCTCTTCTTTTTTCTTATTCTCTAACAAGACTTGTCTTGTTGTTGGTGGTCTATTCTTACGTCTTTCTGATTTTAGCTGTTCTATTTCTTCATCGTCCCTACTCAAAAATGCTTCGATGAAAACTTTTATATCTTCCAATGTGAAAACTTCCTTCTCTTCTCTATTGCTTATGGCTTCTTGGAAAAACACAACTCTTTGATTTTGATATTCTTTATTTTGCACATGGTGTAGCTTTTTCTCACTAATCTTTTGTTCTCTTAGTGTAGCTCTGCTCAACTGTTTGAATTTTCTACCTTTAGGGTGCATAGCACCTTTAGACTTCTGGATAGTCTTCTGGACTTTGTTCAAACTGTGAGCTATTGGCATCTCTATGTAATATAAACCCTACTGTAACACTTTGCAACTGAAACTGAAGCTAACTGAAGCTCATCACCATCTCTTTGGTTATATGAAAAGTACTCAGACACAATAAAATTTAATTCTACCATAGTCGGAATTCAGTACAATTTTTTTCTTCCTTTCCTTTTTGAATTCCGACCCCTCATCGACAAAAAATTTGCAGTGGAAATTGGAAAATGTACAATAAACTGTGTGGTAGTTGATAAGTAATAGTTGCAATTGAAGCCAGTTCATACGCGCTGTACAGAGAATTATTCAGAGAGGACATATCGTTATTACCAGAAGGACAATCACAACAAGATGGCTAAATACGAAATAGAACAATTGGTACAACTCCGTGAAACTGCTTACGTTCCAACTTCTGTTGACTTCGCTGAATTCACTAAATCCATTTTGGAAGAAAGAGAGAGACAATCTCAACAGTAAGTTGCTTTTGGCAGTTATCATATGGGGATCTCTGCTTACCTGGCTCACATGGATGTGCAATGATGTTGTTCATGTGAGCACTTTGATGGAAGTGAAAACAGTACATCCGCTCGTGTGACACGAAAATTGAAAGGCCCCATTGAAGGTTACTGGGAATTTTTTATACTAACAAGCTCGCTACAGAGAAGAAGAATTTGGTTTCCAAGGTGGTCGTAGAAGATCTTCTCATCAAGGCGTCAGACCTAAATTCAAAACCAATCGTCCTAAACGTGCTCCAGCTCCACAACCAGACGCTGACGGTTGGGTTACTCTAGATAAACACAGAAAATCTGCAAGTGGTGAAGAAGCAGCTTCTGAAAAGCAAAAATTCAAAGACTCATTGAAGTCTGACACACAGGTTAAAGTTCGTCCAAATAACAAGAATTTGGGTTCTAGTAAACCTGTTGACTCCCGTGATATTATCGCTGATCAACCTAAATCTACATTCAACGCTTTTGCTGCCCTAGATGGGGATGACGATGACGATGAAGAAGAAAGTGAGGAAGACGACGAATGAGCCTGAATTTCAACTCTTGTCTTTTGTCTTTTGCTTTTATGATATATACGTCTGGGATGCTATATAAATCAGGCGTATATTTATGTGTATATTTTTTCTTGTTCAATAAGTTTTTTCTATTTATGCAAAGTATTCAAGTATTGTATGTCCCTTTCCACTGTTGTGAGGCCTATCGATATCTACATTTTAACTTTTATAATCTATGGATATTGAAAAACAGTCTTATAGGTAAAGAAGACTAATAATACACAATTCTAAAATGTTCTTTTGAGATCAACTCTTCATTTTCGTAACTATTAGCAACAGCTTATCTGAACGCTAAGGACCCTCTATCATCGAAAGCTGTGTTCAAATTCAGATCTTGAAGCATCGAGCCCAAATCTGTTGGCTGTTTCGAAACACCGTTCAAAGTTTGAGTTGAAGGCTTAAGCGCAGTACCTGAAATGGCTTTCCTTAATTCTTGAACTTTTGGTGCTTGTAATCTACCGTTCAATAGAGATCTAGCAGATAATGGAGCTGATCTTATGCTATGATTTTCGCCAGCCGGTGGGAATAAAGAAAATGAAAGATTTGGTGGACCACTTTGAGAAATAAATGAATTTTCATGCAAACTATCGCTCGTACCATTCTCCTCTACTGTATCTGCAACTTGATACCTATAATGTGAATTGTAAATTAAGTCTGTGTGTTTGGTACCGAGATCCTCCTCAATCCATTGAATTGTCTCCTCTTTTGTGTATGTGAATTTTGGTGAATTTGTACTAGTTTCAACTGGAATATCTTTGTTCAACGCCCAAAGGCTATTTTGTTTACGGTAGTCAATTCTTGATAATACTTCATTTTGGAAAGACGAATCTTCCAAGTACTCTGCGGCAAAAAATGCTAGCAAGTAACCAATGTTATCCTTGTGTACTGCTACTGGGTCACTTGCAGTCTCACTCTTCAATTGCCATTGGAAAAAGAAAGGCAACAAGTTGACAATTGCATTGATACCAAACTTTTTGACAATTAAGTTCAAGAGCACAATCAAAGCGTCATAGTTTTGATAGTTTTCAATCTTGGCAACGTTCTCAAATTCTTCATAAAGCTCATTAACAGCACTTGTTCTAGCATTCGAGATCAACAAATTATGATTCTCGGTTTCTGAATCTCTTGAATCAGAATATTCAAGATTTAAAACTGTTATTAGTACATCAGTATATTTGGATTGGATCTTAAACAAGTCGATGCTTGAGAGTAGAGCTTTGTTATTGTACGAGAGCAAATGGAATGTTTCATCAAATAAATCTAATGGAACTTTGACTCTTTGCACAGTACTATTATTATTCGCTGTAATGACAACGTTTTTGATATTTTCCAAATGAACCAATATCAAAGTTTGTAATTTTTCCGGTTGAACTGCTTGTTTCGACGCTGAAGTATCAAGGTAACCTTTCAGCCTTCCTAGCAACTCACCAACTGTATCCACGATTTGATTTTGGTAATAGATGTGCGTGGCTAGAGAGCTGATGACTTCTGAATATGCATATACCAATTTATGGGAGTCGGTATTAAGCTCTAGAATGATTTGAGATTGCAAATCTGCTAGTTGACGTAAATTATCAATTATAGATAGACCAACCATATTAACAGATGATGATAATAAACTTGAAATTGTATTTAAGTAAATCAATTGCTCTTCAGTCTTACCGTTGTTCTTCAAATGACTCGATAATACACTTAAAATAACAAATCTCAGCTGGACTGGGACCCAAGTTGTAACCATTTCCACCAACACAGATGACCATTCACGATCAACTTTATTGTTGGCCAAGTAATGGCAAATAGCCTTGGTACAAGACACAAGCTGGCTTGAAGAACTTGATCCGAAAAATGCCTTTAGCGCGTTAATAGCAAGTTCATCGATTGCAATTTCTTTTGGAGTTGTTTCACCTTGAGCAGGTTGTGGTGGCTTAACTTGTGATGTGGTCGTAGTGTCATTTTTGCCCAATGTTGATCTTGCTGTATTGTATCTTGATAGTTCATGTTGAGAAGCGTTTGATTTGACTTCTGATTGCAACTGGTCCTTGGTGTAGTCTTCATGGATTTCTGAAAGAACAAACGGTATTATTTTCTTCACAATGTAGTTTCCATTCCCTTGTGCAATGTTTTGACAGTTGGCCAAATCCCTTGATGCATTCAGTGCAATAGCCTTCCATTCTGTTGTATTACTCGAAGGAGCATTGGTTCCCAATTTGAGAAATGATTCTGCTAATTTTGTAAAATCGTCAACAAATTTCATATCACCTGTAAATAGCTCACCATCAAGTGTATTACAGAAAGTATTGAAAACGGGTTCAGCATGTTGGCATAGACCCAAATCCTTGGTGGTCAAAACCGAAGCCAAAATCTCATTCACATTTTGAGCAAAGACATTCAAGTCATCTGGACACTTTTTGATCAAAGAATTGATGATTTCAAGAGTAACTTGAACATTACCAGTACGGTTACGGCTAATATCGATAGCATTCTTCTTCTGAATGAACTTCCCAACTTTTTCAAGCTTCACACGACGCGTAGAGGCATAGTACAACAAATAACTCAACTCTGAAGAGTTTGGCTTCTTATCAAAACCTCGACCTGGAGGATAGCACTGTAAGATTAACTTTTGATGTTTTGGTTGTAGCAAATGCATTTTAACAAACTAACGAAACGCGCTTCTCTTTCATAAAGTGTGCAACAAAGCAAAGCAAAATCCAATTAAACGCTTGATTGATGCTAAAAGATAAGTTCTCAAGTGATCTGAATCACGTATGTAAAGCCTGAGTGATGGTTTAAGGGTTGATTGTTTTAATGAGTTGTCGTTGTTGCCAAAGTAGCTTTGTGTATTTTTCAAAAGTCAGCAAAAAGCTGGGACTTAATTTTTTTTGTGCAATGAAAAAACATCAACAGAGATTATCACTACATATACATACAACCTTGGAACAAGGCGCTTGGGAAGAGAAGACAGATACAGACTACGCAATGGTTCCTGTGTATGTGAAAGGTGGTGCCTGGTCTAACATTGAAGGTGAGTGTTCTTTTGCGGCGTTCTAGCGATTTTAAAATTGGATTGTTTACTAACAGAATGTGCTATATTAGATGAGATACTGAAAGCCGCTGTGTCCAAGTATGGGCTGAATCAGTGGTCCAGGGTGGCATCTTTATTGGCCAGAAAGACTGCCAAACAGGCCAAAGCTAGATGGAATGAGTATCTGGATCCTAGAATAAGGAAATCTGAGTGGTCGGTGGAAGAAGATGAAAAACTGCTGAACTTGGCTAGGCTCATGCCCAATCAATGGAGATCTATTGCATCCAAAGTCGGTAGAACTGCTACACAGGCAATAGAGAGATATCAAAAAATCTTGGACGATTCAGAGGCTGGCGAGTCGGGTAGTGACTTGAAGCTAAGCGGTCCAGGGATAGAGACTTTAGCTTCGGTTGGCGCGAGTAAAGACCTTCAGGTTGGTGATTTGAACGTTAATCCTGAAACCAAGGCAGCAAGACCAGATGCGATTGATATGGATGATGACGAGAAAGAGATGTTGTCAGAAGCAAGGGCTAGGTTAGCGAACACACAAGGTAAAAAAGCCACTAGAAAAGTTAGAGAACGTATGCTGGAGGAAAGTAAACGTATTGCATTGCTTCAAAAAAGAAGAGAGTTGAAAGCAGCTGGTATAAATACAAAGCTAAAGGCTCCAAAAAAGAAATTTAAAAATCAAATTGATTATAACGCTGATGTTGCCTTCGAACACAAACCGGCAGGAGGGTTTTATGATACCACTGAAGAATCTAATGATAACGAAAAATTACTAAATAACTTCGAAAGACAAGTTCAAACATCAGGCTTGAAATCCGAAGACAAAAAATCCAAAAAGGAGAAAAGATCGAGAGATGAAAAAACTGGAGGCCAAATTTCAATTGAGAAGCCTGCTGAGTTAGCTGAGACAAAGAGAAGGAAACTTGAACTTTCAACACCAGTTTTTAGCGATGACCAATTCGTCACAGATGAAGATGCGCAAAAGCAACTTGAAAATAAACATCTTGATGAAAAGATTAATGACACTATAACCAAAATAAGGCAAGAACAAGGTACACAATCTGCCCTCTTAACAGACGGTGATGATGTTGAAGATGAAGAAGGCGATTACAAACCTAAAAGTGAAATACTCGAAACCCAACCAAAAGATGCTCAAAAAGTGCAACGTATTTCTAGTTCGTTACGAAACAGGTTTGCATCACTACCAAAGCCAAAGAATGATTTCGAAATTATTGAACCGGAAGATGGGGATGTTCAGATGGTGGACGCTAAAGGCGATTCATCTGAAAGTGCGCTAGAGGTCATTGAAGACGAAGGTGAGAGAGAACGTCAAAGGCTTAAACAAGAAGAAGAGGAAAAAGAGCGTGCTTTGCTGAGAAGATCTCAAGCTTTACAGAAAGGCTTACCTATACCACATCTCGAAACCAACATCAAGCTCGATAAGTTCTCGAATAACAACGTTCAACAATTAGTGGATGCTGAACTTGTTAAGCTGGTGAGATCAGATTACTCAAAAACTTTTGGAAAACAGGGAGCCCCATTGATACCAGATTTAGATGATAATTCGAGACGGGTCGTTCTGGAGAGTATCCAAAAGGAGTTGAAAGAGGAAGCACTGCTCGACTTTCAGCAAAAGTTCAAGGTGCTGCATAGCTCTCAACCCGGTCGTGATATAGACAGGTCATCGTTGATTACAGAATTACAAGAACTAGTGGCAAAGACAAATAAACTTGAGAAAAAGTTGGAACTTCAATTTGGAGGATATGTAAAAAGAAGTGAAACATTAAGTGATGATTATCTTGCACTTTTGAATGAACTCAAGGACACAGATAGGGCTTTAGCTGCTTTTAAACTTCTTCACGATAGCGAAGATATTATGATAAAATCAAGATCTGCCTTCTTGCAAGAAAATGTTGATAAATTAGTCCAAGCCGAACAATTTGGACAGGAGAGGTATCTCGAGATTAGGAAACTAAAATCGAATGGCCAATAGACTTTTTAAAATTAATTAATGACTGTGATGTTCACTATTGTAGTTGAAGAGGTATATAAGTCCCCGGTTTGTTTACCTGTCCTCGGATTGCCCGATTTGGTTGGTGTTTACATTTTTAACAACTTTTGCGAATTTATAAGTAAGTACTCTCTTAGTCTTTGAAGCATTGGCTGTCAATTGCGTCAACTCTTGCGGTAATACCATCGACGATAGATGAATTCAAATTTGCTTTTTGTGCCTTATAGAAAGACGCAAAGGGTTCCTTTCGGGGATGAGCTACGTGAAATAATCAACAAGGAATTTTACCAGTCAGCTACTGTATTCGAAGCTGATCTTCAAGAAATTGATACTTTGAGACATGATATCATTGACTTGGAAGTGTCGCCTCAAGACTTGGCTTTGCTAAGAAGGTATGTTTGGTCACTGTAACGTTTTGCTAGTCCACTGGTTGTACTAACGAGGTTTGCATAGATACTATATTCATTTGACCACACTAGAAGCAAAGTTCCCAAAAGATTTGATTGAGTTTCCATGGTATGGCACTTTGGGCTATCATGTTACTGGTCCTGTAAAACTTAAGTCAATCGCATTTGAAAGAATCAATATCTTGTACAACATTGCATCATTGTATACACAATTAGCTTCAAATGAGGATACTTCAAGCTCAGAAGGTGTCAAAAAGACATGTCTCTATTTCCAATATGCTGCTACAGTATTTGGGTACATCAATAAAGTTGCAGCTACGGATCCTTCCTTAATTTTACCACTAGATTTGCAAAAGGGGACTATAGACACTTTGTATACACTTTCATTGGCGCAAGCTCAAGAAGTTTTCTGGCTGAAAGCTACGAGGGACAAAGTCAAAGACTCTTTAGTTGCAAGATTGGCAATTCAAGTATCAGATTACTACTCGCAAACTTTAGCGTCTGCAAACAGAAGTGAGGGATTTAGAAGCGAGTGGATACATCATATTACTGTTAAGAAATTCCATTTTGAAGCTGCTGCTGAATTTAGATCATCATTAGTTGCAGTGTCGAGCTCAAATTATGGGGAGGAAGTCTCTAGATTACAAAGGGCTCAAGCTGCTATACAGAAGGCTCAAACAAGTTTGAAATTTGTCAGCAGTGTCGTTAAGAGTGATTTAGCAGGCTTGAGCGAAATTGTTGGTGATACTTTGAGAAGAGCTGAAAAGGACAACGATTTGATCTATTTACAAGAAGTTCCAAAAACACTACCGGCCATTACCAATGCATCAGTTGTTAAAGAAATGGATATAAAAGACATATCAAACCCTGGAGAAGCTTTGTCCAGTGGTAATTTCGGTAGACCCTTATTCAAAGACCTAATGCCGTTTTCTGTTATTCAAGCAGCTGAAGCCTACCGTGAACGTCAATCCGAATATGTCACTAAACACATTGTCTCACCGGTCAAAGCTTTGACTACAATTTTGAACAAGTTCATTCTTGAAAGGGGATTACCGGGATCAGTGGATGCTCTTGATAAACCTCAAGCTCTCCCATCAAACTTATTAGATCATCATCGTGAAATAAAGTCACAAGGTGGAGTTGAGCGTATAATCTCCACAATTGATGATATTCAAAGACTGTCGCTTGAAGGGGAACGCCTAATTGAAGGAGCCAAAGATAGACTCAAGGTTGAAGCCGAAGAAGACGAGTTGCTCAAAACAAGACAAGGCTCGAAACACTGGACCAGACCGGCTTCAGAAGAAGCTTCAGCTCATCTAATCAAAAGAATTCAAGATCTTGAAAATTACTTGAAACAAGCAAAGAAAGGAGACGAAACAATAAGGACACAATTCTTCAATATTGAAGAACCATTGAAAACGCTTGCTTCATCTGAAGAAAAACTCAAAGAGTATGTTCCAAACTCCAAAACTGTTAAAGTTGATCCATCTTTGAAAAGATTGGTTTTGAACATTCGAGAAGTGCTGAATAGGGCACACAAACTTGAAACTGATCGTGAAAACTTCATTGAAACTGTTGAAGTCAAGTCATTGCATTATAACATCTTACCCAAAATCATTTCAGAATATAAATCAATCCAATCTAATTTCAGTAACCTAAAAATTGAAATAAGTACATTTGAATCAGTTTTCGAAAAACATTTAAAAAATTTCAACAGTGACATCGATTGGATAGAAGAACAAAAAACCAAACAACGTGAAATTGAAAACAAAATTGACGAATTGAATAATCAATTTATACGCTATAGGTCAACAAATCAAAGTTCGAATAACTCCAGAGAGGAAACATTAAATTTCTTGGACACTGTATTTACAGAGTCAAGAGACTTGAAGGGGAATCTGTCTCAGGGTCTGAAGTTCTATAATGACTTTATTTCAAATTGTAAACAATTGATAGAGGACTGTGATAGTTTTGTTTATGAAAGAAGGTTAGAGGCAAGAGATTTGGAATAGTGAGTATATGCATTTTTGTATTATTCTTTATATACAAGGTACTAATCAATTAACTAGTGAACTAAATAACAGATTTCAACAGTTAGATTTAGCAGATTCGAATTCATCTGCTTCCCATTCGGGCAGAAGTTCAGTTGCTAGAGTTTCAGAAGTCCAGGACGTTCCACAGCGTGTTGCTAGTCCAGCATTGGTCGCACCAAAAGCACAACCAGCTAGGGGAAAATCAGGTGTTTGGAAACCAGAATCAGGAATCAAATTTTCATGAGTCAACGGCTTTTTGTTCAACATCAGCATTGGGTTTATTTCTAGCGAGCCATTCTTCATACTCTCTTTTCCGTTTACCCTTTCCCACGTTGACTTTATGTCGATGACTATTTAGATGAATTTTCCACTGCTTTTCACCAACTGCAGTAACAGGTGTATTATCTTTATTAAAGCACTTATCGCATGTGAAATGTTTCCATTGTAGAGATTTTTCCTCCGAATAATTTTCTGCACTGGGTAGTAGATCTTTCAGTCCTTCAGGTGCCTGAACAATATTAGCTTCTTTGCCCTTCATGAACATTTCTGCGATGTCAACACCTCTATTTGTGACATTTTGGCTCCATACATTCAGATCGGTAGCGTCTAAGAGAAATAGTCTTCCCCCTTTCTTATAATTATGCTTTTGCTCCTTTGCGAGGTCTATTGCGAGTAGGTTTTTGATCCATTTCACTTGTCTTTTAGCATATTGTCTAGTACGAGTCTTCATATCATCAATCGATTTTCTCAAATCCTCATCGGATTCTTTACCACTCTCGAGCCAAGGCAAGAATTCTTTGAATCCAATAACTTGCCAGATACCTCTTTCACGATCTGGCTTTGGAGATGATTTTGAATAATACGCATAAAGCTCATTGATTTCCTCTAGCCCGCCTTCCTCCAGCATCTTATCAACACGATCATCTAAGCGTTTATCCAGTACTGGTTTGTCAGCAAATAGCCAAAATGCCAAAGTGTTGAATCTTAGTGTCGATTGACCTTGCTCAGAGACTTGTTGATCTTGGTAATGCTCACTGGCCTTCTTATTTGTTGAATAATAAATTTCAAGTGCCCTCCTTATTCTTCTTGTATCATTTGGGTGGAATTTTCCTGCCGCTATTGGATCGCTTTGCTTGAGCGTTTCGAACACCAGGTCTGATGGGCCATCTAGTATGGCTTTCTGTTCATCTGTCAATTGGTTAGGACTTTCCTCCTTGGGTTTATCAGCTTTGATCGTCTTGTTCAGGAACAATAGAGAGTTAAGGTAGTAATGAGTACCACCGACTATTATAGGTAGCTTGTTTCTTTTGTGTATGTCCTCTATAGTGCTTAATGCTTCTTTCTCGAACCGATGGATAAAGTATTCTTCGTTCCAGTCTATATGATTCATAACATGATGAGGCACACCTTCTCTTTCTTCTATTGGATGTTTGTTTGTTATTATTGGGGCACCTTTGTACATCTGCATAGAGTCCGCATTTATAATCTCGCCATTGAATCTCTTAGCTAGCTCGATACTAAACTAAAATATTAGTTAGGTTTCATCCACAATAATTCATGAAACGATTTAAAAGACATACTTGTGACTTTCCCACACCTGTGGTCCCCACAATAACAACGACACTCTTTGGTGGGCCCATTATATAATGTCTGAGGGCTCTGAGCATAAAGCAAAGAAAGTTAGCTGGAAGGTTTGGGCTAATATAGCATGAACTTCTTGGAGCTTATTGATCTCAGAGAAGAGATGATCTTCTCTATTAAGCTGGTGTTCGGGTGTGTGCATCCCTCATAGTAGTAAGTACAATAAACAGAAAGAGGCAAAGAGTATGTATACATCTGGATAGTCATCTACAAGGCAGAATTGATATTCAAACCAAATCAAATCATTAGCATTAGAGTAATATAACGGGTCGTGGATAAGCCCGGTCAAACTTGATGAACGTTAACGAGATCGTGCTTGTCAACATTAGTGCTTGAACCACTGACACTATCATCTCTGGTATCAACGTCTTCAATATGAGAGACTTCACCAGCTTTTTTGTGATCAGCTGCTAGTGAAGCTTTGAAGACATCAATGCCCTCACCAAACACTTCGGCAACTTCCTCCAAGGTTCTTCCTGAAGTTTCGACAATGGTCAAATATGCAACAGTGAGTTCGATACCTAGTAAAACACAGTAAACGATATAGTATTTCCATTGAATGGCATCCATTGCAATTGGGTTAACAAACCCGTTGTAAATCAATGTAACTTGCTGAACTAGCACCATGATATTAACGGCTCTGGCTCTTAAAATGAAAGGGGTGATTTCAGTGACGTACAAGAATGGTAATCCATTCAAACCCAAATTATATGCAAAATAATATAAGAAAATCATAGCCATGACACCTTTACCCAAGGATGTATCTTCGAAATTACGTTTTTGATTAATTGCAGACAGAATTGTCCAAATGATGTAAAACAACAGCATTAGTGAAAATGCTGTAATGAAAACCAATCTTCTTCTTATATTTTGGAAAACCAACAAGTTAATTGCAATTGAAATACCATAGTTATAAATCATCAATCCACCATTGAAAACCAATTGTTGATCTGTTGATTCAATACCAATAGATTTTAAAACCAAGTTTAGATAATAACTAACCAACCCATTTCCTGATAATTGCGTCACTAATCCAATGAAAATAATTAAAAATAAACGTTTTCTATTACCAGGTGTTTTCATGAAATCTGCATACGAAGAAGAGTTTGCAATTCGTTCCTGTTCAATAGCCAATTCAATTTCAGACATCTCAAAATCGACTAAAGGTCCACCAATTTTTTCATCACCTCCTGCGTGATGTTTCAACAGGATAGCTCTGGCCTCTTCAAATCTTCCCTTTGAGATCAAGTATCTTGGAGATTCAGGAACTAGGTAGATTAAGCAAATCTGTATAATTGGGAAAAGTCCTTGAAAAATTGATGGAACTCTCCAAGACCAGTTATGTTTGATGTTTCTAGTACCAAAACTAACCCAAGCTGCAATTATAGCACCGAGATACCAATTTGAATTGAAAAAAGCAGTCATAGGCTGTCTATGGCTTGGGTAAGTCAATTCAGAGATCAAAGGAGGTGAAGAGATAGTTGCAATGGTGTTACCAAATCCCAAAATCATTCTTGCAATTAAAAACATTGCATAAGCACCTTTATTAGTATGATTCTCCATAGATTCCTCAGCAACAGTCAGCCAAGTCCCAGAAACAGATTGGATCAAGGCACCTATAATCATAACTGCATTTCCCAAGCTAATTGCATGACGACGTCCCAAACGATCAGATATCCATGGTGCCACTGGAGCAGCCAAAGTACTCCCAAACACAACACCATTTGCTATAGCTCCCAACACAGCACCTGTTGGGTTACCCATAGCATGGACCCAGTCTGGGATTGATTGAAATGCATTCAGTAATGAACCATCATAACCGGTGTTTGTTGACGTTAAACTAACAATCAACAAAATCATATTAAGTCTCAGTAAATGAGGAACTTTAAACCAAGCTTTACCATATTTTGGTAAATAAGCTTTAATCTTGGATTCTTCAATATCACTTGTATCATCACCAACTTCTGTGCTTGGGTTTACTGGCTTCCGTTTGGGTTTTGATTTATCCTTCTTGAAGAATTTTACTTCATCTGCAATGAGACCAACCATAATTATGTGTGTAAGGAAACTTTAACTAATTCGACAAACTGTCTAAAAGTAGTGTGTACAAGTCAAGTCAAAATCAATCATAACTATGGATTTCAAACTGCTTATAAGTAGTTCCAAATTCAAACGAGAACATTTCTTACGAGAATGGGGAAAACCTCTTAAATCGAATCGAGTATCCATGACACATTCCTGTCAAACTCCAGAGGCAAAGCAGCGTAGTTCACATAAGGGAGGGGGAGGAAGGTGTATTCACTTTCACTATGGTAGCCCAAATTAACATCGTCATTGAAACTCTTGGAACAAATGTACCGACATCTTGGTGCAAATTAGTATGGCGAACGGAGGATTGAAACTCCTGATAAATGACGTTTAAAGTAACATTAACCACAAATGTTTTAAGCTTTTATTAAAAAAATATGGGGAAAAACTTTGGTTCACCAGTTGTTTTGTTTTTAGTTGCGAGATATTATTAGTTATTGTTCCTTGATATTTTTAGTTATAATATGCAGACTGATAAGACGTGTTGTTCTCGGAGGAAATATATGAGACAAGGATATACTGTCAAAAGATATCGATTAGCTTCTAGCTCCAACTGTAACTAGATACTAGGTCCTCATAGGTTCCTCTTGAGTAATACGTCACTGGAAGCTCACTTAGGACCATCGAAAAAGGTTTAATACTCGTAATAATTGAAAGTTGCCTTGAACAAGAATCGAAATTCTGGGGTAAAAGTTTATTTTGTGTGCTTTGCCGATGATCACCGGACCGCCTTTGTGATGCTTCCAGTATAAGAGAGAGTCATGCACTGTGGGAAAGACAGCTCAGTGTGATGAGAGTAGTTGTTCGGTGATGGATTGGCAATGGGCAATTAGCTTTTCGAGAGCTTAATATTGTGTTCCAACCTAGAGGTTCTAGAGGTTCTGTATGCCGTTGGTAAGAGTGACTAGCTATAAAGCCGAAGGGAATAAAGTATCAAAGACAGGTTGCCGTAGTTCGTTTACACTGTTGAAGCTTACAATGAAACTAGTCTGTGTGAAGTGTGCAAAATATCTTAAAAGGGGGGGGGGGGCATTGGCTCCTTATTCTGAATTCAAGTATCAAATGGACTTGGAGCTGATAAAATAGCGCTATTTATGGAGTTGAACCAGAATCTTAGTATATGTGTTTTGGGAGTAAGTCATGCTGCAGCTTGGCGAGTTGATCTTCATTTAACCGTTAGTTACTTAAATGTAAGAAATCGCATCGATATTATCAATTCAATAGTAATCATGATAAGTATTCTAGTTATTTTGTATTAGTTTATGTCCAGGGTGAAGTTTAGTCAGCCTCACCACGGCCTTTCAGATCAGTTTGGCATATTATCGATGCTTTTCCAGCTATCGATCTCGATAGATCCTCGGTACACGTTGAAGTGAAAGTAGTGTATATGATCTATATTCACATATAATTAAGCGTTTACTCTACATAGCTATATCTAAACTTATCTATCCTGCAGTCTATATCATGATGTCTTGTAATATCAGAAATCGTACCCACTGTGCCCCTCTTTAATAATCATCATCACTCTCATCGTCATCTTCCCATCCATGCACATACTCTTCAGCTAGTACTTCCAATTCCTGAATCATATTTTCTCTATCATCGCCTCTGACGTATTTAGACACAAAGGTTTTCATTTCTTGTAATGTTCTCTTAGGTCTAGTTGTAATTTCCAGTGTCGTGTTCAACTCATCGCTTGAATTTAAAACCTTTGGAAACGTTGAAGCCTGTGTGAATGGAATTTTTGAAACGTAATCAACATGGGATCTATCAACAACGCTTTGGGTTTTGTCATCTAATGAGCTTTTGTTATGGAGTTTACTGCTCAATTCTGCAATATCCCCTTCTGAACTGTTACGTGAAGGTCTATGCACCGTAGATTTGGAAAAAACATGAGGCTCTTTTTGATCTTTATCGTAAAAAGTATTTGCAAAATTGAACGATTCTCCACCAAAATTAACAACCACATCTGAAACTAGTCTTCTTTCTGAACCCAGTGTTAAATTATCTGCAATCGTACTCAAACTAACTCGATGGTCTCTTTGCGATACTAGAGTCTGGAAAGGCTCAAAAGCCAATGACTGTAATGCACTTGTTTGCCATAAACTCGTTTGATCCATACCTGTAGGAAGGATGTGTGGTGTGCTTAACGGTATGAAAACTGAAGAGTTTCTTTGTAGTTCCAAAAAAGTCCTTATCCTCGATAAGACTTCTTTATTACCTAACTGACTCAGTTTTTTACCATTATATATACCCCATGTGAAAATGGTGCTTTTCGGATTATAATCATCTTTGATGTCTCTCAACAACTCAGCGCTAAACCCACCCCATGAAGAATCCAACTCACTAACCACATTCAACCCTTCGAACGCATCACAATCCTCCAGCATAACTCTGTACTTGTCTTCTAAAAAGTCAATCCCTCGTGAGTTCTCCTTCCATTCTGAGACCCCAACGTCATAACCTTCAAATTTCCTTTCCTGTCCTAGGGCTAATCTACCTTCGGGGAACTCAACAGGGTCATATTCCCAGTTTTGTAGTTCATTGTACGGACCTGGCTGGTGAAGCACCCTTGAATAGTCAGTCCAGTACTTTGTGGAATCAACACTGAGATCTGGGAGTGGCTTACCGTTGTCTAATGCGGTTTGATATTCACTCTTTGGTATCTTGGGTCTTTGAACTTTCTCAATCGCACCGGTCCACTCATCCCCATCACCGTCCCGTTCATCACTCTGATAGTACTCAAACTGTCCCAACGATCCAAACCCGCCTTTGAAGTCCCATATCAATGCCCTTGGTGTGTAGTTCAACGAAGACTTATCATAGGAGAGCGTAGGTTTGAAGAACACACCGGGGTCGTTTGACGATTTGGCAATTGATTTGGTATAGTCTATATATGACTCCTGCGCATTGTAAAAATGTGTAAGCAGGTGGTTCGCCCTTGGGGATAACGAAATATTTATAACCTCAGGCATCTTGAGCTCTAGAGAGATTAAACAGCAGTGCTAAACTTATACAAAGTTGTGTCAAATGTTTCTAGATACTTATAAAGCTGCTTCGCGAATCTGATTGTATATATTTTTTTTGCGTTACGTGTAATTTATACAGATCAACCACATTCGGAGTCTCAAAGCAGAGCTGGTGGCTGATTTGGAGTGATAAGTTTGTTATAGATATACATTGAAACCCTGCTACGAGACTTTATCATCTGCTTCAGCTGGAATATATCATAAAAAGTCTGGTTAAAATAAGGCCATGCATCTCACATCCATCATATTCCTCATATGTGCGGCCTTGGTGTCCAGCGTATTATGTGAACTAGACTACTATAAAGTATTAGGGCTTTCCAAAGGTGCTAATGAAAAAGATATCAAATCTGCATACAGACAACTGAGTAAGAAATTTCACCCTGATAAGAATCCTGGTGATGAAGATGCACACCACAAGTTTATTGAAGTTGGGGAAGCCTACGATGTGCTAGGTGATGATGAAAAGAAGAAACTATATGATCAATATGGCCATGAAGGTGTGAAACAAGGCGGGAACCCAAGAGGTGGAAACCCATTTGGAGGTGGTGGGTTTGATCCATTTGCAAGTTTCTTTGGTGGAGGCGGAGGTCAGCGTCAACGTCAAGGAAGACCTAGAGGACATAATTCAGATGTTAGAGTTGATGTTACCTTGGAAGATTTTTACTTAGGAAGTGATTTGAAGTTTGATGTTGAAATGCAAGATATATGTCCACATTGTGAAGGTACTGGGTCCAAAGATAAAGAAACTCATACATGTCCTGGATGTCAAGGCTCAGGTATGAAAATTATCAAGAGACAATTAGCGCCAGGTATGTTTCAGCAATTTCAAACTTCGTGTAATGAATGTGGAGGAAAAGGTAAAGCCATTAAAAACAAATGTTCGCATTGTCAAGGCTCTGCAGTTCATCGTGCAATTCGTCATTTCGATTTTTACATGGAACCAGGTACGCCAAGATCACATGTCCATGTTTTCAAAGGTGAAGGTGACCATAGTCCAGATTGGGACGCTGGTGACTTACAAGCACATTTGGAAGAAAGTTCTGTTAAGAACCTAGGATACCGTCGTAGATTTGACACTTTGTATCGTACAGAAGTTCTCACGTTGAAAGAAGCTTTGCTAGGTGGTTGGAAAAGAGATATAGAGTATTTCGGAGACGACCACATCACAATAACGAGGAAGGGGGGAGAAGTAGTAATGGATGGTGATGTGGAAGTAGTAAAGGGGAAAGGTATGCCAATTTTGGATGGCCCTGAAGAATTTGGGGATTTAATAATAGAATATAAAGTTATATTCCCAGGGGGTGCAAAGAATTATAAAGATTCAAAACTAATTAGAGATGAGCTATGAAGCTCTAGATTGTATATATGTTGAGAATGCAATGGCTCATTAATCATTTAGAATTCAAAGTCTGTCTATACAGTAGAGATTTTGGCCTTTTGATATTCCCAATAATTTTTCCTAATTGGATCGTATTTTGTTGCGAGTAGGTCATAACCCTTTGTAGCTAACTCTGGTTTGGATTTGGAGTATATTTTCACTAAAACTTCTAGTGCCGGTATCGACTTGAGTGTATCTGGACTATCCTGCAACACATTTGCAAACTGTTGAGCAAATTCCTCTAAATCTGATAAATCTCGATCCGTTGATTCATATAATCCTATTAGATAGTTCCATGAACTAACATTTTGTGGGGCAACTTCAATCTGATCCTTGGTGTACTCAACTTCCCTGTTGAAAACTGCATCTGGAATTGGTTTCCCGGTACTTTGAGCTTCACTGAATATTGCAAAATATCTATGAGACCAGGCAGAATTGTTATAAACATCCTCAGAAATCAATTGATCAACAAAATCAACCTCTTCGTCGTATTTGTTGAAAAATTGAACTAACCACTTACGATGGGACCAGACATGATAGTTTTTGGAGTCATCATTTAACATTACTTGGATCAAGGGGAATTCCCTTTTAGGATCTGGATTTTTATGCTGTTTAAGCAGTAGTTGTCTATAATTCCAAATTTGATAGTTTTTGATATTGTCCAATGCAATATCTTCTACCCATTCCAGCTCATGATCCAAATCCTTCTCTAGCTTCATTATATTATGGTATCTATATTGCCATACTGTATAATGAGCTGCATTCAAGCTGATAGCCTCTTGTGTAATGAATAGTGCTCTTTCACTGTATTCATTCTTGGACTGTAGAGCTCTAAGCAGACCAAGCACTTGACGGTACTCGTCAGAGTATAAGATCTGTGAGACTTGAACACCTTCAACGTCTATTGGTAAAGGCTCTATATCGTCCCAGTTGAAATTGTCCTTTATACATGTCAGAGACTTAGGCTTGAAGAGAAGCTAGATATAAATACCACTTACCATTGTAATATTGCTTTGCCCAAATGCTATGATACACAGACTGCTTGCTATATCTCTCCCAGACTACCTGATATTTATATATGGAGCAACTAGCCAAGTAACCTCAAAAAGTATTCCACCACTTCATATACCATTTGACTTATGTAATTGTGTATAGTTCAGTTTTTCCAAATTGAGCCAACATAATGAAATATCAGGTAAAAGTGATTCGCGAATATGTTTTAAGTACGGTGATTATGAGTAACTGAGAGAATTTCGTTTAATGAAGGTGGTGATGGTAGGGAGGTTGTATAAAGGCTAGTGTAGAATTGTCTTAGTATTCTGAACATTGTGGTTCTTTTAGCTAATTTTTTTAAAGTAACTTGTCAAACAATTTTCAGGTTTAAAATTTAAAATAATAAAGGATAATTAACCCATTATAGTGTAAAAATTGATAAAATATACAATCCTCTCTAGAGCCAAAAAAAAACCTGGTAGAAATGGAAATAATGCTCCTTGACAAAAGCAAAAAGCAATATTTGTACAACCTTTAGGTGAATATGTTCTGTGCTTTTAAATTACCTTTGAAGTACGACTATAAGATGGAGTTACACTTAAGTCCGTCAATCTCCGACTAAATTTCTTAAAGAGAATAGATACTATTATTCCAATCGAAAATACTACACCTTTTATAAATGAAAAGTCTAATAAATAAAACTATAGTCATCAGCGGATACCGGAGGATGTAGAAGAAATGGGATATAAATATATTAGAAGATAAAAAAAAGTGTATCAACGCTTGTTTCCCTACATCAAGAAGGATAAGACAACAGCAAAGATAGCTGAAGCACCCATACCGGTGTTTAGGATAGCACCCATAGCTTCTGAGTCGACAGAAGCAGAGTTGGTGTTGGTGAAAGTACCGTTTGAAGCACCTGACTCAGTTGTAGTGATGTTTGAAGCACCAGTTGCAGAGACAGTAGAGTTACCAGTAGTGGTTGCATCACTAATTGAACCTGAGACGGTGGTTGTAGTTGAAGTGAAGTAACCGTCACCTTGTTGTTTGCTCCATTCGTCTGACCAGATTGATTTGATTGAGTCCAAAACTGGTTTACCGTTTCTGTTAATAGCTGAAACATTTGGAGCTGGTAAATCAATACTTTTATCGTTTAAGTAACCGACATATGTTTCATTGTTAACTTGGTAAGTGGTATCAACGTCAATGTTTTCGATACCTGATTTATCAGCGACTAATTTGAAGACATTAGCGAAAGCATCGTGACGACCTAAGTTTGGTAAATCCCAGTTGGCTTCCACAGTGGAGATTTCAGAGTAATGATCGTAATAAGTTGAATCAACGGTACCTTTCAATTCATCTGGGATGATACCACCTAATAACAATGCGAAAACTTTGTTTTTCAAAGCATAGTTTTCATTTTCATCAAAAGTTAACAAGACTAAAGTATCTTTCATAAAGTATTCATTTGATAATAATGGTTCCAAAAAGTTTTTAGACCAATCAGCAGCAACGTTGATGTTGGTATCATGACCATCATTAGTCATGTTTGGAGTGATGAAAGACCATTGTGGTAAAGTTTGATCATTCAAATCTTTGTAAAATTGGGTAAAATTTTTAATGTTTGCTAAATCATCTTCACTTTCTGTAATTGATTCATAAAGAACAAGTGGGTTATGTTTTCTAACGTAATCGTTAGCAAAATTTTCTTGGTTTGAGTAGTTGAAACCTTGGAACCCAGTATATGGTAAATGTTCTTGATATTCACCCCATGTGATGTTTTTAGTGTTTAACAAATCGACAAGAGTTGAGACGTTTTTAGGTAAAGAGATAAAACGATCATCATCCAATGCGAAATAGTCACCACCGACAGAAGCCATATAATTTGGTTCTGAAGGATGGGTTAAAGCCCAATAGTTATCTAAAGTGATACCATGTTTAGCTAAACTTGAAAGACCATCAGATTCAGCAGCTTTATCGAAATCTGTGTTTTCTAACCAAATGACAACAAATCTGTTGAAAGTTGAACCTTGAACGTTGGAAGTCTTATGGTTAGTCTTTGCAGTTTCAGCAGTTTGAGCAATTTCAGTAGCTTCAGGTTCAATTGTTGAATAGAAACGACTTTGAGTTGAAGCCAAAGAGGAAGTGGCAGCAGTAGCCAATGAAACTAAAGTGGCTAAAGGTAAAACTTGTTGGAACAACATTGTGAAACGAACGGTATTGTCTTAAAGTTTACCAAGATTTAAACCGAAAAAAAAAACCAAGAATTATATCAACCAAGTCTTGGTAAAAAGCTTCTTTTCCATTGTTTAAATAAAAAGCTGATCAAAGAGCCCAGTTCTTGATTTGCAATTAGATTGTGTTAAAACGTGAGAGATCAATAAAATACGAATGATTAACTGCACATTTGCAGCATGCTGTATTTGCCTTCACAAGTAGTTACAAGTTCCCTAATTTGGGTACAGTCCTTAGCTGAGCACAGTGGGTTATTCAAATTGTGAGCATCGTGGGTACAAATTTTATCTACCACACAGTTTCAGACATACTCGATATGCACCATCTTCCCCAAAGCGTATAACCGTTGAGCTGAGTTCGCAGCGGATTTTGAGATTCTGAGACGATAAGTAAACAGCGTGTTACATAAGCATCCAGATTGAGACAACCTGATAGTACAAAAGCCCCCCTGGTGATTGAACTGAGTTGATCAACAACAAGACATGGCTAAGAGATGGGTTGTTTGGTGAATGAGATAGACAGTGGGTTTTACTCTATCAAAGTCTATGCTCATGTATACAGCAGCGCTCTGTTCAGCCAATCACAGCGTGACCAAAGTCAGCCGAAGTAAATGAGTTTCATGATAGGCTGCAACCACGTGTATTGTGTTATAGTGGTATTTGTTAACTAATTTGAGAAAAGGAGATGGATTGTGTAGCTCGGATTGGGATCAACGTGTTTGATTGACAAACGGTTAATCCGAAAAGGTTTTTAGTGCGATATGGTTTGGTAAGCGACTCTTGGGAAGGTAGGACAATGCTTAAAAAGAAGAGTGTACGCTTATGGGTCGTATGATTGAATTATAGCTTGGAAGAGGAAGGTTGTTGTGAAGGAGGGCCAAGACCACTATACTATGAATGGGTATAGAGATAGTTTTGAGATTGACGATGAGAGTGTTGTTGATAGGGAGCAGTTGATAGTTGGCGGTAAATCCATCATATCGAAGGAAAGAATAAAGAGCAAGACAAATTTCGTACTTTGGTTAGTAGGAATCACAGCTATAATAGCCTTCAGCTTATTTATCCTATGGGGCATATCAGATTCCAAGGTCGAGTTTAAAGACTTACAAAGGTTCACAAATTTCACAGATGATCATATCGAAAGATTCCAACCTACCCCAGACTGGAAACTGGATACTAATAAGGAGTACAAAATTGATAAGAACTGGAACGTTCAAGCTCCTCCAACATTGAGGGAATACAATTTCACGATATCAGATATAATTGCCTCGCCAGATGGTATTGTGAGAAATATGACTGTGATAAATGGTCAGTTTCCAGGACCGCTAGTGGAGTGTAATTCTGGTGATACACTAAGGATAAATGTCTTCAATAACGGCTCCAACCCAACTTCAATGCATTTCCATGGTTTATTTTTCAATGGCACAAATTATTACGATGGTGCCTCTTCAATAAACCAATGTGAAATTCCACAAAACCATTCATTCACTTATGAATTCAAAATTGAAAAAACCCAGTACGGTACTTACTGGTATCATTCACATTTTGGTACTCAGTACGCTGATGGTGTTTTGGGACCGGTGGTTATCCATTCTGAACAGGACTTTGAGAACACCGCACACCTCTACGACGAGGAATATGTGGTACTCGTGGGGGACTACTATCATGACGTAGCTGAAACATATCTCAAGGACTATCTCGCTTCTAATAATGAAAATGACGAACCTACACCAGATAATGGACTGATCCAAGGTTCAAACGTTTTCAGCAAACCTGAGGAATACTATAGATCAGATTTCAGTGCTCAAGACTCTAATCATCACGTTTTCAACTTCAAACCAGAGACTAGATATAGACTAAGAGTTATTAATGCTGGGTTTTTCGCAGATTTGGATTTCTCCATTGATAACCATCCTTTAACAGTGATAGAAGCTGATGGTACACTCGTTAAACCATTGAATATAGAAGTCTTAAACATAGCAGTGGCACAGCGGTACTCAGTTATAATTAATACTAACCAAACAAGCGATAACAACTTATTTTGGATGCACGCTAAGTTGAATCATTATTGTTTTGGTCATGATAACTCCTGGTTGAACACAGATACAAAAGCACTAGTCGCATATACTGATACACCAAAGGGTAACTTGGTATCATCTCTACCATCTTCTTTACAACCTAATACCTCAGAATACTCAGTCACTCAAGATCCATATTGCAAGGAACTGGATGAATCATTACTACATCCATTAATCCCGGATCCAGCACCTTTGAACTACAATCATCATTTCAGACTAGACGCATCTTTTTTCATAGGTGCGTATCAATTAGATCGAGGCTTTTTCAATTCAACGACATACAGACCTCTTAAAAGTTCAACTTTATTTAAACAAATATCAAACGTCTCAAATGATGATGAATCTTGGACAAGTACCAAGGCATCGGTACCATGGGACGATCAATTCATGATCAACATTAATGACCCTCAGGGGGCCGTTGTGGATATCCTTATCAACAATTTGGATGACGGTTCACATCCTTTCCATTTACATGGATATAAATTTTGGATCCTGAGAGCATCATCGGGGAACTTCAAGTTTGATCATTATGACCAGATAGATCCGTCAAAAGATTATATGAAGAGAGATACGATCAACATCCCTGGTTATGGATATGCATTGTTACGTATCGTTGCTGATAATCCAGGTGTTTGGCCATTGCATTGTCATATTGGATGGCATATGGAAGCTGGGTTATTGATGCAACTGAATGTTTTACCTAGCGTTTACAAAGATTGGGATTTCCCAGAACAATGGCTAGAATTATGTCATTTAAAAGAACAGAGTTGAGGATTGTTTACACAGGTAAGAATTAAAATAAAAGCAATAAAATTAATGAATCTAAATCATGAATGTAAAGAATGGACAGTTTTAATAATGAATAAAAAAATTATAAACTAATTACTTTTCCAAATGTTTTCGAAATAATGCTTGACGAAAGCCAATGGATGTTTTTCATCTTTGGCACCCATTGTACCAATACCTGGTGAAAAACTTGTAATAGGTAAAACAAGAACATCACTGATCAATTTTGGAACTTCTAATTTTGTGAAATCCTTCCATGTGATTTTGGAGTAGATACCACTTTGAACGTAATCGTTGAAATATGTGAAAATAACATCGGTCCAAATACCTGCACCGGTCCATTTCATAATATCTAAATTATCAGCGTATTCCAAATCACCATTCTTCTTTTTTTGTAATGTTAACTCAGTGATTCTAGCAACGATTTCTCTAAGAATTGGATGACCTGGTTTAGCTTGAATAACCCATTGACAAAATTGTAATCTTCTGGCATATGTTTTTCTCCAATCTGAAGTATCTGGATCAGATTCAATACCAATAATCATACCAATTTCATTTGGTGAAACATTTTCAGGAATCCAGTTTGGTACTGGTTGTAATGGCAATGTATCAACATCAGCATAGATACCACCTCTTGCAAGTAGGATCAAATATCTAAAAAAATCCATTTTGAGAATGATTGAAGGTAATGTTTCATAAGCTTCCACAATGTCTGGAATTAATACGTACAGATGATGAATAATAGCACTTGATGTATCATCATTGAATAGCTCATGAACAAAACCTGGATTTTTCATTGCCCATTGCAACTCACCTTCCTTGAATTTTTCACCAAATCTTTCATCATTTAGCCCATATTTCCAACTCTGCCAAATATAAGCTGGGAATTTTTTACCTTGATCATAAGGGAATAAAAAAGCTAATTTTTCCCTGAGTGTAGAGTCGATTGGTGGACGACGTAATTCTTGAATTTTCTTCTCTAAATCCTTTCTGCTTTTTTCCAAACCTGTGATTTTTTCTTCTTGTTGTTTCAACAATTTTTCAGTTATAGCTTCTAATTTTGATGTAAATTCTTCTTCTTTATGGTTATTTAGATTGAGTAAGTTTTCATTTGGAATTTGCTTTAAAACTTCTTGTAAATCTAGCTCTTTACTCGGTAAGAGTTTGTACAACACAAATAAAATACTTATGATTGATGCAGCTATGATTACTATTCTTCTGATCCCATTTATTGAACTCATGGTTATTAGATGACCTTTCCTATTCTTGAATGACTATGCAATGTACTTTCTCTATCAAAGATCTCTTGATATAATACTATCTTTCCTATTCACGCACACTACTTGACAGTTGATTTACCTAATTATGCCTCCAAATCGAACCCTTTGATTTGATCTATCAGCAGACTTGACAACTGGTAAGCAATCCTATAAATAAGAGGCAAAGCAGTACCGCTGATTCCCCTTTGGTAACGTGAGATGGAATATATCAATGAAATGAAATACTTGAACAAAAGTACTTCTTCAACCTCTTCTCAAAAGGAAAAGTGATTCTATGTTTTGATTTTCCTGATCTGCTGTTCAACTTTTCTCTATTTTTATTTCAAATGTTTTTTTTACCAAAATTCGCGTATTTCAACATTTGACAAAAACGGAAATTGTGAGGCACGTGAATATAGGTAGAGTCAGGTGATTATATGAACGGTTTATTAAAGCTACACATTGTATATTTAGGGATTCAAAAGAGTTTTCATTCAACCAAATAAGTTCCAGTCTTGTATCTGCAAGTTGCTGATAGCTTGCTTGACTATACCCTCAGCTAGCGATATTCTCTTGGCAGCTTTGTTCTGTTCGTCACTCAAATCAGTTAGTTTTTCCAAATCTTGTAACTCATCTTTCTGTGATATGAGGACGTTTTGAGTAATCAAGACATCCGTTTCAACTTTGGCCAATCGTATTATCCCAAGAACAACAACCAAGGTCGGTTTATAGTCTAGGCCCTTGGACTCATCACGACCCCATTTCAATGCAGGTTCAAGCCCAATTGCTATATATGATTTTGTGTCTATTTTATTCGAGGTTTCATCAACTGCAAATAATTTCCAGCTATTTGACGAGTCGTTGAGTGCCGCAATTTCACTAAAATGCTCCTTGATAGCATCTACATCTTCCCCTTCAATCCTCTCCATTAGGTCAACAATTATAGAGTCATCTTTATGCAATTGTGTGTAGTCGTTTGTATTTTCACTTGGGTTTAGGAAAACTTCCTGGGTATCTGGAATCTGTCTCAAATCAGACGCATCAACCAACCCTTTTGGAAGTTGTGTGGAAATAGCACCACCGTACAATTCTTTTTTTTCAAAACTGATCATAACACCCTTACTCTCAGCAACTAATCAGCTAATCAATCACACCAGTTAAAGGACTCTAAACTACTTTTGATTATTAAAATTGTTTTATATGTAAAAGTGGATTTGGAAGTTCGCGAAATTTAAAAGGTCTTGTATTTTTCGCGAATTTGGACTTTTTAGTCGAAAAGGATAATTGCCACTAACACAATAACCATTTCATTATTACAAATACTGTTTGACAAGCAATCAATTGAATTGGTAACCACAAGTCAATTCTTCTCTATTCTGATAGTTTATTGAGTCAGATAACGAACAGTATTCCATTTCATATCTAGAGAAGGTAAAATTGCTCAGTATGTCAGATTCTAAAATGCAAATTGATACACCTTCACCTCAACCAGCAGAGATTGATGAAAGTTTATACTCTCGTCAATTGTATGTGTTGGGGAAAGAAGCCATGCTTAGACTACAAAACTCAAATATCTTAATCATAGGTTTACGTGGGCTGGGTCTTGAGATCGCCAAAAATGTTGCATTAGCTGGTGTGAAGTCATTGTCAATTTACGACCCAAATCCTGTTGAGTTAAAAGATTTATCAACTCAATTCTATTTGTCAGAAAACGATATTGGTAAACCTCGTGCTGCCTCATCATTGAGTAAGCTAGCTGAATTGAATTCATATGTTCCAATATCGGTGGTTAACGAGTTATCAGAAGAAACTTTGAGTAAATTTCAAACTGTTGTTTTAACTGAGGCTTCATTGGAAGAACAGGTCAAGATCAATAATTTCACACATGCAAACAACATAAAATTCATATCAACTGATGCCAAAGGTTTATTTGGTAATGTGTTTGTTGATTTCGGTACTGATTTCACCATTGTGGATCCAACTGGTGAAGAACCACATAGCGGGATTGTATCAGATATCGAAGCAAATGGTACAGTTTCAGTTTTAGATGATAATCGTCATGGCCTACAAGATGGTGATTATGTCAAATTCTCTGAAGTTGAAGGTTTAGACTCATTAAATGATGGCCAAATTTTCAAAATTACCGTTCCAGGTCCATTTGCTTTCAACATCGGTGATGTCTCCAAATTAGGCACCTACAAAAAAGGTGGTATCTATACCCAAGTTAAAGTTCCAACAAATGTTTCTTATCAATCATTAGCTGAACAATTGGAAAAACCAGAATTTTTATTTTCGGATTTCGCCAAATTTGACCGTCCTGAACAATTACACTTGGGTTTCCAAGCTTTACATCAATTCCAAGAAAAACATAACGGTTCCTTACCAAGACCTTTGAATGATGAAGATGCCAATGAATTTCTACACCTGGTGAAGAATTTAGCCACTCAAAAAAAATTTGAAGGTGAGTTAAATGAGAAATTGTTAAAAGAATTATCATACCAAGCAACTGGTGATATTCCAGCTATCAATGCTTTCTTTGGTGGTTTGGTTGCTCAAGAAGTTTTAAAAGCTTCGTCAGGTAAGTTTGTTCCTATCAAACAATTCTTATATTTCGATTCATTAGAATCATTACCAGTCAACTTCCCAAGAACCGAAGAAAATACCAAACCAATTGGTTCTCGTTATGATGCTCAAATTGCTGTTTTCGGTTTAGATTTCCAAAAGGCCATCGCAAACGTTAAAACCTTTTTAGTCGGTTCAGGTGCTATTGGTTGTGAAGTTTTGAAAAATTGGGCTTTAATGGGGTTGGGTTCAGGTCCTGAAGGTAAAATTACCGTCACTGATAACGATAGTATTGAAAAATCCAACTTGAATCGTCAATTCTTATTCAGACCAAAAGATGTTGGACAAAGTAAATCGAGTGTTTCTGCCAAAGCCGCTGTTGCTATCAACAAGGACCTTGAAGGTCATATTGAATCAAAAGCTGATAAGGTCGGTACCGAAACTGAAAATATTTTCGACAATGCTTTCTGGGAAAGTTTAAGCTTTGTTACCAATGCTTTGGATAATGTCGACGCTCGTACTTATGTGGATCGCCGTTGTGTGTTCTTCAACAAGGCTTTATTAGAAAGTGGTACTTTAGGTACTAAAGGTAACACTCAAGTTGTCATTCCAAGATTGACTGAAAGTTATTCATCATCTCAAGATCCACCTGAAAAGGCCATCCCATTGTGTACTTTGCGTTCTTTCCCAAATAAAATCGATCACACAATTGCTTGGTCAAAAGCATTGTTTGAAGGTTACTTCACTGAAGCTGCTGAGAATGTCAATTTATATTTAACTCAACCAAACTTTTTGGAAGCTACTCTAAAGCAAAGCGGTGACGTGAAAGGTATTCTACAAAGCATCTCAGATTCATTAAACAACAGACCTTACTCATTTGAAGATGCTATCAAATGGGCAAGATTAGAATTTGAAAAGAAATTCAATCACGAAATTCAGCAATTATTATTCAACTTCCCAGCAGATGCTAAAACCTCATCTGGTGCTCCATTCTGGTCAGGTGCTAAACGTGCGCCAAAACCTTTAGTTTTCGATATCAACAATGATGACCATTTCCACTTCATCGTTGGTGCTGCTAATTTAAGAGCTTTTAACTATGGATTGAAAGGTGATCAAGGCGAACCAGATAAAGAGTTTTATGAAAAAGTTATCAGTGAAGTTAAAATCGAAGAATTTTCTCCTCGTTCAGATGTCAAAATTCAAGCCAGTGATGACGAACCAGATCCAAATGCCCAACAAGCTGTTGAATCTGATGAGTTACGTCAATTAGCTGCATCTCTACCACAGCCATCAACTTTGGCTGGTTATAGACTGAATCCTGTTGATTTCGAAAAAGATGATGACTCTAATCATCATATTGAATTTATCACAGCTGCTTCAAATGCTCGTGCTTTGAACTATCAAATTGATACTGCTGACCGTCAAAAGACTAAGTTTATCGCTGGTCGTATCATTCCAGCCATTGCTACTACAACGGCTTTGGTTACTGGTTTAGCACAATTAGAATTATACAAGGTAGTGGACAAGAGGGACAACATTGAAGATTATAAGAATGGTTTCATTAACTTGGCTTTACCATTCTTTGGTTTCTCGGAACCAATCGCTTCACCAAAGGGTAAATACAATGATAAAGAGTTTGATAGAATCTGGGATAGATTTGACATCAAAGGTGACATCACATTACAAGAATTATTAGACCACTTCAAAGAAAAAGAAGGACTAGAAATTACAATGTTGTCCTATGATGTGTCATTATTGTTTGCTAGTTTCTTCCCACCAAAGAAAGTCAAAGAAAGATCAACAATGAGAATAACTGAATTAATTAAAGCAGTAACAAAGAAGGATATTCCAAGTCATGTCAAGACTTTGATCTTGGAAATCTGTACTGATGATGCTGAAGGTGAAGATGTCGAAGTTCCATATGTTACTGTCACTTTATAGATGTGTGTTTAAGTGTAAATGAATAATAATGTTGGCTTTTTTTTAACTTAACTGTAATTTCGGCCTGTTTTGATTTGAGACGAGTAGTGTCTACATCTTTATATTCAATAATATACTTCGTAATCCATAGATGACATTTTAACTGGCAAACTACAAAACTTCTATAAGCCTCATACGCCATTACTATAACATTATATATCGAATCAACCTTGCATGCCAGCAGTGACAATTCTAAACAATTCACCTTTCCTGTAAAACAAGTCCTCAAATTTTCCTTCTTCGCATATCCTACCATTCTTTAGTGTCAAAACTCTATCAGACACCTTCATCATTTCTTCACTGTGTGTGATGATTAATATTGACATATCACTTTGATCTTTCAAATTTTCCTTAACCAAAGCTGCTATACTTTTGGAACTTTCAGAGTCTAGCGCTGAAGTGCATTCATCCAATATCAATAATTTAGGCTTTCTGACGAGTGCGCGAGCAATTGAAAGTCTTTGAGCTTGGCCACCGGAGATCAACGAGGTATCAATTCTTGAATCAAGCCCTTCAGGTAACGATATAACAAAATCAAATATATTAGCAAGTTTCAAGCTCTTGATCAATTCAGCATCTGAAACATCTTCTGAACCATAGGTTAAATTTTCCCTTATCGAACCATCAAAAAACACAGCTTTTTGGTCAACTAAAGCAATTACATCTCTTAGCCAGTTTACATTCAAATCATTTATATCAACACCATCGAATGAAATTTTATTATTTGGAACCTGGAACAGTCTGGTAAGTAATAGAGTTAATGTCGACTTCCCAGAACCAGATTCACCAATGACAGTAACATGCTCCCCTTTCTTGATGCTGAAGCTGATGTTTCTCAAGACCATGTTATCAGGTAGAGATGGATAAGCAAATGTCAAATGATCTAGTTGCACAATGTTATCAGAGACATCATCAGGGATTACCGAGCCACCGAGCTCTGTTTTGGACGGCTCCAAGTCCAAGATGCGAAATATATAGGTTGCAGCTCTCTGTCCTCTACTTATATCTGGAATTTGATTGATTAACTGGACACAGCTCATAATGGAAAACAGCAATAGAACGAACGTTTGCATCAATTTTGTAGTGGAGTATTCACCTAATCCCACAAGCCTCATACCATAGTATAGCAACACACCTTGAACGACAAATGTTAAAACAGTTGTTAAAGAAACCCCTAGACCAGTAAAAATAGCTCTTTTACGAGCTATTCTTTTTAAATTATCAGCTCTTTCGTCGAATTTTGTAGTGAAATATTTTTCTAAGCGCAAAACCTTGATTGTCCTTATTCCCCTGACAACTTCATAAATGTGATTTTCCAAATCAGCAATTGCGTTCTTGTATTCATTTTCAGATGTTTGTAATAAACTAGCGTAGAGACCAGAAGTGAGAACAAATGCTGGAACCAATGCAAGACAAACAAGTGATAATTTCCATCCTGAGACGATAGCCCATATAAGACCTAAACTTGACAAGATAGCTGCAGTAGAGACAATACCAAGGAACTGAGATACAAGCGATCTTAAATCTCTGCTATCGTTTAGAAGTAAAGCAGAAACCTCAGCAGGAGCATTAGTTTTTTCAGCAAAAAATGATATACTTTGCTGAGAAATGGAAAGCAACGCTTTTTTCCTTAAGGAATAAATCCAGATTTCACTTGAGTAATGCAACAAAAACTCTTTAAAAAACGTTGAGATTCCGTCAAACAAAGCCAAGAAGATGACAACAAGCGACCACTTCAACAGATATTTAGAGCTGCCAACATCCTTGTCCTGTGGTACAATACCTGATAGCAACTTGGAAAATGTATAAGAAAATATTGGATTAACAGCACCGCTCAAAATCGAGAACAGAATACCAGCATATAATAGCGGTTTACGATCGACCGTTCTATACATCTTTTTGATGATTGTCATTATCGGGGTCAAGTCTGGTCTTTCATCTTTTGTATCTTTCTCATCATTTTGTTGATTGATCTTCAGGTCTTTTTGATTGGCTTTTGAATCTGAAGAAGACTCACCCTCATGAACCACTCTGCGTCTTCTTTGAGAATTTTCCTTGTAGTTGTGCGCATTAGCTGACGGCTCCAAGGAATTACCAAGGAAGCTCAATGGATTAATCGAAGAGACAATTTGTGAAGAGAAACGCGAACCAATTTGGTTATGGAATGGCACTTGGAGATTTAATGGTGGGAAAAATGCTGACAGCTGTTCATCATCATGTAGTTTTTCTACTGTGGTATCTTGAAGACTGGCAAGACGTTGAAACAGACCGTTTTGCTTCTCAAGATCAGCCCTGATCCCCTTTTCAGCCACCGCACCATCTTCCATCAGGTACACATAGTCATTTTTACCAATTTGGCTGAACTCATGAGTCAAAATAATAGTTGTTTTGCCCTGTCTCCATTTCTTAACAGCAGCAATAATCAACTCTCTCAAAACTATATCGAGGGCAGAGACAGATTCATCCAAAATCAAGATTGGTGTATCTCTAACCCTTGCACGAGCTAGTGCAACTCTTTGCTGTTGACCACCACTTAAAGTAATACCATTTGGACCTACTACCGTATCCAAACCATCTTCTAAATCTCTGATGACTTCATGTAGCAGCGCCATTTGACAAGCATTCTGTAGCTCTTCATCACTGACTTCGGAGTTCTCTGAGGCGATTCTTCCCATCAAAATATTGTTTTTGATGGTGTCTTTAAACAAGGTACATGTCTGTTCAACTAAGGTGATGTTATCTGTGAGCCATCTAGTGTTCAGTTCAGAAACATTGAACCCGTCGATTTCCACTCTACCTTTAGTAGGGCTGTAAAAATGTAATAGTAAACTGCTCAATGTTGATTTACCTGAACCTGATCTACCAACTAAAAATGTAGTTTTCCCAGCTGCAAAGTGAATTGAAACGTTTTTCAAGACTTTAGTCTCAAATCTAGTAGGATATGAAAAGTCCACATTTTTGAATTTGATATCGCCATGACAGACTTCGGGGTATAACGTGATATTTTTTGTATCGTCCAAATCAACTTTTTGCTTGAATTTGCTGACTATAGTTTTAGACTTTCTCATCTGTACAAATCTTTGAATCTTTGTGATTGCAACTTTTGCCTTTTGAATGGTGACAATTTGCGGCAATGTACTTTTCAAAGTTTCAGCTAGCATTAAACACGAAGTGAAACATGTTATAACTTCTCCAGGATCAACTTTACCCTTTCTTACTTGACTTGAACCAAACCAAAACCCTTGAACGTACATACAAAGCATCAAAAATCTTAAAGTTGCCATATTGGTACTCGTTACTAGTGTCAACTTGAAGAAAGCCTGTTTACAATTTTTAACAGCTTTGGAGAATTTTGAGTGTTCAAGATCTTGGGTAGAGAACAACCTTACTAACTTTGCAGAGGATAAGGACCAGTCCAATATCTTTGCCGCTCTTGCAGTTTCAGTGTTTTCATTTTTGGTATACTTTTCAGTCAATTTGGCAAATACATAGGCAAAGACCACAATTATTGGTGAAGATGCCAGCATGACTAAAGTGACAGACCATGAGTAATAAAAAGCTGTTCCTATCAACGCGGCTAAGGAAACACAATTTTGTAGAAAGACAGCAGTTGCTTCTGAAGTACCCGCTCTAAGTTCTTCGACGCATCTATTGATTTGAGTGAGGTCACCCATCAATGTTTCATTTTCGTCGTACCAAGATATTGGATTGATCATGAACGTTCTGAGGATCTTTGTTCTGGCCCTGAGACCTTGTCGTTCACCAACTTGCATCCAAGAGGTAATAGTGATCCAGGTCAAAGGCATACAGCCTGTACCTAATAGTATAAGGGACATGGATGACATTCTAATCGCCTGCATGTATTCGCCAAACCCGTCATATTTTCCCTTTGTGTAATCTGACAATACATTGAAGACCCTCCCCATAAGTATGGAAGTGATAGCTGGACCTAAAGCGCCGAGCACCGTAGATATTCCAGCAATTAGTAGCAGTAGAGAATCATTTTTTGTAAATAGCATAAAAATTCCAGCTTTCCGTATTCTAGAATAGTATTGACTTTCGCCGCCTTTCAGATCTATTTCATGATCTTGAACATCCAAGTCAAATAGTTGTTGTGGTTTTTCCCTTTGGAAAGTTGCATCGCTACTTTCAGTTTCAGTAGGACTCGAGAGTGGTAAAACTTTGGCCATCTAGTTGTAAGTTCTCTTTCTGCTTTGAAGATGTTTAACATCTCTGAACCCATCATCCATCAACACGATGAACATTTGTATATAAAGCCCTCTTTATAAATATGATGTTGGAAGATTATGCAACACCCATGCTACAGACCCGCATAAAAGCTAACCTCATCTCAGATAACTGGAAAGAACCAAAGAAGAACTTTCAGACGATGAAGCTGATTCAAGTTGTAGTTTCCATATTCAGAACAAACAATGAACAATTGAACCCGCGATAAATCATAAGATTATGTAATCTATAAGTGAAGTTTATAAGTTTAGCTGAGGATTCAGCAGAATCGACTGTTTGTCAATTGGAGCATCTGAGGAAAGCTGAGGTCATATCCTCTGAGTAGATTAACTAGATTCAAGCTTTCTTTAGGGTCTGTGATTCAAAGTAATTTGACAGGTGGTGGGTGTCTTTGAAGAGCTTTAAGCGCTTCACTATGTCAAACATATTCATTGTCAGACGACCATTGAGCTTCAACCTTAAAGGAACCCGCCAAACAATTTTATAATGCCAGTCAAGAATGGTAAAAGGCTTTTCGGTACGCTAGGTTCTTTTGTAACAATTGCAAGAGGATAAGTTAATATCAGCGTGTATTATATGGACGATAATGTTCTCCGATGACCTTCTTATATTGATCTTGTTACCAATGGAGAAAATTGTTTCAACCAAGGTAAATATATGTATCCATCTTCCCACTGTGATATACGCCTATATTTCCATTCACTAATCCCCAAGTCTAGCTTACTGGGAGCCGCTACTCAATAGAAACCGCCGTAGGATACTTTGTGATGTTCCTATGCTGTTTACTCCCAAATACGTGAGATGGCCATGCACTTCTAACCGGTTACAAAACGATAATAAATCAGTATTTTTGGTTTAAAGCAGTTAAGGACCGAGAAACAGCGAGCTAAACAGCGAGCTGATCTCAATTTCTATTTCTTTACATAGGTGAATGGGCCAGTCACAAAGGAATTGGAACTAAAGATGCATAAATTCAGATTCAAGAGATCTGACAAATACGGGTATAAAGACGATGATTATTCTTCAAGAAGGGTTTATGAATCAGATACATATCAACCTTCTCAACCATCTCACTCATCAACATACCAATCTTATAGACCTCAAACCAGTGGGCACAGGCATGTGCCCAAATATCGGAATATCGACTCAAGCAAATATCATCCCATGGACAAACCAAGCCAATACCGCACTTTGTCAAGTCCCGTGTATGACCAGCCGCCAACCAACCCACAAGACCAACAATCTCAACAACTAGCCCAACCCCAAATAAGAAACCCACAGCCCAGTATCGAAAATTCAAGCCCAGTCCAACCACAATCATGTCTTTCTGCTCCACCACCACCACCACCTCCTCTCGCTCAACCACAAATTCAATCTCAAACTGGTTTACATGAAATGGAAGCCGAATCCCAACCTGAACCTCAATCTCAATCTTTTCCAAACAACTATAGAATGAAAAAACCGTCAAAGAGACAGAGGTTGAGATCGATTGAATCTCCAGCTTCCATCTTGAAAATCACCCCAATACCTGAAAAAAGTGATGGTCTTCCGCTCTTGAGAAAAGATATACAATTTGAATTTCTCAGGCTCTTATTTAGTGATCAGACAAAGGCTTTCACTGATCCATATGATAACTTTTCAGGAGAATCTGATGGTAAACCAAACGCTCAAAATAATAAGCTCACATTTTCTGAGCTCTACCTGAAAACATTGACCAAAAGTACACAATTATCAAAACAGTTCCGCTCAAGATTAAGTTCATCTAGAGATATCAGTATACCACCCAGTATAGTGTGTTTTCTTTTAAATATTGGTAGACTAGGCAATCAGACATTTATTCCGGGAACCACCAACAAAACTTACCATTCAATACCGTGTCTAGAGCTAAATTATACACCACTAAGTGATCTTGAACCTAAACACCATATTCCAGGCCGTAATCAATTGATACATGATATACCCACAATTAAATCCACACTTTTAGGAAATGAGTGCTTTACAAAAGAACCGACTAACATACACGAGTTAGGAAAGATTATCAAAAGACCTAAGGCGACAATTATAAATTTGTTGTTCATGTTTAAGAACTACGAAGATGACATCAATGAGCTTTTCTTCAATCAAAGCCCTTACAAGCTTGCACATATATTTATGCCTAGTGAATACAATCCACTATCTAGAGTACACTTGTTTCTTTGGTTGGTATTTGCGTATTTGGAAACGAACTTGAGTGTCCAAGATCAAACGATTAATCCATTTGGTCCTATGCCTCCTATGTTGGTGAATGCTAGTTCTGAATATGATATTGAAACATCAGAGGAGATTGAATTTGCTAAACAATCTCAAAAGGCCAGAATTGAATGTAAACTTAATCAGACTATGGGCCATCCGAAAAATCTTGTTGGACCTCAAGTGACAAGCACCAAATCACTCCTCAACATATCACAGCCCTCACACAACAAAATAAAAGATGGTCAACCATTAACGAGAAGGGATATTCATTTCAGTTTTCTTCAACACTTATTTGGTAACAATGAAAGGGTATTCACCGATCCTTTTAGAGATTCTGAAAGTCGTATTTTTAGTGAACCCGCAACACCAGGTCATAAATTAACATTTGCAGAGCTGTACCAAAAGACGCTAGCATCTCATCACCTGTGCCCAAGAATGTTGCGCTCTAAACTTTTGTCTGACCCAAGGAAAAGCTTTGCTCCAACTTTGTTATGCTTTTTAGTCCAAATGGGTGCGATTGACATGCAGTCTGTTTTTGATACGCATGGGAGTCCAGCTAGATGTTTCCATTCTATTCCGTGCTTACAAATGCGTCATGACTCTTTATCGAATGACGCAAACGGGAACCCTATCATAGCAGGGGAGTCATCATCATTGAAGTCAATGTTGAAATCTATATCATCAGGAGGCAAGTTTACATCCTTAAAAGACTTTCCGAAAAACAATGTGCTTTTGAAAGTTAATGTTATACATCTAATCTATTTACTCATGAAATCTGAAGATCATTTAGATAACGCCTTTTTCAACGACTCCAGATACAAATCCCATGATATTTTCACAAATGAAGAGTTAGACCCTAAAATTCGTGCTGATTTGTTCCTATACTTGATATTTTGGCATTTGGAAAGACTGGCTGGAGACTCTTATAATCCGTTCACTTTCCATAATCTGGACTCTTCATTAACTGCACCAGAAGATCATGACGAGGAAACACCTGAAGAAATTGACTATGGGAATAGATTATATCAACAAAGAAAAGCCTTTTTGCTTGGACAGGCAAGTATTCTTCATTCTAATGACACAACAACTAACAATGGTCCGACCAATTCACCAACGAAAACTTCAATTGCTGATAATGACGCTGATCAGGATCAAGATATTTCAAATGCTGGGAACGGTAATGGGATTGATGAGCTAGACGACAAAAGAGAAACTTTAGTTATAGAGAATGAACAAGATAGAAATATATATTCCATCAACTCACTCAAGATGGATACAGATTCGCCACATCAGATTCCTTTCCCCAACATGCCTCAACGCAATGATGGCAAGACGAGTGTCAATGATGCATTAAGATATGTTGCAGCAACGCTATCGGACCATTACTGTGTACATTTTGGAGAGGAGTAGCTGAAGCTTGAGCTGTCACTTTACCTGGTAATGAACAACCATAACGATACTATTCTGTGTAGTCTAGCTGATACTTCTAGTAGAGTTAAAGAGTGTCTGTCATTTCAATATGGTTCGAATTGGTTTTCTGGGGGACAATGCGGACACTTTAAACTTCACATGCAAAAACGGAAAACCCGAAATCATTTGTCGAAAATTGACATATGAAGATTGTATAGGATTGTGAAATATACAACTGAACTGAAGTTGCTTCTTTTTCTTTATAATAGCCAGTAGCTGAATAAAGCCGGTGATACAACATTAACTGAAAAATGACTGATAAGTTACAAGTTGCATGGGATATTTTTGATCAATTGAGCAAAGAAGTTGATCTATTCAAACCGAGCTACCTTGGTACGTTTGTGTTTGCTTTGGAAGGGTGAAATTTCTTTAAATCAATTCATATGAACGGAATAACTAACGATGAAATCATAGTTGCTTTAGGCTCAATCACATTCAATCCAATTTTTTGGAATATAGTTGCAAGAACAGGTTAGTATTGTATCTTCAATTCATATATATGCAAGGGGCATTGTAAGAACTGACATATAACGTATTATAGAGTACAAGAATCATTTCTTGACAAAATTAGCCGGATCACCAAGAATAGGATGTTATATCCTAGCTGCAACTATTTTTTCATTGGGTATATTGAGAGATTATCTTTTCGAGCAAGCATTAAGAGAACAAGTTACTTCTGATTTATTAGATGGTGAAGCGGTTCGTTATGCATCTTATATCTTTTTCGGGCTAGGTAATTTATTTGTTTTAACTTCAATGTATGCCCTGGGGATCACAGGTACCTATTTAGGTGATTATTTCGGGATTTTAATGGATGAAAGAGTTACTGGGTTCCCATTCAACGTTTTAGATAATCCAATGTATGTTGGTTCGACGTTATCATTTTTAGGTACTTCATTATATTTCAAAAAGCCAGCTGGGTTATTCGCAACTTTATGGGTTTATGTCTTGTACTCAATTGCACTGAAATTTGAAGAGTAAGTAGTTTCATTAAACTTATTCCCCTGATCAATTTGATTACTAACTTTACACAATTTAGACCTTTCACTGCTGATATTTATGCTAAACGTGCAGCAAAAGAAGGTAAAAAAGATGAATAGTTGAACTATTTGGTATCAGGCGCAATTCACAGAAATATATGTGTACTGAAAATAACTGAGCAAGATGTAGTAGTTATCTAATTTGTAATTTTATGTCTTTGAACCATGTAATGAGGACTGGGCAATTTTACCAAACCTCAAATTTGTGGAAATCAATCGCAACCTATAACACACCAGCACTTACAATATAGTCCTCTGGTATTGAAGTTTGTAACTACATATAATCCACCACTATATCCCATCTGTTGGGGCCTGATAATTCAGAGAAAGGCTTACGCGCGAACACAACATGTTTTTCAGGCGTCAATTTTTGGCAAACTTTTGCCTTTTTGGCCAAGGGGTAAGGCATCGCACTCGTAATGCGGGGATCATGGGTTCAATTCCCATAGAAGGCAAAATTCCATTAATTTTAATCAAATTAAATTTTTGAAGTTGTTAATTATTTTTTTTTTGGTCTTTAAGCTAAAAGTGTATTGTGTGTGTGGGTAGTCATTATTACAGAGTTGATAGTAAGATTGGGAACGGATAAATACATTTATTTTAAATATCTATATAAACCCAGTGATGACTCACTTCAAGCCAGTTAGAACAGTTATGTATCCAACCATTATGGAAAAAAGCACAAGTAAAAGCAAAAATGAATGAAATTATGAATGATTTAACGCCATGGAAATGTAAAAAATGTCAATAAAGTTATGCAAATTAATGTTTAATTCTTTTATCAATTCTCATTGATTGAATTTTTCTCTTTGTAGCTGAAGAATTTTCACCATCTATTATTGAATCGTCTTCAGAAGAAGGTGAAGATGAGACTGAATCATTTGAAGAAGAGAATTGATCTTTTGAACCAGTTTTAGATGAACGATTTCTTGATCTATGATTTGAATGATCTACTGATAATAAGGGCATTGTTGGTGGGAATTTATGACTTGTTGGGTATGATATAGTGAAATCTTGATCTTGTAATTGATTAATATCAGATATATTTGGCTGTTCTTTGGTACTATTATTATTATTATTGGTACAATCTTCATTTATAAGTTTGCCTTCTAATTCTAATTTTTTCATCAAGGCCCAGTTTTCCACATCATCATCATTCTTAATGATATTTAGTAAATCATTAATACAATCTAGATAACCGCTATGTTTTAATATTGATTGTTTTTGTAATGATAATTTATAAAGACTTGCAACTGATTTAGCTGCATTTTTGAATTCTAATGATAAATCAGCGTTTAGTTCCTGGATAGCTTCTTCATTTATTGGCTTGGTTGGTGGTAAATTTGAAGAAAGATTATATATATTCTCCATATTGATGTAGCTTGTTTGGTCTACTGTATGTATAGTATAGTATAGCTACCACAAGAGCCGCCTCATCGGTGTAAGAAAAAATTGTAATATAAAGATCATATAACATTCGCGATAAATCGCGACAAATATCGCGAATGCGTTTTACTTTTTACTTATCCCCCTAGTGTGCACTAACCATTTAACCACCCCGAGATGTAAATCCATTTCCGGTTATATTCAAATGGCACATGACAAAAAAGACCAGTTCCACAAGACCGTAATGCCGTAATACGGTAATACGAGGAGTAACCGGGTTACAACAAAGCCGCGCACACAATTAAAATTTATCACTTCATCTTTTTCCTTAAATTGGATTCTTGTAAACAACCGGCAATGAATAAAAATTAAAATAATAATAAATTTTTAGTTTTCGGTGTGGAAAGATTTAATGGTTAATTTCGGGAAACCCACGAAAAAAAATAAAAAGCGAAAACAGAAATTTTGAAAAAGGAAAAAAGCCCATTTCCAATTTTAATCACCAGCTGCTGTTTTAGTTTACATTAATCTTATTTCCTTTCCTTTCCTTTCCTTTCAATTTCAATTTTGTTTTTTTTCATATATATATATATATTTCTATATACTTTAATTGAGCTGGTCTCATTTGTATTACTATTAAATACTTTCTTTATTTTAATTATTCTATTTGTTAATTTCCATTATATTCACTTTACTCATTTCACTCACAATATTCATCATATTCATTATACACAATTATACACTATTGTCAATTTACCATAGTTAAAAATTAAGCGCGCGGGTTAAATTTAAAAATGTTTGTTGATCACAGTCCAAGAGCTGAAAGAAGTATAACAAATGCTGATATATCATTAAGAGAAAACAAGAGACTGTTTAGTCCAAAATCACTGGGTACCGCTCCAATTGTATCACCAAAATCACCTCCAAAAAGAAGATTAAATGAAGATGCTGATTATATGAAGCGCTCCAAAAATGACATTTTGCAATTGAAACACGATAATGATTTATTAAACTGTCATGGGGATGATTGGCCTGTTTTTTTACATCCAGAGGGCGGTTACATTCAACAATCGCCTTATGGTTTCATCCATATCATTAAAGATGCAAATTCAGAGAGATCATCAATTGATAAAACTATAGATTTGGATACTTTCACAACAAAGATTCCTCAAGTACAACCACCACCACAACAACAGCAACAACAAGAACCACAATCACAACCTCAAACTCCAAGAAAAGCTAATTCTGCAGTGCCATTGGCTTATTCAAGATTGCCTTTACCTTTCTCTCCATCAAACGAAGTTGAAGATTACATGTTGGAAGGTTATCACCAAGAACACGAATTGAACAAAAGCTATAACGTTCATAAGGAAAACATTGTAAATGTCAACTACAATCTCTACGATCACCAAAATGAAGACTCCCATCTACAAGAAGTTGAAGACCAAGATATGATTTTATGATACACTATGAGCCCTAATGATTATGCTCATATGAAAGAAAAAAAAGTTTGTATTCCATATGTATACTAGATTATTTTTACTATAAATTTTGATACTCATTTGCTTTTTAAATTTTTGTTCCCATCTCATCTTGTGATGACTTCTAATCTTGTCTCAAAAGTAGCATGATTAGGTGAAATTGTTTCTCGATCTTTTGACACAATTTTCCAAAAATTCCCGGGTTGATAAGGCGAAAGAAAAGAAATACTACAAAGTTCGCGAATTCAGTTACCCACTGGTTCTCCCACTGGTAAACCAACTGGTTAAGGTCTCGCGGTGGACTTTATATACCCACTGTATTCAAATTGTTGTATACCAAGAAGAGGACCACTTGCAACCCCCACAATCATGTCGGATGCCTGTATATTCACCTCGATGGGGATGTTCATCATTGATGAAATACACTTCCCCGAGAACTCAGGCAAACAGTCCCATTATAACGTTATAGGAGGTGGTGGGACATATGGTGCTTTGGGATCAAGAATAATATCAGGTTTGAAGAATTCACACAGGATTGGTTGGATTATTGATAAAGGTAATGATTTCCCTCAGGAAGTGGAACAGTATCTGCAAAACTGGGGCACTGGGGTCATTTGGAGATTTGATTCAAAGAGATTGACTACAAGAGGTTGGAACATGTATGGAGATCGTGATTTTAGAGAATTTAAATATCTTACACCGAAGAAGAGAATAACTGTTGATGATTTAATACATTATGAAGCTCTATCAAATTCCAAATCGTTCCATCTGATTTGTTCACCGCAAAGATCAATGGAAATCTTATCATCTCTAAGTACCGCGAGATCTTCAAATATTCCTGATCCTATTATAGTTTGGGAACCTGTACCTGACTTGTGTCTCCCAGAAAATTTAAAAGACTGTTTATCAGTACTGCAGAACCTGGATGTACTGACTCCCAATGCTGAAGAAGCGGCTAGATTTTTCGGTAAACCAGAACCAAATACAGAAAGGGAACACGAATTAATAGCTCATGAATTTATACCGTATTTAACGAAAAATTCACATCTCAAAACTGGAAGTGGTATAGTGCTTAGAGCAGGCTCGCAAGGCTGCTTTGTATTGACAAATCAAGGTTACCAAAATTGGTTCCCAGCGTATCACAACGAGAAAAATCCTCAAAGTAAAGTGATTGATCCCACTGGTGGCGGTAATACATTCATTGGAGGCTTCACAACAGGTTTCATAATGAGTAATGGTGACTGGGGAATCGCAGCTATTTGTGGGAATATCAGCGCTGGTATTGCAATTGAACAGATCGGTATGCCTGATTTTAAAAATCTTGATGGGATAGATTTTTGGAATAGTGAAAATACAATTGATAGACTTAGAAATTATATCAAATGGAATGAACTAGATGTTGATGTTGACAAGATTTTGAAAGCTTTAGATATAGATAGAATGGCTGACTGAACAAATAATAAATATAGATTTTATAATGACGCATCTATGGCACGACAAGTAGTATGATGGTGTAGGCTCCATTGACTGTGAATGTATATGAGTAGTCTATATAGCCAAATATAGCCATCTTCGAAGCTCTATTGAGTAAGTTCCATTGTGTAATTGAGTCTTGACGTATACGCTAATACCCGAGCCAGTGCTGCGTAACGGTGATTTGAATATACAGAACTTTCTAGTGAGGCACTTGACTTAACCAGCAAGACAAACAACCACACTGAATACACCAAAGGTTATGCGAAAGTCTAATACTCTAAGCAAGTCAGCACAGGGTGCTGCTAAATCACTAAGATCCAAATCTTTCCGTAAAACACAACAGGGAAACAAAACATATCCTGACCCAAAAGTTGCAAGATTTTTATCAAAAGCTGATCCAGTACGGAAGGAAGAAACTCAGGATATTCTGTTCTCTAATGGCAAAGGGCTCCCCAGATTATCCAAATTCAATCCTGCTGCTTCTAAAAGTATATTGGAAAATGGGAGTGGTGCCGGGTCTGGTATTCCCAGAGTAGGAGCAGGCATGTTTGGGCTATCATCAAGCGGAAGATTACAAAGAAATATTGATTATTCGAATCCGAAGGATATTCAATGGATGACGTTTGAATCCAAAAAACCTGAAATATCACAGTCATACAAGTCAGCCATTCAAGAGAATTCGATTTTGTTGATTGTCAATGATATAAGTGATACAGCTACAGATGTGAACTACAAGAACAAGATTGAAACACCAATAAAAGAGTTCGAATCAGTACCCAATACCACCAAGTTCATAAATGTTGAAAGATCCATGTTTGCCAAATTGCTTAAAGATGATCCAATTTTGAAAAGGTCAATTACAAATCTTGAGATGGATGCCTCGTCGAAAGTTAAAAACATAGGATCATTTCTAAAATTAATAGCCATACCAAGTCATTCCATCGAAATTACCCCAATGATCATCGATGTGCTACAAGAACATAAAAGTAGCTATAAACTAGTGTCATTATATGTCAATCTTGATCGCTCGCCGCAATTAGCACAAGAGTTGGTATCGATTTCCAAGAGTTTCACTTCAGATAACAAGGAAATGAACTACGAAACTTTGTTGAAGAAAGCCATTGACTCACATGCTGAAGACACAAGCTCCAAGTCTATTTTAAAGAAGATTGGTGAATCCAACTTGCTTAAATTGTCTACAACAGAGCATAGTATAAGTTTCACCATTGCTGATGATGACAAGACCAAAATCGACTCTAACCAACTTGGCTAAAAGAGTCGAGTCACCAGTACATAGCTCCTCACACACTTACATAGTCACTTATTGCTTTACGATCTGACGACTCTTCATTGATCTTCTCGTAGATTGCAGCGCATCAATGTCGCTAATCCACAAAGTTGGCAAAATCGCGACTGGCATATGAAAAGTAATGCACAATCTCAGTTTCATTGAGGCTGTTAGAACAATATAAAGAGACATGTCAAAGTCCTCAATTCATTGGGAACTAAACTTATATTCATTGCTATCAATTAGCACTCCAAATAGTTAATCATGACAAGCGAGAAAAAACCATTCATGACGCCATACAGCAAGCAAAGATTCAGAAGGATAAAACCGCTGAGGCTACTACTTGGTGTTGTAATCGCCATTGGGTTGATTTATGTTATCAGAGGACTAGGCAACGATGACGAAGACATTGGTTATCTGAATCAAAAACTGGAAAACTTATACTCTACTACCAATCAAATAAATATAGCTGATTTTAAGAAAGAAGGTGAAGGGTTGGATAAGGATCATTTACACAAGTATAAAAAGCCAAAAGCTGCTACAAATTCAAGATTCAGAACTCACACATGTGAAAATTATGTGGATTACTCCCAGGAACTACACTTGCCTTATTCCGATGGGCCTCTGGAGCTACCTTTCCAAAGACCTCCAGAGAATTGTCGTACTTTTTCCTCACCAGCAGTGGAAAAGGTTCTTGAGGATTTGAAGCAAAGAATCAAAGATCCAGATCTAGCAAGACTTGTTGAAAACGCATTGCCAAATACTTTAGACACAACGATTCTATGGCATAAGCCACAGGGTGCAGATGCTGCTAGTAAATACTCTCAATCCTTTGTTGTTACTGGTGATATCCATGCAGAATGGTTAAGAGATGCTGCGAGACAGTTGTCAATTTATCACAATTTTACGAATCAAGATGAACATTTGAAAGAGCTCATGAGAGGTGCCATCAATACTCAAGCACAGTATATCCTAATTAATCCATATTGTAATGCGTTCCATCCACCACCAGGCTCAGGGATCAAACATGGTCAAACTCATATTGATAAAGTTACACCAAGGGTTCAATGGAGACATGTTTTCGAATGTAAATGGGAAATCGACTCTTTAGCCTCTTTCCTAACATTAACAAATGAATACTATGAAGCTACAAAGGATCATACGATTTTCAATAGTCTTTGGTTCAATGCAGTTGCAAATATTTTGAAAGTTATTCATAGACAGCAATCACCAACTTTCAGTGAGGAAGGTCGTGTCTTACCCTTCTATTACACATTCCAAAGAGACACTAATGTTGGTACTGAAACTTTACCTCTAGCAGGAACTGGTAACCCCGTTAACTATGACATTGGTTTAGTTCGTTCTGCTTTCAGACCCTCAGATGATGCTTGCATTTTCCAATTTTTCATTCCAGGTAATGCTCATGTCTCTACTGAACTATTAAGAACTAGTCAAATTTTACAAAGTGTCAAAGAAAAAGTCCCTGAAGACTCTTTGGCTCAATTCGCAGAGGAAACTCATAAATTGGGTACCTCTATTAGGGAAGCCATCTTTAAGCATGCTATTTTTGATCATAAAGAATTTGGTAAAGTTTTCGCATATGAAATTGATGGCTACGGTGGTGCTACATTTATGGATGATGCTAACATTCCATCGTTACTATCACTACCAGATTTAGGTTTCATAAATAAAGACGATGCAGTTTATCAAAACACTAGAAAGATGATATTGAGCAGAAGAGGAAATCCGTATTATATAGAAGGTAAGTTCTTTAAAGGTATTGGTGGTCCACATATTGGTATTCATAACGCATGGCCAATGAGTTTACTATTAGCCATTAGAACTAGTGACGATGATAATGAAATCTCAGAAAATTTACAGACTGTGCTACAAAACACTGCAGGTTTAGGCTTGATCCATGAAAGTATTCAAGTACAATATCCTGGTGGTCTTAAATTTACTAGACCTTGGTTCGCGTGGGCCAATTCTGAATTTGGGAAAACAATATTGGATTTAGCTCAAAGAAAACCACATTTGATATTCAAAGACGAATACGCTAAAATTCCTTATTCAATTCAAAGCGCACAAGTAGCTTAGGGATGTGTTATACTAACACTTAAAGCTCAAAAAAAAATCATTAATGTGACATTCATTCTCTTCTTAAATACATGTTTTGCTATTTAATTTTGTTATTGACGTATGTAATTTGCAATATTTTCAGCTGTTTTACTACCAGCTTCCTTAGCAACTTTTTCATAAGCTTCTTGGTAACGAGCTTGCAAAACTGCATCGTTATCATTTATTTCACCAGCTCTATCTTCTGGGAAAGTGTATTCTCTTTCTATTCCTTCTTCTTCATCTGGCAGCACAAGCCCGTCGTGTTCACCTTCTTCATAACTTTCTGTATCTGATAATACGTTAATTTCATCATTTTTATTTTTTTTCTTGTCACTAATACCTAAATCATTCATTAGATGCGATAAATTCTTCTCCTTTTGTTGTTTCTCTTTCTCCTCTTTTTCTTTAATAATTCTTTCTCTCTCAGCCTTGTAGTACTCATTGTATTCTTCAACTTTGTTATCAACTGCATCTAAAAACTCATCAAATCCTTCACCTGTATAACTTGATACGCCAACAACATCCAATTGGGAATAGAACTCCTCTAGCATCAACGACATTGAATTGACTAATGAATTCATATAACCTGAGCTTGAACCATTTTCAGTATTCAATTCTTCATCTGCTCTTAATGCATCTTGAAATGCTTCAAAGTCTGTTAACCATTCTTTTGCAAAATCGGCTTTTTTAACATCTGTTTTATTGAAAACAATAATCATTGGTAGTTTTGTTTTGTATAATATGGAACATGCATATAACATGTTTGAAATAAAAGTTGTTGGTGATGTATTTCTTGGAGTATCAACAATATATGCGATAACAGTTGGGAAAGTTGAAGCAAAAGCTTCAGTTATAATAGCACCCGAAGCTGACCAAATGAAACATTCAATTTGACCTGGGGTATCAATGATAACATTTTTAAACTTATCAGATTTTTTTTCAACTAATGAAATAACTTGATCAATCTTGGTTGAGAAAAGATTTAGTGAGGTAACAATCGCACCATTTGGCCCTAAATTGTAATTTTCCATAACTTTTTTATATTTAACAGAATCTCTGATATCAATGTTTGCACCGAATGGGACTTTTAGCACAGCGGGATCCAAGTTAATTACATATGGTGGAGTCTTTTTGGAGTATAAATGTGAATTCAATCTTTGCATAAATGTAGTTTTACCAGAACCTGAAATCAATGTTAGTATCGTAAACTCTCAAATGGCAAAAATTCCTCACTAGTAAATACTTACCGGCCATACCGATACATAACACAGTTTGTGGAGCCATTTTTGCTTTCCCAGAATTTATAGCTTGATCTTTTACTGACAATCAAAGAGATGATGGATCTATTACTAACGTTTAATTTTTTTCTATACTAATTTTTTTATAATATCCGATGGATTATGTAATTGCCCACTAGTTGCTTAGTAATCTGTATAGATACACCTGATTCAGTTAAAACTTAGTGAGAGGATAAGATTTGCTCTTCAATTGTGAGTGGATTTACTTCAGGCTAGCATTGTCTCTACGCAAATTTAGCTCAACTCTAAGCAAAGTTTATATAGTTTAATATACAGGTGAGAATTGATATCACGGGAATTCATTTTGATCCATAAATTTTCAATACTCTTGAATCAACATCATCCAAGATATATTCATAAGGGATAATCTTCAAGTCATTGGCTTCGGAAGCCATGACTTTATCAGGGGTTGGCCCACCAGGCATCATTGGCGGTGGGGCAGCTTGTTGCAACATTTGATTTGCGATTGTGGCATCACCTAGGAAAACATTATATATTGAGTTTAGACCTAAAGTGACAATAAAATACCATGAGATTGATGATACCCATCTCACATCCAAATCCGCAGTTGCGACACCAGACTGTAGCATTTGTTTGAATCTCAAAGTTAAAGGAAATGGTAATTTCATCAAGACAAATCCTGCAAAGAAGAAATTTGTCCACCCCATCAGAATAGTTTGAGAAAGGAAATTCCCCATGGAGTTTTTAGCCATATTCATCATAGCATCACTTGCACCTGGATCGGTTAAAGGATTTGGTGGTGTTTGGTCTTCTTTAACAGGTTCAGCTAAGTATGTTCCATTCGCTAAGTTATCGCTCAAATATGTTTGTCTTGATTCAAAATCCCTCTTAGGCAAATTGATATAGTTTTGTTTCAGCAATTGAGATTTTCTTATAAATTCTGTTTCTCTTAGTTTTTTCAATGGTTGTAATTTGGGCGTTGGATTTAAAAGTACTTGAATGTATTGTCTAAGAATTCCGAAAAGAACCATGACTAACGAGATGGGCAAAAGAACCCAGTACCTCAAGCTTGGGTCAATTATAAGATCCGGAACGGCCATTGTTCCAATGTAGCTGAATCGATATTAACTGAGCGGTAATCAATGTCAAATAGAGACAACTGTGGTTTAGTGGATTGGACTTCTTAAGTTTTCCCGTTTTGTTGATTTTGGAAAGTTCGCGATCGTATATTGGTTAGATTACATAATATATTACAAACAGGTATAGACATTGATTTGTAGAGCAATATACATGTGGATGCGGGTCTAGCCAAATAAACCTTCTTCATACCCTGTTGGCACTGGTCTGTCACCGTATACACCGCCCCATGACTTCGAAGTTTTAAAGCTGGTTGGTTCCTTGATCTGTAATACTTGTAATGCCTCTTTTGTGAAGATTTGGGCATCGTAAAAATTATCACCTTCATAGACATAGATTAGTAAAGCAGTGACTGAAAGGTCTTTCAGTGTGTTTAAAGATGATATAAGATTGCTTGTAAAAGGGGTGAATAATTCTTTAGCTTTATCTATGCTTGAAGTGTTTGATACATTTAGAGACTTGAATCTTTCAGTTAAATCATTTGAGTAAAGCTCAATTGGTTTTTCATAGTTTAAATCTGACTTAAAAGCTTGATCATTTGAATCTAAAAGTAATATTTCTTTGAATTTCAAGTCTTGAACAGTTGACAATAAGTAATCGAGGAAATTTTGTGAATAGTCTGGTAATATTGGAGATCTCTGTTGTATAACTGCTAATTTCAATTCTTCATTATAATATAGTTCTAGCGCCGTGGAGACTGAAGAAGGTACTGGTTGTTGATCACCTTCGACGTAGTCGACTGGTGATGCAAATGGGTATAAATATAATGAGCTTAATTGGGCCACTGGTTTCAAATTCAAATTGTGAATGAACAAATCAACAGATAATTGCGGGACGTTACCTATAGAAATGGATGGTATAACTAATTTTGATCCTTCAAGTTTTTTCTGCAGCGAGTCATATGATCCCTCGATAGGAGTTATATCAAAAGTCATTTGGCAATTGAGTAGAGATGATAATCAGCAGAATGTCCGAATTGAATTGTGAATAAGCTCAATGACAGTGATGCCTACGCCTACGCCTTCGAGATTGTAGTTGAATTCTGTAATGCTCTTCCATTTAAGTGCGAAATACAATTTAAAATTACAACACACGAAGCAGAACACACTTGATTATCGATTACTTAGCTACGCACATTGGCACAAATACACTACAAGGTGACAAGACTACCATTACCATCACCATCACCACTACCACCACCTTTTAAAACTCATCTCTGTTGGTAAAATCACCCATTTTAAATCTCTTAGTACTCATTTCCCGGTTCCCAGGTTTACACAGCAGTCTCAGTCTTACGCGTTTCCATAGTGATTAACGATGAGCTGAAAAATATTTTTTTTTTTTTTTTTTTTTTGGCCAAATTGACGTTTTATACATTGAAGAATTGGGAAATGTATTTCACCTTTTTTATTCAACTCAGCGCTTCAAGACGGGCAAGGATAAGACAATATGAGTGACGAACAAGACGTTGACAACGCTTCCCTCGACCAACTTCGTGATATTTTGATTAACAAATCAGGCGAAGTGAAACTGGCCAATAGATTTAGAGCTCTATTCAATTTGAAATGTATAGGTTCTGAAATTGATGTTGATAAAGCTAAAGCTGATATCGCAGTACAATACATTGGTGAATGTTTTAGAGATAGTTCTGAGCTATTGAAACACGAAGTTGCCTATGTCTTGGGTCAAACTAAAAACATGACAGCTGCTCCAATATTGAGAAGTATCTTGACCGATGATAAAGGTCAACAAGTTATGGTTAGACATGAAGCCGCTGAAGCTCTTGGTGCTCTAGGTGACAAAGATTCTCTTGAATTGCTACAAGACTATTTCAAGAATGATCCGCTTATTGAAATTAGACAAACTTGTGAGTTGGCTATAGAAAGAATTCACTGGGAAAATTCTGATAAAGCTAAGAATGAAAAGTTACAATCAAGTCTTTACGAATCCATTGACCCAGCTCCTCCATTAGCTATTGATCAAGAATATAAGATTGAAAAACTTAAAACAATTTTAAACGATCAGAAAACTGCATTATTTGAACGTTATAGAGCTATGTTTAGACTAAGAGATATTGGTACAGATGAAGCTTGTTTAGCTTTGGCTTCTGGATTTGATGATGAATCTGCCTTGTTTAAACATGAAATCGCCTATGTCTTTGGCCAAATATGTAACCCAGTTACAGTGCCATCTTTGATCAAAGTTGTTAAAGATGTCAAAGAAGCTCCAATGGTTAGACACGAAGCTGCTGAAGCATTAGGTTCAATCGCAACCGATGAAGTCTTACCAATCTTGAAAGATATTTGTCAAGATGATGATGAAGTCGTTAGAGATTCAGCTGTTGTGGCTTTAGACATGTATGAATACGAAAAATCTGGCGAATTGGAATATGCTACTGCAGCTTAATCTTATTAATGTGTGCGCTTATGTTTGTTTAGTTGGTTTTTTTTTTAATAAAATATTGGTTATATATCGGGTAAAGAATAAAAGTGTAGACTACATGAAAATTTCTTCTATCAAAATTTGATTAAATTACTATACAAAACACCAGAACCCAAGTTATATATATATATGCAATGAAACTTTTTTCTTTTATACCCATAAAAAGGAAATGTGACATGAAAAGATAAAGCTCTCAGTTATTTGTCCTGAAACGGTAACCACAGCCGGTACATGTATAGAACACAGTAGCACCTTCATCAGCACTTCTCAGTTGTAGTGTATGGTATTGCATTTCTTCGTTTCCACACTGTGGACATTTCTCTTTGATGGTTGCACCTTCTTCCACTTCACCTTTACCCAATGTAGTCTTGACAGCAGATTTCTTCAATCTCAATGCAGATGGGAAAGCAGCTTCTGATGACTTTGTAACGACTTTCAAATTTGCAAAATCTATATCCTAGTTAGTCAAGTGTTCTCTCTTTTCTGATTCACACCTCATCGGACTATTTAATACTCACCTTTAGCATTATAAGCTCTTTCACAATCACCGCACGTTATGGTCTTGCTACTAGTAACTTGATCGAGCAAGTTACCACAGTCCAGGCAAAAAATCAAACTACCAACAACAGACATCGTCTATCCCCTTTAAACTTCCTCTATTTGTCCAGAGAGTAAGGTAAGACTCCTACTCTGTATAAGCTCATCGCACTGAATATTTTATCTTTTTTAAAAATTCATCACCATAGAGATCGGTTCGCGGGTGTGTTACCCTCTCGGATTCTCTTTCATCGATTCTTTTCAAAAACGCGTAGAGGTTTTAAACGTAATGGAAAAAAAATGTATAGCGATGGCCAAAATATTGAAGTGAACTGGAACGTTGTTTGTTGATTTAGAAATATTCACAATTGCTTCAAGATGGCTCAACAGATGATGGAGATGCCAGACATGTCCAATGCCATAGTGGCACAAGATGAAATGGGGAGACCATTCATTATTGTTAGAGATCAAGGTAATAAGAAAAGAGTTCATGGTATAGAAGCCAAAAAGACACATATATTAGCCGCCAGATCAGTTGCTTCAATTATAAAATCCTCACTGGGTCCAAGAGGTCTTGATAAGATCCTGATCAGTCCTGATGGGGAAATCACAATCACTAATGACGGTGCTACCATTCTATCACAAATGGAGTTGGATAACGAAATTGCCAAATTATTAGTTGAATTGTCTAAATCTCAAGATGATGAAATTGGTGATGGTACAACTGGTGTTGTTGTTCTTGCCGGTGCTCTTTTGGATCAGGCTTTGGAATTAATCGATAAGGGGATCCATCCAATAAAGATTGCCAATGGATTTGACGCTGCTTGTAAAGTGGCCATTGATCAACTAGATAAAGTTGCTGATGATATAGAAAGTAATACTGAAATACTCTTAAGAGCTGCTAAGACCTCCTTAGGTTCTAAAATCGTGTCCAAATCTCATGATCAATTTGCCCAAATGGCTGTCGATGCCGTCTTATCAGTTGCTGATAAACAAAGAAAAGATGTCGATTTCGAATTGATTAAAGTTGAAGGTAAAGTTGGTGGTTCGTTAGAAGATTCAAAATTGATCAAAGGTGTTATCTTGGATAAAGATTTCTCACATCCACAAATGCCAAAAAGAATTGAAGATGTTAAATTAGCTATATTAACATGTCCATTTGAACCTCCAAAACCTAAAACTAAACATAAATTGGATATTTCATCCGTAGAGGAATTTAAGAATTTACAAGAATACGAACAGAATAAATTTAAAGAAATGGTTCAACAGGTTAAAGATTCAGGTGCAAATTTGGTTATTTGTCAATGGGGGTTTGATGATGAAGCTAATCATTTATTATTACAAAATAAATTACCAGCTGTGCGTTGGGTTGGTGGTCCAGAATTAGAATTAATTGCAATCGCAACAGATGGTCGTATTGTTCCACGTTTCCAAGATTTATCATCAGAGAAATTGGGTAAAGCTGGTAAAGTTTATGAATTAGAATTTGGTACTACAAGAGATCGTATGTTAGTTATTGAAGAATGTTCAAATTCAAGAGCAGTTACATGTTTCTTGAGGGGTTCAAATAGAATGATTGTTGATGAAGCTAAACGTGCATTACATGATTCACTATGTGTTGTGCGTAATTTGATTCGTGATTCAAGAGTTGTTTATGGTGGTGGTTCTGCTGAAATTACAAGTTCTTTGGCTGTTAGTGAAGCCGCTGATAAACAAAAAGGTATCGACCAATATGCATTCAGAGCTTTCGCCAATGCTCTTGATACAATCCCAATGACATTAGCTGAAAACTCAGGTCTTGATCCAATTGAAACTTTAACAAATATCAAATCACGTCATGTTAAAGAACAAAATCCAAATTTGGGTGTTGACTGTTTAGGTAAAGGTTCAAATGATATGAAAAACTTATTCGTTGTTGATCCATTAATTGGTAAAAAACAACAATTGTTATTAGCTACTCAACTAACAAGAATGATCTTGAAAATTAACGATGTTATCATTACTGGTAAAGATGAATATTAATCGGTCAACGTACATAGCTTGATACCACAATAAACATCTACAAAGTTTATTTCAAAAAAAAAATTGTAACTCCCTTTTATATCTTTCTTTATACAGTACCTCTTTCATTTTCTCCCCCTATTTATGGTACATTAAACAATGAGAAATTACGAACGATACTTGGTCCATATTCATCATAATCTTGTTTTGTATGGCAATAAGAATTAAATTCACTGGTTTGTGCCAATAGAGAACCACCAAACCAAACTGCATGTCTTTGCTTTCTATGAGAAATGACTTCAACTTCAACACCACTTGACTTAGTACCACGACTTAATTGTTCACTTGTGGCAATTCTATCATTGACTATACTTTTGATATCTCTTTGTAAACGACGACCAAAATCTTTAAACATTGTGGAACCACCACTTAAAACTATATTTCTGTATAATCCCTTTCTAACATCTATAGGAGCAGCTTGAATAACGTTATCCACAACAGTTGGTAATGGTGTTAGGAAATCTGATGAAGCGATTTCTGGATTGAAGAAAATTTCTGGAGCTAAAAATCTTTCATAACCAACATCAACTGTCTTGTTAGATCTTGCAGTTTCCACTATATATTGAGCAAATTTTTCAGGTTCTCTATCAAATTTATTAAATTCTTTAACAATATCTGGACAGACATAACAGAACTGTTGTTTAATTTTTTCTGCTGTGCGTAATGAAGTGTCAGCTTCCCCACGGTCTCTTAATAATGATTGAATGAATAAAGTTATATCACGACCTGCAATTGGAATGTTCTTGATGGCTGATCCAATGACATAACCCTCAGCAACTGGGATAACGTGTGTAACACCATCACCGGAATCGATAACGGTACCTGTCAAAGATCTATCAGTAACTTTTGATGAGGTCCATGAAGCTGCAAGGGCCAAAACTGCTTGAACAGCAATATATAAACCTGCACAATTAAAAGATTCAAACATGATTTCAGCTGTATTTTCTCTGTTCTCTGGAGCATTTAATGGAGGTTCAGTCAATAAGAAATAATGATCTTCTGGCTCACATCTTAAATATTTAAATATAGAATTTTCCCAAAATCTCTCCATATGATCCCAATTTTCAATTTGACCATGTTTAATTGGGTATGATAAAGAATAAGCTTGACCATTAGCAGCTTCTAATGCTTCATCACCTATGAAAAAATCTAAATCTTCTGTACCTCTTTTACTTTGTAAATGGCCACTTGATCCTGAGCTTCCTGATGATCCACCCAAAAATGATGGTTTGGAAGGAGGTGCAGGCTTACCTGAATTTGCTGCACGACTAGCAATTGCAGTTGGGAAGACATATGAAGGAGCATCATTACCGGCGAACCCTAATTTAGTAAGACCGGTACCACTAGATTATAGTTAGTATTGAACTCTCAAAGTCTATATTTATTTCACCATATCTTTGACATACTTGTCTATAATTGCGGAAGTGTTAGTATCAGATTCCCAAAACAACTAAAAGAGCCAATTGCAGCTCCCTTTGAAATCTCCAAAATGGTGTACATACCCATGACAACAGCGGGAGTGGATAAGTTCGACATTTTATCCTTAAACTTTTTCTAAACTTTACAATTGATCGATTTATAATGTATATGACACTATGTTATTAGGGGCTTTTGATAGCCCAATTGTCAGGAAATCGATCGCTCAAATCGCATTGTGGGCGGGTAATCTTCGCGCCGCTTTTGGTCAGCCTAAATATCAAGCTTCTTTATCTCATAAACATCAACAGAATCCATACAGAGATCAAAGGCAGAAACAACTGACTCCCCATCCATTGAATATTTCATCGGAGGATGTCACAGCCGCCAGATAGTTTTGCGCTCTCGCAGATATTCCTCGGGCTCAAGTCCAAGAGTGCGCAGGAAAGAGCTGGGGCCGTTGTGGAATTGAGAAATCATTTGGTGACAACTGCTAGAGAAGTCACATCGGAACAGTTTACAAGATATAACAATGAGATCAATAACAAGATCTTCGAGCTGATACATGGAAGTGACCCTTCAGAGAAAGTCGGTGGTATTTTAGCAGTGGATACAATGATTGAATTCTTTGGAGGTGAAGATTTACCAAATCAAACATCAAGATTGGCCAATTACTTGAGGTTTTTGATCCCGTCTTCTGATATAGAGATAATGAAACTAGCTGCAAAGACTTTAGGTAAATTGGCCATTCCTGGTGGGAGTTTAACATCGGATTTTGTAGATCATGAAACAAGAAGTGCAATTGAGTTATTGCAAACGGAAAAGCAGGAGAGTAAAAGACATGCTGCTGTTTTGGTTATAGCAGCTATAGCAGAAAACTCACCTACATTATTTCATAGTTATGTGAACACAATTTTGGAGAATATATGGACCGCCTTGAGAGATTCAAAGCTCGTTATCAGAATAGATGCTGCTAAAGCCTTGGAAAAATGTCTTGACGTTATATATGAACGTGATTTGAATTTGAGAAAAGATTGGTTCAACAAGTTGATTGAAGGTGCATCTGCCGGGCTCAAACTAAACACAAGTGAATCCATTCATGGCTCCCTTTTAGTATTCAAAGAACTAGTCAAGAAGGGTGGAATGTTCATTCAAGACAAGTATGATGCCATCTTTGAAACATCCTTCAAATACAGAGAACACAAATACAACATCATAAGACAAGAAGTCACCCATATTATTCCGTTATTAGCTGCATACAACCCACCAAAATTTGTGGAAAAATATTTACATCGTACTCTTTTGTTCTATTTGACTCAACTGAAAGAAGAAAATGAAAAAGCCGCTATACTGATATCAATCGGTGATATTGCATATGAAGTTGAAGGACAAATAACCACTTACTTAGATGCTATTCTTGATAATATAAGAGATGGCTTAAGCTCCAAATCGAGAGTGCGCAGAAGCATCGAACCAGCAATCTTTTATTGTGTTGGTAAATTAGCGTCTGCTGTGGGGCCTGCTTTAACAAAGCATCTACAGAGAGATATATTAGATATGCTGTTATCGTGCTCCTTAAGTGACCACATGAGAGAATGTTTGCTAGTACTGACACAAAGGATACCACCGCTTGAGCACATTATTAACACCAAAACATTGCATTTATTGAGTTATTGCCTCTCAGGGTACCCCTTTAGTCAACCTGGCTCCCCAACTTCAACAAATATCATGAATCCACAATTAGCAAGACAATACAGAGATAATACAGGATCAAGAAATGGTATAAATGACGACGACTACATTATAATACAGGCCATGAAAATGCTAAGCTTTTTCAATTTCAAAAATGAATCATTGTTCGAGTTTGTTAGATTCTGCACAATAACGTATATTGAACATGATAATCCAGAAGTAAGGAAAGCTGCGGCCTTAACATCATGTGATTTGTTCTTGAAGGATAATGTTTGTTTTCAAACCTCTAGCTACTCTTTGAACGCAGTTTCTGAAGTTTTAGACAAGTTATTGACGGTCGCAATTACAGACCCTGTTCCTGATATTAGACTAGAGGTGCTCAACTCTCTAGGATCAAATTTCGATCCTCAGCTATCTCAAGCTGATAACGTGCGTTTGTTATTTATGGCTTTGAACGACGAATACTTTGCAATTCAAGAAGTTGCCATCCAAATTATTGGAAGATTGTCATTCATTAATCCAGCATATATTGTTCCTTTTTTAAGAAAAACATTGATCCAGTTATTGACTAAGCTTGAATACTCCTCAGTAAGCAGGAAAAAAGAAGAAAGCGCTATACTTTTATCATTATTAATAACGTCTTCTAAGAATGTCACAAAGCCTTACGTCAAGCCAATCGTTGATGTCCTACTGCCAAAAGCGAGAGACAAAAGTGCATCTGTTGCATCAAGTTCAATAGCTGCTCTTGGTGAATTGTCAGTAGTTGGTGGTGAAGATGTCAAACCTTTCATCCAGGAACTGATGCCATTGATTTTAGAAACATTTCAAGATCAATCTTCGTCATTCAAAAGAGATGCTGCTTTGAAAACTCTAGGACAACTTTCAGGCTCTACAGGTTATGTCATACAGCCACTACTTGATTATCCACAATTGTTGGGTATCATTATAAACATATTGAAGTCTGAAAACTCACCATCTATAAGAAGAGAAACTGTTAGATTATTAGGTATATTAGGTGCCCTTGATCCATACAAGCACAAAGAAGTCGAAAGAAGCTCAAAGCATATTGTTGTTGAAGGTCCTCCAACTGACGTCGCGTTGTTGATGCAAGGAATGAGTCCTTCAAATGAGGAATACTACCCAACAGTTGTTATAAGTACGCTCTTAAAAATTCTGAAAGACTCATCACTAGCTACATATCATTCAAGTTGTATTCAAACGATAGTCTTAATTTTCAAAACAATCACAATCACTTGTATCAAATTCACGGGAAGCATTATAGAGGCTATCATAAGTGTTATGCACGATTGCCCGTCATCAATGCTCGAATTTTATTTACAACAAATGAGTGCGTTAATCAGCATTGTGAAGCAACATATAAGGCCATTTTTGCCACAGGTATTTGAGGCAATCAAGAGTTTCTTCCATCAACCGAATCTGCAAGTGACGATAATCTCGCTGATTGAGTCGATTGCAAAAGCTTTGAATGGTGAGTTTAAGATGCATTTGTCATCGGTTTTACCTCTACTCTTGGATGTACTAGGAAATGATAAATCAGGAAATGTCTCACTAAGAATACTAAAGGCTTTCGTGGTATTTGGTAGTAGTATTGAAGAATGTATCCCGTTAATTATACCTAATGTTGTCCATTTGTTTGAATTTGGGCCCCAAAATTTGAAGAAAGCTGCCATAACAACAGTCGGTAAGCTATCAAGGAATGTCAGTTTGAATGATATGTCGTCAAGAATTATTCACACCTTGCTTAGAGTCTTGGGTACACAAAATGATGAATTAATAAAAGCTGCTATGAATACTATGAGCTTGCTACTACTTCAGATGGGAAATGAGTTTACAGTTTTCATTCCCGTTGTTAATAAAATATTGGTAAAAAACAAAATACAGTCTTTTGCATATGACCAACTGGTGAACAAGTTACTGAATGATGAACCTTTACCACAAAACTTGGTATTAGATAAAGAAATTGAAACTGGAGATGCCCTGGACATAGTAGAATTGCCATCAAAAAAACTACCGGTCAATCAACAAATTTTGAAGAACGCATGGCAATGTTCACAGTGCCGTACTAAAGAAGATTGGCAAGAGTGGAGTAGAAGATTGAGTGTCCAACTATTAAAAGAGTCACCGTCGCATGCTTTGAGGGCGTGTTCTTCACTTGCTAGTAGTTATTACCCATTAGCAAAAGATCTATTCAATGCCAGTTTCGCAAGTTGTTGGAGTGAGTTATATACTCAACACCAAGAAGAATTAGTTCAGTCATTATGTATGGCTTTATCTTCTCCAAATAACCCACCAGAAATTTATCAAACGCTTCTGAATCTGGCCGAATTCATGGAGCATGATGATAAACCTTTACCTATTCATATTTCAACTTTGGGTCAATATGCACAACGTTGTCATGCTTATGCTAAAGCTTTACATTACAAGGAACTCGAATTCAGCCAAGAGCCATCGACATCAACTATCGAATCGTTAATCAGTATAAACAATCAACTTCAACAATCTGATGCTGCTATCGGTATACTAAAACATGCACAGCAGCATCACGACTTGCAATTAAAGGAAACTTGGTATGAGAAGTTGCAAAGATGGGAAGATGCTTTGAAAGCCTATAATGAAAGACAAGTTGATACTATTGAAACGACTATGGGTAAAATGCGTTGTTTGCATGCTTTAGGTGAATGGGACCAATTATCTCAATTGGCACAAGAGAAATGGACAAATTCGTCCACGGATATCAAGAGAACCGTTGCCCCATTGGCCGCCGCTGCCGCTTGGGGCCTAGGTCAATGGGATAGAATGGATACTTACATTACTGTTATGAAACCAGAGTCACCAGATAGGTCATTTTTCAATGCGATTTTATGTCTTCATAGAAACAACTTTGAAGAAGCTTCATCGCATATTTTTAAAGCAAGAGATTTATTGGTCACTGAAATTACTGCTTTAGTTAGTGAAAGCTACAGTAGAGCATATGGTGTTGTTGTGAGAGTTCAAATGCTTGCTGAATTGGAAGAAATAATCAAATACAAAAACATGCCCCAGCACTCTGAAGCTCGTGGTGTCATGAGAAAGACATGGAATGCTAGACTATTGGGATGTCAAAGAAATGTCGATATTTGGCAGAGATTGTTGAAGGTTCGTATGTTGGTGGTCAAGCCAAAACAAGATATGGAAATGTGGATCAAGTTTGCTAATCTATGCAGAAAATCTGGAAGATTAGGCTTGGCTGAAAAGTCATTGAACTCACTGCTGGAGGAAGGTGATGATCCTAATACATCGAGAGCTCCTCCACAGGTTGTTTATGCTCAGTTAAAATACATGTGGGCCACAGGTTCACAAAGGGAAGCGTTGAGTCATCTAATTGATTTCACATCTAGAATGTCACATGATCTAGGATTAAACCCAGATGATTTAATTACTCAACCTTTACCAGCTCATACAAATATCAAAAACGTTCAAGAATATACCAGATTATTAGCCAGATGTTTCTTGAAGCAGGGTGAATGGCAAGTTGCACTACAGCCGAAATGGAGAACTGAAAACTCAGAAACGATCCTTGGTTCTTACTTGTTGGCTACCCACTTTGATAGTAATTGGTATAAAGCATGGCACAACTGGGCACTGGCTAACTTTGAGGTCATTTCACTACTGACATCAAAATCTGCAATTAACGAGAACAGCGAGGGCGAAAACGCATTTTCACAGGAGCTTGTTCAACAGCATGTTGTTCCAGCTATACGTGGTTTTTTCCATTCTATATCTTTGTCAGATTCTAATCCTCTTCAAGATACTTTAAGGTTGTTAACCTTATGGTTCACGTTTGGTGGTGTTCCAGAGCCTGCCCAAGCTATGACTGAAGGTTTTGGTATGGTCAAGATTGATACGTGGCTCGAAGTTATTCCACAACTGATTTCCAGAATTCATCAACCAAACCAAATTGTCAGTAGATCATTACATGGTTTATTGTCCGATTTAGGGAAGGCGCATCCTCAAGCATTGGTACATCCGTTGACAGTTGCTGTTAAATCGGATAGTGTCTCAAGACAGCGTGCTGCTTTGAATATTCTTGATAAAATGAGAATCCACAGTCCTACTTTGGTCGGTCAATCAGAACTTGTTAGTGATGAGCTTATCAGAGTTGCTGTTCTATGGCATGAGTTATGGTATGAAGGTTTGGAAGATGCTTCAAGACTTTTCTTCGGTGAACATAATACTGAAAAGATGTTTGCGGTTTTGGAACCTCTTCATAAAATGCTTGAAAGAGGACCAGAAACATTACGTGAAGTATCATTTCAAAATACATTTGGAAGAGACTTGAGCCATGCATATGAGTGGGTATTAAGTTTCCGTCGTACCAAAGATATCGCTAAATTGAATCAAGCCTGGGATATTTATTATAACGTCTTCCGTCGTATCAACAGACAGCTACCTCAATTGCAAACCTTAGAGCTACAATATGTTTCGCCAAAATTATTAGCAGCTAAAGATCTTGAATTGGCAATTCCAGGTACATATAAACCAGGAAAACCGATAGTCAGTATCGTTAATTTTGAACCAAATTTTTCTGTGATCTCTTCGAAACAAAGACCTCGCCGTATTGGTATAAAGGGTAGCGATGGTAAAGAGTATTTTTACTTACTAAAAGGTCACGAAGATATTCGTCAAGATAGTTTAGTTATGCAACTGTTCGGATTAGTAAACACACTATTGATGAATGATCCTGAATGTTTTAAGAGACATTTGGATATTCAACAATATCCAGCTATTCCACTTTCACCTAAAACTGGTTTGTTAGGTTGGGTTCCAAACAGTGACACATTCCATGTACTGATTAGAGAATATCGTGAATCCAGAAACATTATATTGAACATTGAACATCGTATAATGTTACAAATGGCACCAGATTATGATAACTTGACACTACTGCAAAAAGTCGAAGTGTTCACATACGCTCTGGATAATACTAGAGGTCAAGATTTGTACAAGGTGTTGTGGTTGAAGAGTAGATCATCTGAGTCATGGTTGGATAGAAGAACTACTTATACAAGATCACTTGCTGTTATGTCGATGGTCGGATATATTTTGGGTCTCGGTGATCGTCATCCATCGAATTTAATGCTGGATAGAATCACAGGTAAAGTTGTTCATATTGATTTTGGTGATTGTTTCGAAGCTGCTATTTTACGTGAAAAGTATCCTGAAAAAGTTCCATTCAGACTAACAAGAATGTTAACTTATGCTATGGAGGTCAGTGGTATTGAAGGTACATTCAGAATTACATGTGAGCAAGTCATGAGAGTTTTACGTGATAATAAGGAATCTTTGATGGCTATTTTGGAAGCGTTTGCTTACGATCCATTGATTAATTGGGGTTTTGATCTACCAACAGAGACTATTACAGGTTCTGATATTGGTTTCCAACCAGTCAACACTGCTGAATTATTGCGTAGGGGTCAAATTGACGAACAAGAAGCTGCCAAATTAGAAGTTCAACAAAAAATTGAAATTAGAAATGCTAGAGCTGTTTTAGTCTTGAAGAGAATCACAGACAAGTTGACAGGTAATGATTTTGCTCGTGTTAGTGAGCTTACGGTTCCAAATCAAGTTGATAAGTTGATTCAACAGGCCACATCTGTTGAGAACTTGTGTCAACATTATATAGGGTGGTGTTCTTTCTGGTAAAGCATTATTTATATTTACGAAGTAGTTTAATTGGGGGAAAATATGTTTAATTATACAGTTGATATGTTACGCTCTCGGCCATTGTAGACTAATTTACTATCAGTGATCATTTGGTTTGCCTACAATAATGACATCTTAGATTCCAAACTGTGTTCTCCTGGTGATCAGTTTAACATGTAGTCTTGATGAATGTTATGCGAGCTATGACAGACATCATGATAATTATCGACTCAATGAACTTTTCTGGGCTTATCAACTCATCTGTACAGTTCCAACGTTTTGTTATTCAACTCTTGACATTTGGTGAAAATGCTGCTTTTGTACGGTGCCTTTATAAAAGCTAGTCGCTGACCTAAGCTTAACCAATCAGGTGCAATTCCCTCAAAGGGATTACTTATCCTTTAACTTCATTCAACAGATTGGTACATTGTAATTCCCATCTTTGTAGTAAACTATGTGTACCATTGAGTAGATTTAGTTCTTCGTCAAAATATTTTCTGTTCAAAACTTTTTGAATGGTTAGCTCTGATTTAGCTTCTCGTAACAAAGTGTTTGCGCGATCCTTGAGACTCTCATCAATGCCTTCAAATGCTGATATCATCTGCAGCTGACCAACCATCTTACCAACAAGTATCCCAATCTTTGCACCCAATGGGTACCCTTTATCGAACCCTTCTTGCAAACTATCCTCTTTTGAGCTTGATAGCCCATCCAGGTAGCCCTTCTTTGCATGTTGCCTTCTTAGAGCAGAAGTCTCAGAGTCTTCAATAGCATCGGTCCTGACACCATAGAACTCATCGTCATCTACACTTGGTTTGTAATCATCATCGTCACTATCAGCCCAAATATCACCCTCCGACAGCACTTCGTCCTCCTTGTTCTTAGATTCCATTTGGCCAGGCATCTGTACACAGCTCCAGCTCCAGCTCCAGCCCCAGATCTCTCTATCTCTCCAAATACCCAGCGGCAACAGATAAAACTTCAACACTCAGTTGATACCTGAATAAAATATTATATAGTGGTACTGTATGCTTATATAATCACCATCCCTTGGGAAACCAAAATTCGCGAATTTTTTTGTCCTTTTGGATTTTTTTTGTGAACGAAAAAACTTCAATGTTTGTTATTTGAGGGCGATATGGGCATCAGGGCAAAGGACAACAGCGCCAGGTGGATATAGAGAATCAAATTGAGAAGTTTGTCATTGGCATAACAGAGACACTGTGTCGCTCCATACCAGATAGTTTTAAAGAATTGAAAAGAGCCATTACTTTCCGTTTGGGTTTTCGCGTTGAGGCTTTTCTGCAGGTCTTCACGTAATTGTTGAAGCAATTGAGTCCCGTTGACTATATTCAGAGTTACTTTTCCAAACTCAAGGTTCATAAACACACGCTATATCATTGCTGCTTCTTTTGAGATACCATCAGCGATAACATCAGAGATACCATCAGAGATAACTTCAGATTAGGAACTCAATTGGTGGAAATACAGGAGCATGTCAAACCCAGATATCATTACACAGGTTTCTCCGGAAGCTCCTATTAGACAGGATACAACACAGGTGGACGAAGATGTTGATTTGAATTCAATCATCAAGTTGAACATCAGAGGCGAAATGTTTTACATCACAAGAGATGAACTGATGAGTCTACCTGAGAGTATATTACTATGCTTATTTCCTAACGGGGTGTTTGTTGATATCAATGGGAATGTCATTACAAATTTGACCGAAGATGATACTGTTTATGTCAATTTTTCACCCGTTTGTTTCCAATATATAATAGACAGTTTCGGAGCTGCTGCTAAGAAATTACCACCTTCTTCCAAGACTGAAGTTTATGATAGTTACTCAACCCCTGATATGGATGTCTTGATTGAGAAACCTGCAATCATCGTCTTACGAGAAGATTTGGATTATTATGTCATCCCACCTATAAGGGGTATCAGTCCTCAAGGTATTAGATTGATCAAACAAGCTGCAGGCAGCTATTTGGTGAATCGTGAAAAGATCTTTGAAGGTTTAGGTTATGAACCAGGTAAAAAATTGGGCCCTGCAGAGGAACATTTATTAGAAATGTTATGTACATCAGGTTTCGACGTTGAAAGTGATTGGGGTCATAGATCAGCTGAACCTGGGAAAACCGTTTTAGCTTCTTTGGCTCTTGTTGATTTGAAACATCCAGAACCTCCACAACCTGAACCTGAATCTCCTTCTTTGAATCCCGTCACATCAAACAGTACAAATAAGCAATCTAGAAGATCTAGAATAGCTGAACTAGCAGGAAGTGCGGCAAGATCAGCATCACGTTCAGTATCGAGAAATAGATCAGAATCCAGAGCTAAAAGTGCAGGCACATCATCAAAATTATTGTTGTTCTGGAGAAAACCAGCACGTAAATGTTGGTGGGCTAATACAGAAGTCACAATTCAAGTCCCAGGGCTTTTGAAAACCGATGGTATCACAGAAGTCACCGTGGATTTACATATACGGCGTGTGTGGACTCTTGAACTTTCTGTTATAGGAGTTCATTAGTTTGTCACGTTTTAGTCCATATTCATAAAGAACTTGAATGTAATAAAAAAGAGATGTACAATAACAAAGGGCAAGACTCGTGGTGACCTTTCAATCAAGGTAGTATATACAATCATAATAATAATCATAATAATAATAATAGTAATAGTACTTAAATTAATCATTTTGCTTCCATCAATGTTCTTAGTAGACCGACTTTTATATTTCCCGCGAACGCGTCTTTTGGTGTGCTTCTATGAAAAATCAACGCGTATGTATTTGTTCACTTTATAGACAGAGGGAAGAAGAGAGAAGGCCCTTTAAAACCAATTTATAAAACTAGTGGACCAATAATGAGCAGCAGCTTCTTTTCCAAAAATAGCTCTAAAGGCTCAGTAAAGCCAAAAGTGATTCAAGAAAGAGCTCTTCCATGGGTTGAAAAATAGTATGCTTTTACGCTCATGTATTCGAGTTGAGACATAATGATACTAACCTAGTGGAATAGTCGTCCAAAGAATTTGGATGAAGTCACAGCGCAAGACCATGCTGTTACTGTGCTCAAGAAGACATTGACATCTGCCAATGTATGTGTCCACTATACTATAAATTTTCTTCTAGGCTGGAAATACTAACAATCGAATGTTATAGCTTCCTCATATGCTGTTTTATGGTCCACCAGGTACTGGTAAAACATCAACAATATTAGCATTGACCAGGGAACTCTATGGTCCAGAATTGAGTAAGACTCGTGTCTTAGAGTTGAACGCATCAGATGAAAGAGGTATTTCAATCGTACGTGAAAAAGTTAAAAATTTTGCAAGATTAACTGTATCAAATCCAACTTCTGAAGATCTTGAAAAATATCCATGCCCTCCATACAAGATCATTATTTTAGATGAAGCTGATTCGATGACTGCAGATGCCCAATCAGCTTTAAGAAGAACCATGGAGACGTATTCCGGTGTCACAAGATTTTGTTTGATTTGTAACTATATAACAAGAATCATTGATCCACTAGCATCAAGATGTTCCAAATTCCGCTTCAAACCATTGGATAACGATGATGCACTATCAAGATTACAGCATATTCAAAAAGAAGAAAAAATAAGGCTGGAAGATGGTGTATTGGAAGAAGTTTTGAAAATCGCAAGTGGTGATTTACGTAAGGCTATCACATTTTTACAATCAGCAGCTAGACTACATGCTCGGTTGGGAAATGGAGCTGAAGATGCAGAAGGAGATATCGACCTAACTGAGGAAGAAAAAGATGAGCTAATAACTATTAAAAGCATTCGTGAAATTGCAGGTTCTGTGCCAAAAGAGGTTTTAGACGGTTTATTAAAAGTAGCAGAGCAAAAAAATTTCCAAAGGATATTCAGAGTTGTTGATGATGCCATCTCAGAAGGTTGGAGTGGTGTTGATATCGTTAATCAATTACACGATGAATTGGTTTTAAATGATTTATTCTCATCTGAACAGAAAAATGAATTCTCACAAATACTATTCGAAGCTGATCAAAGACTATCAAATGGTACAGATGAACATTTGCAAATTTTAAATTTAATAACGAAAATTTCACAAGTGTTTTGAAAAATTTGGTGGATCCATTCACTACTAATAAAAGTTTAACCAATTACGAATGTAGTTTATACGTACGCAAAGAAAAAATTCTGTACTATTTTCTCAATTTTATATATACTTTAGCATAACACTCATCAAGTACAATAAGCAAGCAGAAAAAAACAATAATTTCTCTTAAATAGAAACATTTTTTTCACTGTTGTGGATTTGGATTACCACTTGGAAATCCTGGTGGTGGGCCATTGAAAAAACCAGGAGGGAATCTTTCATTTTGTTGACCATCAGCATTTGAACCAGGAGCACCTGGACCGCCAAATGGGGGTAAGAAAACTGGTGGACCATTTGAATTACCTTGGAATTCTTGCGGGAACATCATTCTTGGTTCACCTTGTGGACGACCTTGAGGTCTGAATTGAGGTGGGAATCCAACACCGTTAGGTAAAGGTGGTGGCATAAATCTACCTTGTGGTAGGTTTGGAGGGAATTGTTGAGACATCCATGGTGGAGGTTGTTGAGGATTGAAACCAGGTGGAGCATTAACAAATTGCCCTTGAGGACCTGGACCCTGTGGTGGTCTATTTTGAGGATTTTGAAACTGTGGAGGGAAGCCTGCTGGGAAGCCTGGATTTTGTTGTTGGCCTTGTACTTGTTGAGGTGGTTGAGATTGTTGTTGCCCTTGTGGACCTGGTTGTGGTTGTTGCTGCTGTTGCTGTTGTTGTGATTGAGCATGTTGCTGCTGAGTCTGTGGAGGTGTACGTTGGGTTAAACCTGGAGGGGCTTGTAATCCTGGAGGTAAAGTTCTTGAGGCGTCATTCTTGGATAATCCAGGACTTTGTGTAACGGCAACATCAGGACTGTGCGTTTGAGTGGTGCTTTGAGAGTCTGGTTTGCCACCTTCTGGTGCTTTATTCAATAACGACATGAAAAATGAATCTTTTGAACCACCAGTTGGTAAACTAGGTTGAGCTTGGGTACCTGTTGCTGGAGGAGTCAAGCCAGGTGGTAAAATAGGTGTTGATCCAGCAGAGGCTTTTTTAGTATCTTGGCCAAAAAATTGACTTCTTTGGGAATTGAAACTTGAAGGTTGTTCATTTGGTGTTGAAATTGAGGCTTGTGCAACTTGAGGTGTGGTGTTATTTGAACCGGCTTGAGCATTCTTTTCGCCACTGTCTAACAATGACAATATTTTAGAGACCCCATCACTACTTGACCCAGTTGGTTTAGATGACATGTTTGCATCTTGTGATTGTTGAGGACCTTGGCTGAAGATACCTAAAAACTTGGATTTTCTTCCTGAATCTGATGAAGAAGTAGCACCTCCGCTTGGGTTACTTGTCAAACTTGGTTTGACAGCTCTAAATTGACTATCAATGGTATTCTTTGGTTTTGAAGCTTGTGAATTGTCGGTACTATCCGCACCATCAATCAACTCACCATTTCTTTTACGTTCCTCCATTTTGACCTTGGCTCTATAAGCTTCGAATCCATCAGCAGATTGTGGTGCATCCTTGTCAAATTCTGCAAGCCAACTGTCATCATCTTCGGTACCAAATTTCTTATTATGACGATTCTCTCTGTTGTTATTGTTGTTGTTGTTTCTTCTATGGTTATTATGGTTACCGCCGTGTCTGTTGAAGCCTCTATCGTGAGTTCTTCTATTCAAATTGAAATTACCCATAGCGCCTGTTGCCGAACCACCTTCATTATAATTATTTCTACTATTGTAGTTACCATTGTTGTTTTGGTTAGCGGTCCAATTTGTTCTCTGCAGTTGTTTATTCTTCAATCTGTAGTAAGATTTAGGTGGTAGACCAGGTGGGACAAAATTATCTTCAGAATCTTTGAGACTATAGAGAAAATCTGCGCTGTATCTTAATCTTTCTTCATCGTTATATGGGCCTAGATCAAACTTCCAATCTTCCAACTCTTGTTGTTTCCTCAAGGCTTTTGTTTCTTCATCTTCTTCAACTTCTGCTTCACCTTCATTGGTAGCGTCACTACCTGTGTTTGCAGTTTTACCGCCATTGCTATCTCTTCTTGATTCTTCTTCTTCCGCCCTCTTAGATTCAGCTTCTCGTAGGAAACTGTTTATATCGTTTCTATTTTCTGGGTTTACAACTGAAGTATCTGATTTCCCTTGGTCAGGTGCTGAAACCATTGATATTATTGATGGGTCTTGAAAACTAGCCATCTTGAAAAGGGTTCACTATATGACACTAATATTGATAATAATGGCCTTCCACAACTTCAAAGTAAGATTTTTTGCCTAAAATGTTCCCTTAGATATGCTAAACTTGTTTATAGTTACCAACAAGGAGTAAAGTGTTCAAATAAAATGGGCAAAACAGGAAAAACCTTTGCTAAAAATCACTGACAATCGAAAAAGTTTCCAAGTATGCAAGTTCTGCGATTATGAATCTCTGCTTGATAACTGGTTTATATCTGATCGAATCCAATTGAACTTGTTATGATTGAATATAGAATACTAAAGCCGTTGTATTGCCTTTCCACTTCGCTGGCTCAGTGTTTTTCAACGAAATCAAAAAAATTGCCAAACTACTCATTTTCAAATCCGGGGTCTCTCCATGAAAAGAACCGGAACTCGAATTTATTAAACACGATGAATATAAAGAAACGAATACAAGAAAACGTTTATAAAGAAAGCTACGAGATTTCACTTGTTTTGTAAATGCAAATATTGGTCTTTCAATTGAAAATGTTTCTATGTATATGTGCCTTTGAAAGTGCAAAGATTTGCATTTGTCTATCTCTGCTGCCCTATTTACTCATGGCTCATTTAAATTGCGAGATGAAATTGACAAAGTATTTTCTGAAATCTTTGATATCCAGGGTAGCCAAATTTTGTAATAAATCATCACCAACATTACTAGGTAGCTGGATTTGAGGGAAGTAAACTTCCCTCAAGTATGTGATCAATTCTTGGTTTTTAACGTTGAATAAAGCTTTCAAAATATTTGCAATTTCGTCTGCAACAAATCTATACTGAGCATCTTTTATATCAAACTTGGAATTTTGAAATGGAATTTGGAAACTTGACTTGACCAAGTTTTCTAATAAGAATGAAGAAATACCTTCAACAGCAATACCAGTGTTATATTTATCCTTAGGATCGTTAACCGTATCATTGCCGAAAACATTTGCAAAAATTGCCAATGCGCTTAATGCTAATTTTGAAACTTGTAAATCATCTAAATTATTAGCAGCACTTAATAAACGTTGTAATATGACTGGTAATGTTGATTTGTTTGTTTGTGTCACTAGAATACTAGATACATTGTTTTGTGTTAAATTGATTAACAACAAAATTAAAGCCTTCTTTAACGAACCTTTTTCCCTAATAACATCTGGCATCATTTCATATTCACCATTATTACCTTTATCGTCCAACATTTCAAAGACTTTGTTTGTTAGTGGTGTGAATAAATCATTCAATAAATTATAAATTAAATCATCCTTGTTGAAACTATGAATAATATGACCAATAAACCCTAAAAAGTCTGTCATCTCACTTAATTTCAAGTTTTGTGAACTTAACAAAGTAGACACTAAACGTGATAAATGACTACTTATATCGTTTTTCAAAATTGGAATAAATCTTGCAAATGAAAATCTAGCTGCATCTCTAACCACTTCAAATGAGTTCATATTCTCCAAAGTTACCAAAACGACTTCTGAAGTATTATTAAATCTTTGAATAACTTCTGGTAAATAAGTTTTATTTGGTGAAGAATCGTACTCAAAGCCTCTAGCAACTGTACCAATAGCCATCAATAGATGATGAGCTTGTAAAACTATTAATTGGTTTTTATTTGATTCTGAAACGGTCTTCTCCAAACCATTGAAGATTGGATTCAAGATTGCGTCTAGTAATTTTACTTTCAAATCAACTTTGGAATTATCAACTAAAGAAATCAAAAGACCTATAGTTTCGAATAAATAAAGTTGATTATCAAATTTCGATGAAGTTTCCACGAGTTCTGAATCTTCATCCTTTTGAGGTAATTCAGCTTCAATCACTAGTAATTTCTGTGAGAGATCTGTAATTAAACGTGTGATGATTTCGTCATTTAATTGAGGTTTAGTTAATTTAACAAATCTGAAAAATAAATACCAACATCTGATTTGAACTTTTTCATTTGAATTGTAAAGACCAACTGAAATGAATAATTCCAAAATGTGGTTTGTTAATGCATTTTTATCAGCAGCCGTATTGAAAAAACTATGATGACGAACAATTAACTCAAAGAATAACAGTTGAATTAATGGATGATCAATAGAGACCACGTTTGAGTTGATAGTTCTCAACAAGTATTCTTGGAAAATTAAATATGGTTTTGATTCTTGAATTGCATTTTTTGGAATACCCAAAATGTTGTTTCTCAAACTGTCTGATAAATTGGTCAATTCGAATAAACCCAACTCAACAGTTCTCCAGTCTTGATTGTTACCACCGAAAATTGATTGTTCAATCAAAGCTGTTGTTTGTTCAATGTACAGATCTGGGTTGATGATGGCAATTGTATCTTGGAATACTTTTAGTTTTGCTCTGAATTCGTTGAATTCTGAAATATCATCTTCATCATCACCATCGTCACCATCATCAAATTTCATTTTGAGGATTATTTTTTGTAGCAAAGTTGATAATAAACCTAAATGAGTTGAATCGATACTACCATTGTTTTGCTTGATAATTTTTTTCAAAGCTGCTAAAAAGCTTGAGATAAAAGAGAAAACTTGTGCAGAAACTTCATCATAATCATTTTGTAAAAAATTTAAAATGAATGGGAATAAATCAATGATTTGTTGATCTGCTGAAGCCTTGATATCTGATGAAGCTTCAGATGAATCCAAAATGAAAGTTAATTCTAATCCAATTGCGTTATATAACTTGGCAATACTTTCAACAAAATCAAGATCTGAGCCATCCAATGAAAGTGAACTGACAACACCTGTTAAATTTAACAATGACAACAATTGTAATTTATTTTCTGGTTTCATCTTTTTACTAATGATTTCAACTAAAGTTTCACAACAAGTTGATTTTTGAGATGGGTTGGATAAAAATTGTAAAATTAAATTGATGTAATCAGGTTCCACAATTAGTGCAATTTCAATCCATGAGACATAACCACCAATTACTTGTAAACTTTGTTTTAAAATTTCTTGTGATAACGCTGATTGATTTTCTTTAAAATCTGCTAATAATTTTTTCCAAATCTTTGTAAGACTAGTCATATCGTTAGCTCTAATCGAATCTTTCAATGCATTGTTTCTTTCTACTTGAGGTCTTTCTCTAATGATTAATTGATCACCAATCTCGGAATGAATAGCCAACAGAACTCTTAAGTACTGATCAATGGCAATTTCATCTTCATTGGAGATCAAATTTTCGAAATCTTTGAAGAAACTTGCCCAACTTTGTAAATAAGTTGAACAAAATAATGATGCAAATGACTCAGCCAATTTATTTTTCAAATAAGCTTGATCGAATTTTCGATTTGAAATGATTGAACTCAAATATTCCAAAAGTGTGGACCTTATATAGTTATTCTGTTCTTGAGACAAAGAAGGGATGTAATCATTTAAAGCTTGTAAAGCCACAAATCTTGCTTGATCTGGATATGAAACATCTTTTAGTAATAGTGAAAACGCTTGCCATCCATCTGGAGATGCTTTTAGTTCATTTAAAAAATTGATAGCCTGTTCTCTCAAATTATAGTCAGAAGTCCCTGTGATTGCAATCTGTACAGCTTGTTTGATCTGTTCTTCCATATCTTTGTTGAACGATTGGGAACTCTAGTCTTCTTTTTTTTTTATTTGATTCTTGTATTGGATTTTTTGTATAGAAATGCTAAATGAAATGCAAAGCTGTGCGAATAAACTGATTTTCTGTCCACTCAAGACTATGAATTTGTAAATCTATCTTCAACTGAATGTGTAAGTGAATCTAGCTGTTCCGATGTTGTACCTATGGTCTTGTACTGTAATTTCTTCACACAAAAATGAATGATTAAATTTTTAGGCCCTAGTTGATCGATTTCAATGAGTATCTATAAAAGCCGCCGTACCTGTCTGGTTTTCTAAACTTCGATCCCAAAACGTAATGAAACTTATTCTTCCTACCCTTTGATTCTCCAGATACTACACTTCTTTATTAGCTGTAACTCTCTTCAAATTCTCAAGTGTCCAATGTGTCTCTTAAGCGCTATGTATGGTTCTTTGAGTTTTTCAAGAGTTTTTTGTTTTTGTTTTTCAAATCAGCACAAAATTCGCGAAACCGTTCTGTGATCTGAAAAATTAAAAAAAAAAAATTAAAAATTCGCGAAACTTTGTATTATTATGTCAATTGCAGGGTAACTGGTATCTACAGAATATATAGAGAGAGATATTGTGTTCAATCATAAATCATTAATTACCAACCATACTTATCACCTCTTTCCTTCTTTAGCCTCTTGTTATGCTCTATACGTTCGTTAAGGATATCACCGTCTTGCTTTGCATTCTTGATAAGCGCGCTCAACTGGTTTTTAGAATGTGTAATTGTATGTAGTTGTTTGTTCTCTTGTAGTAAACCTTTGTCTTTCAGTTCCATGTTTTCTTGATAGAATTTATTCACATTGAATTCTTTGATGTTATCAAGGTCTGGTACTTGTTCACCCCTCGTTCTCTTTTTAGCAGACGTGTCACTTGGTTCCATGACAGAGCCTTTTGGCTCATTGATATCTTCTGGTTCATCATCAACTATTGGTCGTACCTGTACTTGAACTTTACTTGAATCTGATGCAACAGCTGATCTGGGTTTGGATTTAACAGTATGGAAAAGCTCAATCTTAGGTGAAATTGACTCTTTCGGGGTCACCGCTACGCTGTCATTTGAACCTGTTTTGGATTTTCTGTTTCTCAATGAGCTCGGTACAAACGAAGTAACTTGTTTTGTACTCTTTTCCAACACTATATTATCCGGACTTACTTGACTTTCTCCAGCGATACTCTTTACTGCTTTACCTAATACTCTCGGTTCCCTTTTAGGTTGTTGTCTATTTTTCGGTGGCGGTAAAAAGTTTGATATAGATGTTCCAGACCCGCTTGGTTTGTTTTCAATAATATTACTTGGTTCCGCATCAATTGTTGATACTTGTTCTTCTTCATCGCTACTTTCATCTGACGAAGAATATTGCACCAATGACATCTTTTTAGCTGTATATATACGTAACTAATCACTATTCCAAATCTAGAATACAAGCTTCTAATCCAAAAGAGATGTTTGTTTCTGCATTTCAATTGGGAAATGCGTCAAAAGTGGTTTTTTCTCATTTATTCGAGATTTAATTTTACTTTATGGAAAAGTCTCATGAAGTAAAGACTAGTCCTTATGTGAAACATACCGTGAGACCTCATTTTAAAGGTACGGTTGATGAACAATAAAGGTAAATCGATATAGAGAATCATATGGAAAGGAACAAAAGAAGTGAGGAATGTAATTTGGCAAGAGCAAAGAGCCTTGGATGATATACAAATAGGAGCTATTTCGTAAATCCATCAACTTGACAAAGTAAAGTCAAGTGACAGTAAACACGCGTTTTTCTTTTTTAAGATTGACCGTTGAGACCCTCGTACTATTGTTTTTTGATTAGCGCGGCTAGTCCTCCTAGTCCCAGATCTTTTGATACAAATATAGAAACCTGAAAAGTTCCAATCTTGTAAAGAGAATGCTTTCACTTTCTTAACATACCTGAAACCATCTACAAACAGCGCTTGACCTACTTAGACAAAGGGACCTACTCACAGACCAATTTCAACGTTAAGTATCTAGCAGCTAGCCCAACTTTCCAACTTCAAAAGAAGCTATAAAGATTGTGATTCCCACTCTATTTTGATAAAGATCTATTAATACCCTTATCTTGGATCCAACGTCTTCGAGTCGCTATTGAAAACATATGAAGGCATAAAAGTTGAAAATTTGAAATACTCCCTTCAGCACATTCATCATGGGGCTATTCAGTTCAAGTTGGGAAAGACAAGTTGACGATAATCTATTTGATTATATAGATGTTGATCAGTTTAAAAATAGAAAATTTGGTACAATATGGAACTATTTTGTTATGCTCTTCCTTTTGCTCCTGAGTGTTGTATTTTACGCTGTTGATGTCTACACATGTATTAAACTACTGGCATTCAATGAATGGTCTTCACAAGTTAAGCCATATTTATCATTCAAGATTTCCAAATGGTTGTTTGCTGCATGTATAATAGTCTCCATTGTTTTATTGATTTATGAACTAGTTAGAGCTATAAGAGTTTTCAAAACTAAAAACATTTCATTGATATATACCAATTCAGCTGCTAAAGCAATGAAATCAATTCAAAGTTACAAATATTTCTGTGTCCTAAATGAAATTAACCCAAGTTCCAGTTTTGATAAAATGGCATTCTATACATATTTTACATTTCACGAATCGAAAAAATTACTGTTGGCAGATAGTCCAAGACAAGTTATTAATGCCCTTACGCTATATTCAGTTTTCAATGTTCAAAATGGGTTCATTGATACTTTGAAGGAAATCTCTACACATAGTCCAAATGAAGCTGTGATCTTGTATACAATGACCGTGTCATTTGCAATTTGGTTATTTTTCATATTTGAATTCTTTTTCGCCTTGGTATTTGCTATACCAGTGCTACACAGAGTTCTAAGTGTTTTAAAATATAAAGCTTTAAGACAATATGTTTGTGTTAAAGTTGATCATACCGTCAAGAAATTGGCAAGACATTATCAAAAAAAATCATTGCATAAGTTGACTTTGGAGAATCAACAGAAATATAGACCAACACTACCTGATATCGATCCAATGACATTTACACCTACTGTACCTAAGAAACCTTCAACTTTTTCATCAATCAACACGTTATCAAATTCAACTTTACGCACTAAAAATGACGATCCATTCGGTGATGATAAGCATAAATTATACGAAATGACAGATTTCAAACAAGCTGTTTCCAAGCAAAATTACAACTCATCAGTCGTTTCATTAGATACCCAATATTATGGTCCTTCAGAGACTAGATCTCGTAAACCACCAGCTTTTATGCTTGATAATAAACCTTCATTAACATCACTAACTTCAGGTACGACGTTGATGTCATCTTCATTACAATCCAAGTCTTCAGTTCCAATAATTGCTAAACCTACACCACCTTCGAGAACTGCACAATACAAACCATCATATTCACCATTGGCCACAATCCATGATAATGGATCTTCGCACTCAATCACAACAAGACCAGAACCTGCACACGTTAATGGCTCGTTATACTCTTTGCATTCAAGACCAACTTTTGGTGAGTCTACAGATAGCCTTGGGGTTTATAGAGGAGAACATCAGTTTAGACATCCATCTCAAAGTTCATCATCTGATCAATCAATAGTGGAAGCAGATAGATCTTTACTACCACATAATTACTCAGATCCAGAGGCATTGCCACAATTTATCGATTCAGACTTGAGCGACGACGATGATGATTTTGAGAAGTATAACAGTTCAACAAACCTTTCTCGTGGATCTCGTAAGAAACCAATTAGAGAAAGTTTAATTAGAAGAGCTCAAGATATGGGATCTGAAGATTATACAAGATTGAACCCTTTGAACTCAAATTCTTCTTCAAATAACTCATCAAGAAATGCTACACCAAATCCAAGTACAAGAAATGGTTCAAATCCCGGTGTTGACGTATTCAGCGGTTTCCAAAGTAGAAGAGTGTTATGATATGTTTGATACTTTGATTCCATAATCATCCTTCCCCTGTGTGTTTGTGTGTGTATGTGTGTGTTTTTTTGTTTTTATTTTTTCATTAGGCGTAATAGTTTCCATTTTATATAAACTGCATATAATTTTTCAATTCATTAAAGTCAACCCATTTGTAGTACATTCCTTCAGATACACAAATTAAAAATATCATATTCTTCTTTATATATACATGGGATATTTACAATGTGGAGTAAACCAAAACCACAACAAGTTCAATTTTGTGAATTCTTTTGAGCTTCATATTCTTTCTTCAATTTAGCCAATTCGGCATCAGACACTGGTGGGATTGGAACATCTTCAAAATCATCGGCTCCCAAGAAACTATATGTATAAGCATAGATACCAGCTGAAAAACTTGCTAGTACCACAAACGTCGCAGCGTTTCTCCAGAAATATGGTGTTCTTGCCCTTATCATGGCTGGTGTCATTTTGAATGTTTTTGGATCATGATATGGTGATGATTTTCTATTATAATGTATCAGTTAGTACAGTGCTCTCAAAGCCCGTATAAAATGCCAGTAATAAGACTCACAATGCAAATCTGGCGAGAGAACTTTTCATTTTTGTAATCCTTTGTCCCTTATATCCTTTCCAATAAAGATTTTACAAAAACAACAATAGATCCCCTTTAACCTATTGATAAGTTGGAAACAAAACGAAAATCCACTATCAGTGAAGCCATTTTGTAATTTGTTTTTTACAATTTAATTCTCCAATAATGGTTCGGGACACTCACATTTTACTCACGTGACCAGTCTCAGAGAGTCGTGCGTTTACCGAGTGAAAATTAAAATTTCCTTATACAGAGAAGAGAGAAAAAAAATTTAAAGAGGAAGAGATGAGCTCTTGATGAGATTGGACTATATATACTCTTTGAATCAAGCATCATGTCACAATTGGAAATAAATAAGGCGGATATAGTGCCGCCTCCAAAAGACGAAGAGGAGATAGCCTTGGAAAAACTTGTTTTCGGTGATTTGGAAGGGTTTGAAACTAATTTGAAGAATATTGATAACTTATACAACGAATCTGATGAATATGAAAGTAATAGTGAACCAGAAGATGGATCTTCCGAGGATGAAGATGACATGGAGCAAGTGCAGGATGACCAGCTTTTCTTTGTTGATGACGGTGAAGAAGATGGAGCGGATGAAGATGTTATGGATATAGATGGTGATGATAGTGATGATAGCGAAGATGAAGATGATGAAAGTGATGAAAGTGATGCATGGATTGATAGTGAAGATGAAGAGATAAGCATATCGCTATTACAGTCTGATAAGTTGAAAAAATTACGTAAAAAGGAAACAGATACAAGTATAAGTGGGAAGGCATATATATCAAGATTAAGATCACAGTTTGAAAAAATCTATCCAAGACCACAATGGGCGGATCAAGATTTTGGGAACGATGACGAAGATGACAAATCTGGTAACGAAGGCGAGGATATAGAGGATGAGGAAGATGAATCTAACCAAGGTGATGTTAAAGCCCTGGCTAAAATTTTACAAAAGACTAGAAACTATCAAAATACTCAAAGCTCAAAATTATTACCTCCAATTAAGTTAGATATAACCAGATTAAAAGATGCAAATCAAAAACATCCTTCCAAAGCGGCAATCCAAACGCTATCGTTCCATCCAACACACCCATTATTACTAACTGGTGGTTATGATCGTACCATTAGAATATATCACGTCGATGGTAAAATCAACAATGTTGTTACGTCATTACATCTCAGAGATACACCAATCCAGACAGCTTCATTCAATCCAAACTCCCAAATAAACAAGATCTATGCAGGTGGTAGAAGAAGATATATGTACTCGTGGGATTTGCAAACTGGTTCGGTGGAAAAAATCAGTAGATTGTATGGCCATGAAGATACACAGAGATCATTTGAGAATTTCAAAACTTCACCAAAGGGTAATTTCATCGGGCTGACTGGTAACAGCGGATGGATCAATATCTTGTCGAGTGCTACGAGTTTATGGGTTCAAGGTTTCAAGATTGAAGGTACGCTTGTTGATTTTGATTGGAGTTTTAATGAAGAATTCTTAATCGCAGTGAACTCTACAGGTGATGTTTGGGAATTCAATTTGAAGACTCAAAAAATCGTAAACAAATGGAAGGATGAAACCGGTGTTGGTATAACTAAAATCAAACTTGGTGGTAAAAACGACAGATGGTGTGCTATAGGTAGTGATAGTGGTATTGTAAACATTTATGATAGAATCACATCTACTAAAAAGCCAATTGGAACTTTGGATCAACTAGTCACCACGGTCTCTACATTGGAATTCAGTTCTGACGGACAGATACTATGCATGGCAAGTAGAGCTAAAAAGGATGCCTTGAGATTAGTCCATTTACCAAGTTGTAAAGTCTTCCAAAACTGGCCAACCTCCGGGACGCCTTTTGGTAAAGTCACCGCAGTGGCGTTCAGTCCTAATAATGAGATGATCAGTGTTGGTAATGAAGCAGGGAAAGTCAGACTATGGAGATTGAACCACTACTAAGTACCAAATCCAAATAGATAATTTAGCATAGAGATTTATCTGAAGTGTAGAACCTCTCAAGCAGAGATAAGACCTATAGATAAAGTAGTGTGTATATATGGGTTCCTGAACATCGCGAATCCTCCTTCCCCAGGCGGTGTGCACTGAACGGTGAACTATATATCCCATCAATACACCAGAAGAGAGTGTCTTGTGTACTGGCCGAAGCTCACTAGGCTCACTAGCGTAGTATTTTTATCCACATGAGAACACCCATATAACCAATAAACAAACTACCCTGCCAATCAATTAAACCTTTACCTCCTCCCACAATGCACTATTGTCTAAATCGCATAATAACAATAACTGGTTGAAACACATTTTGAGTATTATCAATTTTATTGGGAAAAATCAAATTGCGAAAAGGGATTTTTTTTTTTTTTTTTTTAATTTACCTTTATCGTGATATTTTCCAAAAAATCCTTTAATCTGATACAGATTTTTGATTATTGGAAAGAAAACTCTGCTTTCTCTGCTACCGCTGTCGATATTTCATTGCTGCTAAAGCTGGATACGTCGTGTGTGTGTGTGTGTGCATAAGACTTCCCCCCTAACACTTTGAAATTCTCCCACCTAACCAATTGAAGTTTCCCGCGCTGTTCTGCTGCTGCTGCTGCTGCTGAATCTGCTTCCCTCCTGCTGCCGCTACTGTCAACCGATATAGATTTGAGATCTTTCTCCAGCTGGAAATCGTTATCAGATCAAATTGAACCCCATCCACCATCACAACCCTCATCAGAGCTCAACACTCAGCGCTAAACATGGCTGACTCTTCAACTTCGGTTCTGGCTGCTACAGCTTCAACTTCAAACACGTCTATTTCATCTTTAGATCATCATGATACAACAAGCGCCACGTCCACCGGTTCCAGTACCACTGCTGCAACACATTCTGAATCTCAACAAGACGTCCCACGATTGGTGAATAACAATCTGGGATCGCAGCCTTCAAGTTCATCTTCAAATGGCCTCAAACCCAATAGACCTGATGGATCAAAATCAAGTCGAACTTCTAAAAGAGCAAATAGTACAGTCTCAATGTCAGAAAGAAACAAACTGAGGTCTAAATTGGAAAATTTCCATTATCAAGCAGGCGCCAAATCACAAAGAGAGTATTCAAGTCATACAATTGAAGATGATTCAGTTATTTCTAAATTGGACGCGCGTCATTATTCCGCTTCTTCTATAACACATGCAATAAATACAAACAAAACCATCGTATCTCCATTGGCTCCAAGTTTGGATTATTTCTGGTCAAATAAATCGTTACATAAATTATATCCTATAAAACTAATATCCAATGAACAGTTGAAATCAATTATGAACTGGCATTATTCAAATCCCTTACCAGAATGTGAATCTGTTTTCCCATGGTTACATGGGATTCACCATTCGAATCAAAACCAAAGAGAGTTTCTCAACTCACTAATGAACTTCACAACTGTGGATAAGAATAATTTCGATACTTTTGGGAAAAATAATGGTACTATACCGTCTACAAATAGATCCCTTATGCCTGTCAGATCTAACTGGATTGAAAACGAAAATGAACATACTGTCAAATCATCAGCTGTCCTTAAAGGCTCTGTCAGTCCAAATGAAATATTGTGCCAATTGGATGTATCAAGACAAGATTTACTAATACTTTTAAATGATTTGTTGAAAAGTATGAAGATGTATGAATCAAATACTAACGACTATGAACAAGTCTTGAACACTTTATTCAAAGATTGTCAAACTTTGGGGCTTTTGCCCCTTTTCAAAGATTTGGATCCAACCAAAGGTATATCATTAAGAAATTTCCATATCCAAGTTTCCAAACTATCACAAATATCAGATTTTATTGTCTACTGCTTTAATGACACTCATTTACACTCAAATATCAATTCACGTTGCCGTTGTGCCTCTGTGGCAAGACTATTGTTTTTTGCACAACTGAAACATGCTTTAGACCATCCAGAATTACTAGACTCAATGTTCACAACTTTAATACTACAGGATAGTGATTTACCATTTTTCAGAAAATCAGAGGCAAATAGAAGACTATTGGCAATTGATAAAATCAATAGAGATGAGACAATCAAGCCACTTGGTAAAATTTGTTCGGTTTTCGACTATAAAGTTTTCAATAATTGGGATACAAATTATCTATTCAGAGAAAAACTAGAGATTTCAAGAATGTCCACTGCGACCCCTACTATAAACAACGTTTGGTTTGGTAATGGTACCGATTATGAAGTTTTGAAAATCAAAGGACCAAGATCAACTTCTAAAATAACAGGAAATAACAGTGATTTGCCCTTATACGTGAATCCATCCTTTTCTACAGTCGGTGTAACAAAAGAAATTCTAGCTAGCGAAGATGACGATGCCTTGATTACTCCAGCTGCTGCAGATTGGGGGTTGTTCATCAATTGTTGTGAAGGTTCTCAATTCCCAAGCTTAAAATTATTGGACGTACTATTATCAAAAGAAGAAGTGTTGAATGAAAAAATATATCTCACGTTCCCGCCATCAGGGGCAGTCGGTCTTGGAGATTTAGATGATGATGATTTGATCTCACTTTTAAATGTATGTAAACTTCTATACGTCAAATCAACTAAAAATCATCCAAGCTTGATATACTGTTCAGATGGCTATACAGAATCTTCATTATTGGCCGTTTGCTATTCAATTTATGCCACGGGTGATCGTTTATCAAATGTTGTTGTGGATTTACACAATAGGTATGGACGTCCATTTTTTTTATTCCCAACAGATGTTCAGTTAATTGCTAGAATTGAAGAAATATTAATTTGTTTCTCACCAGTCAACAAAGATGATTTTGAGCCTGAAAAAGTTGACTTGCTTGAAAACCAATTCATTTATGAGCAATTATTCACCAGCAGAGAGGAAACTTGGTTTACTAAATTGGGTGGCTCATTGCCGTCCAGGATTTTACCACATTTGTATTTGGGGAGTTTACATCATGCAAGCTCGCCTCAATTGTTACATGAATTAGGTATAACGAGAATAGTATCGGTTGGTGAAAGACTGAATTGGGGTGATGAAAAACAATTGCAGAAAACTGTAATAAATAACAGTATTTCAATCATCAATGGAATTAAAGGAACACCAATATCAAAAGTGATGTGCATCACAAATATTCAAGATGATGGGATCGATACACTAACTCATAACCTTCGTGATATTCTAGATTTCGTTGACGATGCCTATAAGAATGGTGCAAAAGTATTAGTACATTGTAGAGTTGGTGTTTCAAGATCTGCAACGGTTTGTATTGCTGAAGTTATGAAAAGACTGAAAATCAATCTTATCAGGGCTTATATATTTGTCCGTGTCAGAAGATTGAATGTTATCATTCAACCGAATTTGAGATTCATGTATGAGCTATTGAAATGGGAGGAAAGTGAAAGATTAGAGCACGTTAAGAAAAGGCTATTAGACCTTAAAAGTTCAGCAACCAATAGTCCAGTTGAGAGTGTTCAAAAAGTCCCAATATCTTCAATCGAATTATCCAAAAGACTTTCAGGTTCGGTGAGCTCATTAAGTTCTGCTGTTTCAGATCCATCTGGTGACATTTCAACTGTCCCATTTTTAGAAAATGCAGATTGTCCAATAAGATTAGCATCAAATGCGTTAGACCAAGTCATTGAAGACGAAACTGATGATGATGATATTGATAATAACGAATCGGATGAATTGGAGAACAATTATTGGCTACGTGATGTTGATTGGCATATCTTGTGTAGAGAGATTGATTATTTGAACAGAGCATATATTGGAGGAAAATGATCTATGCTTCGAATATCAAAGGAAGGTAAAGGTAATGAAAACAAAACAGAAAAGGCAAATATTTTGAATTGAAATAATGCATATAGACATATATCGTATTGCATCATTTATTATTTGTTTTGATTTTTAGTGTTTGAAGGTTTTTAAAGGTTAATGATAAGGATATATCTAAGAAATAGGATAATATACGGCGTTTTTGGTTATTAAAAAACGGTAGTAGGGATTTTAGAGTTCCAAAATTCTTCAGTAGACCAAGCTTAAAACTGCAATGAGGCTTTTATATCAACGTATCTCTGTAATATCTTATTGCCTAATCAGCCATAAGCTCAGTTATATATTATAGTTTCCGGGTAACTTTCGCGGAGCTTAGTCTCGTATGTTTCCCGAACCGAAAGCTTTGATCTTTGATTTTTTTTGTATATTGAATACTTGAAAAATGTCAAAAAAGGTCAATAGTTGAAGAATCAGAATTTACTGTACTCACTCACTAAAAGATAGAAAATGAGAGCTACACAAATATTAGCTTTCCAGCAATCACCAGTTGCTGCTTTAGTCAGACCATGGAAAAAATTTAGAGACGGTACCATCTTCTATGGTTTAACCAAGACTGGTTCAAGAAGACATCCATTAACTACCAAAAAGGGTAACAAGAATTTCTACAAAGGTACAAGATCTTCTGGTATTGGTAGATTAACTACTAAAGCTCGTTATGTTATAAATTGGGATAAAGTTAGAACATTTGTTGTTCCAAAAGAATATAATTTTGACTTGAAACCTTTAGTATCGCCAAACGCTCCACAAATTCAAAATCACTTTGAAGGTTATTCAAAAGGTCCATTAGATCCCCAATTATTTTACAAGAAACTAAGAGAATATGTTTTCTATGGTAAAGTGGAGACCGAAGAATCACAATTGAAAGAAGGTTATCTAGAAAGAGGTTAATGAGACCTCAGTCTACAAACTTGTATATATATATAGAATCTTAATTTTACGTGGGTATGAACTAATATTGTTAAAAAAAAATGCATTCATTCAAATTGTACAATAGTCTTCGCCTGGTGTCTCATTCGGCCATCACAACATCTCTATCCTTGTCTAACACTTGACCTGGTGCAAGTTCAGGCTCTTCACCTTCATCTTCGGTATTATTATCTTCTGACTTATCCACTGTTTTCTCTTCCCCATCCTCATCCTCTTCACTGTTATCATAGGGCTCTTCTTCAGGATCACTTTCCGGTAATTCGTCTTCGTCAGTGTTTGTCTTTTTGTTTTCTTGCTCTTTATTTTGTTTATTGTTACTATTACCCCAAAGTGCAAGTGTTCGTTGACCTTTCGCTGGTGGCGCTTTTGGTGCATAGTTGACCTTATTTTGATCAACTAGTTTCTTCAAATTGGCAGTTTTTGGTACAGTGTCACTCAAGAAGTTTAACTGTTCTATATTCGATACCGCTGATGAAAAATCTTTGTATTGTAATTTTTTACGTTTTTCTGATCTCGCTATAAGCGAAGCTTGCTCTGTGAAATATTGAATGAAGAGCTCAGTAGCAATAGCAGTAGAGAATACGGCTGCCTCTGAAGCTGAAACATGCTCTGGATCAGTCTTGAATATTTTTTTGATCTTTGAAAGTTGTAAAACAGTAGTACCTGATGAATCTTCGTTTTCTTCGGCATCTATATCAATAACATTCAAATCATTGGTGGAGTCTGATCTTTTCTTACTTTTTGGTACATCGTCATTATCAACTTTTTTCGACTCATCTGATTTAGTGGTTTCTGACCCTTGTGGCTCTGGAGTTCCATTGGCATCTGTAGTCTTATTCGCATCATCTTCCTCATACGTCGTTTGACTCGTGGAGAAAGAGTGTAGCTTAGGAGCGCTATCGCTCTCTATACTTTCAGTGTGTTGCTCTTCTGCCATTGTCCCAATCCTATCTTTCGAACACCGATCTATCGTATGCTCAAACCTATAGACTCATCAAGTCATAGTGTAATGAATTTGCTTATAAGCTATAAAACGCGTCGCCAAAAAAAGAGCACAGTGTATTTTATTTTCTTACATAATATCTTATAAATCATAAAGTTAACTCATCGGCACTTTCGCGGAATAATTCACAATTGCACATGACTAAAGTGAATAGACTCACCACAATTTGTGAATTTGGCTGTCTTTTGGTGAGTTTCATTGTTTAGATGATGGTTGATAAAGATCGTTGCGTTGTGAAAGTGAATCATCATGTCAAGGGCTAGAATCATGACCAATGTGGTTGCCGCCGGGAAGAGATTCTCATCATCCAAGACCCAAGGCTTCATCCCATTAGTTTCAGAGAATGGATTTCAAGGTGCTGTAGGTAATACACCACTTATAAGATTGAATAGATTGAGTGAAGAACTAGGTAGAAATATCTATGGTAAAGCAGAGTTTCAAAACCCAGGTGGTTCAGTGAAAGATAGAGCGGCTTTGTATCTGATTAAAGATGCTGAAGATAGAGGAGTCTTGAAACCTGGTGGCACTGTGGTTGAATCTACCGCTGGTAATACAGGTATTGGGTTGGCACATATTTGTCGTAGTAGAGGTTACAAACTGATCATTTACATCCCAAATACCCAAGCACAATCCAAAATGGATACTTTGAAGTTGCTAGGTGCCGAAGTTTTACCAGTACCACCAAAACCATATGATGATCCAGAAAATTTTAACCATAAGGCAAGAAGACATGCAGAATCATTAGAAAATGCTGTGTGGGCTAATCAATTCGATAACTTAGCAAATAGACAAGCACATATTGAAACCACAGGTCCAGAAATTTGGAATCAGTTGAAGGGGAAAGTTGATGCATTTACATGTTCCACAGGTACCGGGGGTACCTTTGCAGGTGTTACGAAATACTTAAAAGACGTTTCGGAAGGTAAAACCAAATCATTTGCAGCAGATCCACCGGGCTCCTGTGTTTATTCATACGTTACATCTGGAGGTAAATCACTTGAAAGAGAAGGTGGTTCTTTCACTGAAGGTATCGGACAAGGTAGAATTACTGATAATTTGGCGCAAGATATCGACACCGTGGATGGTGCTGTCTTCATTCCAGATGGCGATTCAATTGCCATGCTTTATAGACTATTAGATGAAGAAGGTTTATACGTTGGTGGTACGAGTGCATTGAATGTCGTTGCAGCTGCTAAGATTGCTAAAGATTTACCAGAAGGTTCAAACGTTGTAACCATATTGGCTGATACCGCACATAAATATAGTGATCGTATCTTTTCACGTAAATGGTTAGAAAGTAAAGAACTATATGAACAAATTCCAGAAAATTTGAGACACTATGCTGTGCTAGAATAGGGTTAGATGTATATAGTCAAGTAAAATTTAAATCATAGAGAATTGGAGCGGATGTAGTGAAATCCAATCGGGTCTGAACTACACATTGGTAAAACAACCAAGGATCACTTACCTCTTAATGAAAGAGCACCTTGTTTTTACGATTAACGGCAATGCTCTGTTATGGCTTTATTAACTTCTTTGTTTCCTTAAAATCCGTAAAACGTATATCCGTCTTCGCTTTACTTATTATTTTCCGCCCAAAATCAAAATATAACGGCTTACGGAAATGATCAAGGGTGATAGTTAATGCCGGCTAGTAGAGGTGATATGGAAAATGTTATAAATAAGTTCTATCATGTCACATTTCCATCCTTAGAGTTAGTGGTATTGTCTCAAATCAAGATTGAAAAATGGTTAAAACTGTGGTTATAATAGGTGGTGGGTTCTATGGTATAGGTGCGGCTGTTAGGCTTTCCAAGAATTCGAACATTAAAGTGAAGCTTATCAATGCCTCGACTCATGCTTATTACTATGTCAGTTCTGTCAGGGTCCCAGTACAGAATAAAACAGAGGGGTCTTTTTACCCATTGACGGATTTGCTTCCATCCAATGTCGAAATAATATATGACGTGGTGGAGGAGTTTAATGAAGATGAAGTTTCTCTAAGAAAGGGCGGGAAACTAAGCTTTGATGCTTTGGTAATTGCAACTGGGTCAAAGTGGTCAGGTCCAATTGGATCCTCTTTAGAATTTGGCTGTGATCATGAATCTTATTTCAATCGGAAGTTTAAAGAAATCGAGGCTGCTAAACATATCGTTTTTGTAGGTGGTGGGTTCAATAACTCTGAGCTCACTGGAGAACTACTGCATCAGTATAAAGATGAGCTGAGTACAGGTGCGAAACAAATAACAATGATTCATAGTCAAAAGCTCTTATTACCAAATAATGGGTTTTATTCGGATAAATTGAGAACTAATGTCACAAATTTTATCAAAGACTCCAAAGTCAATTTAAGACTAAATGCTAAGGCTGAACCGTCCCCTGGATGCCCCAACACTCTAATTATTAACGGTAATCCTCAAGACTTGGTCGAAGGTGACTACATCATATACGGTACTGGTGCCATTCCAGCTGTACCATCCAATCAAATAAAATCATTAACAAATTCTTCAGGGTTCATTCAAGTCAGCGATACATTCAGAGTTAAAGCTATTGCGAACAGCTCGGTATTTGCAATTGGTGATGTGACTGATTTTAAATTCCACGGTCTAGCTTATAGATTTGAATGGCTTAAAGTCTTAGTTAACAATATTACGAAATCACTTGATGACCAAGATGTTGATGAGTCTCGGCTTGAAAAAGTAGCCAGTCCAAGTGGACACGTCTCTGCTGGTGTTTGCTTGGGCCCTCATCACGGGTTTGGTCAAATTGTTTTCCCTTGGATTGGTACTTTTTGTATACCTTCATGGTTGATTGTTTGGTATAAAAGTAAAAATCTCTTTATCGAACACGCAAAGGAGTTATTCAGTTCTTGAAGTATTGTTACGACTTGGTCTATATTCCTGGGTAGCAACAACGATCCCATAGTTAGATAGGTATAAAGCTGATGTATATAGAAATGGAACGCTAAAGTGAGCCTCGCAGGTTTCGAAAAGCGTTTATCGGATTTAAGCATATGGTGTAGGACTTTCTTAGTGTAAAGGAATATATGCATAGGTAATATATGATTAGGCCGAGATATGAATTAAAGTCCAGTCCTTCTGACTCAGATTAACAAAGGGTTGTCCTCGGTACTTTCCTCGATACATTTAGAGCTTCTTTTACACAATTGCCTGATTTTCTATTAAATTTTTTTTTTCAATATTTAAACTTAATAATTAAATTAATTACCAGTAGAAAAAATTGATCATTTTAAAATGAGCTCAATAAAATCATTAATATTTGGAAAAACTCACAAAACATAGAGCTGCACTCGTGAAAGAACAATACCCAGATATTATTTAAAATAAACCTACGAACTCGTTTGGTTCGCCGTACTTTGTGGATTATTATTGTGTTTATATAAAAGCTTGCCTAATCGGGTAATAAGTCACATGAAAAATACGAAGGAATACGATTATGGCACATGGCACAATAGATTTTAACGGCTAAATTTATGTCTTTTAATTTTGATCCACTGATTTGATCCACTGACTCGCTGAAAGAGTCAGCTCTTTCACTATACGTGAGCTGAGTGTTAAGCATGGACAAAAAATGGTAACTTATCTTGACGTTCCAAATATCCGATGTTTAGAAACAAAGAGTAGTGGAGTGCACTGTTGATTAACACCACGGATACTAAATTACCAGTAAGCATTGCATTTAAACCTAATAGTAATATTTGTCATACTGTATTATTCACGCTGATAAATACAAATTATTAAAGCTTTTTGTAATTGATGATATATTAAAAGCTTCGGCTCGGAAGTCTTAATTTCTATGTGTTTTCACCTGTGATGCTTCCGAGAAAAATATAGTTTTGCTAAAGTTGGCGAGTACTCTACAGTTGAACTACGAAAGCCACGAAGGTAAAGGGAGGTATTGATAGAGTATATATTGTATATATATAGGAATATTGGTGCCTCATTGCTTCCAGCGATGCGGTATCATTTCTTGTTGTAGTCATTAACTTGAAAAATGGGTAAAACAATCGTTGTTGTTGGTGCTGGCTGTACAGGTGCAGCAACTGCTAATAGTATCAGGAAAAAAACGAGTAAAGAAGATTCTGTGAAACTAATCACCATCTCAGATTACTTTTGCTTCTTCCCAGGTACTGTAAGAACTTCATTCTCTCAAACTTATGAGTTTTTCGCCCCATTGAAAGAAGTTATCGATAAAGATGTCGAAATTGTATTGGGTCCGGTAACTTTCTTCAATGAGTCAAGTGTTACTTTAGAGTCCGGTGCAGATATTGCATTCGATGCTTTAGTAATTGCCACTGGATCACAATGGTCAGATCCAATAGGTACTCCTGCAACATATGGTAATGACCACGAAGGTCATTTCAAATCAGAAGCTGAAAAGATTAAAAAGGCTAAAAACATTGTCTTTGTTGGTGGTGGGTTTGTCAATGTTGAGTTCATTGGTGAATTATATTATCATCATAAAGCTGACATTGATTCTGGTAAAAAAACAATATCAGTTATTCATAATGCTGATAAGTTATTACCTGATTCGCCTTTTTACTCAGACAATTTACGTTCCAAAGTGACTAAATGGTTTCAAGACAGAAATATCAACTTATACTTGAATTCAAAAGGTGAAAGAGCACAAAATGGCAAAGTTGCCATAAATGGATCCAAGACAATCAAAGCAGACTTGATTTATTTTGGTACTGGTGCTCGACCAGTTGTCCCCCACAACGACCTTCATATAACAAATGACAAAGGCCATATTCGTACTTTTAAAAATTTCCAAGTCAAAGATGCCTCAAAAGGTAACATCTTCGCCATTGGCGATGTCACAGATTTCGAATATCACGGTCTCTTAAAGTTGACCAATTGGATTCCAACAATCACTTCAAATGTTACAGCATTTCTACAAAATGGTTCTAAGGCCAAATTGATAGATGCCTCAACTTATGAGGGTGAGAATATTCCAAGTGTTGTTTCTCTAGGCCCAAATGATGGTGTGGGACAAGTTCCTTTACCGCTCTTTGGTACTGTTGGCTTGCCTAGATTCTTTATCACAAATGCCAAATCAAAAGATTTGTTTGCCTCTAAATGGAAGAAGATGCTCTTTGGTAATTGAATCCACATACACCGTCTTGGTCTTCCTTTGAATACATGAACAATAATAGCGAACTTCAATGTAATTATAGACACATCAGTCTGCTTATATTTAGAAATAGATCCCTCAGCTCTTAGATATACCAAAAAGCCTCCTTCCTGTAGCTCGTTATTGTCTTATTTGTATTGACCATGGTCCTCTATATTGATTATATAATACCCCTCAAATTGCTGACTCAGCAGTGAATTACCGCTTTGGGATTTATTTTCTCCAGAACAATCTATTGTACTTCCCTTGAAAAGATGAGCTGACACCTTTTACATCTTTGCCTCCTATATCCATTACTCAACCGCTAGTCATTTCGCAGTTTTGGTAAAGATAGACAATATAGCTATGAGTGAGAAGCTGGAAAAGAAAAAGAGTTCTGCCCATATACCACAATTGGCAAAAGATGAGTCTAAGACGTCAAAATTTCAAGAGATACTAAAAGGCTTATTCTTTGATTTTGTGATTTTATTTTCGAATAGTGAGTAGCGTTGTTATTACAAAGATACATAGTGATCATTTATTAACTCTTCGTAGTCATTTGTTATATTTTTTTCCGAGAGATTAAAGTCAGAGGTGGTTATAATTTACCTAGATCGGGTCCCAGTATTGTCGTTGTTGCTCCTCATGCTAATCAATTTGTAGATGGAGCAATCATCCTTTCCAGAATAAGAGCCATCGCAAATAGAAACTCATCATCAGTCATTGCAGAAGCTTCATACAAGAGAAGATTTATAGGGTTTTTTGCCAAATTGGCCAATTCAATTCCAGTTCCAAGGGCTCAAGATAATTTGAAGTTTGTTGAAGGTGAAATTTATGCCAAAGATGATGATTTGAAAACGATTTATGGTAAAGGTACTAAGTTCACAAAGTTCACAGCTAAAGGTCTATTGGGGTTACCACAGTCAGCTGGGAACTCAATCATTGAAGAGATCAAAAATGACGAGGAATTAGTATTGCGTAAGCCTTTCAAAGGTGAAAAGGCTCAAGGTTTATTATCAAAAGGTACAAAATTCAAATATGCACCTAAAGTGGAGAATGATGTAACTTTCCAAAAAGTATTTGAACATCTTCATAAAGGAGGTAACATCAACATATTCCCAGAAGGTGGTAGTCATGATAGACCTGATTTATTACCTATCAAGGCCGGTGTTGCCATTATGGCGTTAGGTGCAGCTGCAGCAGATCCAACATGTAAAATCAAGATTGTCCCAACTGGTCTAAACTACTTCCATAGAAACGAATTCAGATCAAGATCAGTTGTTGAGTTTGGTACTCCAATTGTCATTGGTAAAGAACATGGGGAGGCTTATGAGAAAAACCCTCGTGAAGCTGTTGGTAAATTACTAGATGAAATCACTACCGCCTTACGCAGTGTCACTTTAACTGCTCCAGATTACGACACTTTGATGGTTATCCAAGCTGTCAGAAGGCTGTACGTGAAAAAGGCTCCGTTATCATTGGTTGTGGAAATGAACAGAAGATTTTTGAAGGGTTATTTGACTTATAAAGATGATCCAAGAGTTAGCCATTTGAAAGATTCCGTTTTGGAATATAACAGAAAATTGGATAGATTAGGTTTGAAAGATCATCAAGTTGAACTTGCTGTAAAGCATCCTTTGGAAAGTTTAGGTATACTGATTATTAGGTTATTCAAATTGGCATTCTTCGGTGCTTTATCTTTACCAGGAACAATTCTATTTTCGCCAATTTTCTTCACAACTGATCATATTTCAAGAAAGAAACAAAAAGAAGCATTGGCAGGTTCTGTGGTTAAGATCAAAGCTGTTGACGTTATTGCAACTTGGAAAATTATCATTGCTACAATCGCTGCTCCGGCCTTGTACATTACTTACTCTATCATCGGTACGTGGTTATCCTTCAAGTATAACATTCTTGGTGCATCTTCATATTCAGTTCTCTTAGTGTTCCCTGCCATCTATGCTTTATTGGTTGCAACTACATATGCTGCTTTCAGAATTGGTGAAATTGGTATGGATATTTTCAAATCGTTACCACCTTTAATATCATCAGTTTTCGGTTCTGAAAAAGAACTACTAGCATTGAAAGAAACCAGAGAAAAATTATCATTGGAAATCACTGAAGTTGTTAATGAATTAGGTCCAACTGTGTTCCCTGACTTTGACGAATTCCACCAAAAGCATCTGGAGAAATTAACTGATGATATTAGAAAAGAAGAAGAAGCAAGATATGCAGAGATTAAAGCTAGAAGAGCTGCAAGACAAAAAGAAAGAAAAGAATCGAAAGAAGAAGAGAATACTCGTTCAAGATCAGTATCTGTTTCATCAACAGGTTCGAGTGTTTCAAATGCTTTGTCAAGAGTTGGTTCAGAAGGTAATTTCTTTTCTGATATTCCAATTTTGGGGGATGGTGGATATGGTGAAACTTCAACAAGTCCAAGTGAACATGAAAGTGATTTGAATGAGTATAGCCAAATCAAAGAAATTGCTGGTTCTTCTGCAACAAGCGATGAAGCTAGTGCTAAATTAAGAAAAGCTATGAGGGATAAACAAGGAAATTTCCGTTAAAGAAGGGTATGGTTTTATGTATAATATATATGGTTTGTGATTTTAAAATTATGTTATTTATGACTTTTGAACGTGCACATGTAGGCAATAATTAAAGAAAACCAAGACTATTTTAATCAACCATGAGACATACTGCAGACCAAGGATATATATTGATGACTACTTTGTAAAACTTTGAAACTACTTTGTAAAACTTTATAAGAAATAAAATATATGTATTTTCATGATACCTTTATATACTAAAAACTAAAACCCAATGATTATTTAAAAGTAATGTACAAACAAACTAATATGACCTTTTCAAGAAACCAGTAGAAAATGATCTTTTTAATGACGTTAGAGAAATGACAAAAATGTAAAAAAATGATTCATAAAATTAAAACATAAGGAATGAATGCCTCCAGATTAAAATGCTGTGTTGTATTTTTATTTTGATTAAAAATTAATATTCAAAAATTGATTTAACAATCTTTTAATTCAATGACTTCTAATTTAATTTCGTGACATTGATCAGCAACGGATTGATCGTATAAGTTGTAGAAGTTACCTGATAAACATTGGTAGAATTTATCAGAGTCACCTAAGGCCAAGACACCTTCTTCAGTGATAGACCAACCACCAGCGTAGATGGCACCAGCTTGTGGTGGTGGACCATCGAATTGGAATTGTCTGTTTGAAACGATAGAACCAATTCTACCGGCTGAATCAGTTAAGACACCACCTTTCAATTCTAAAGCTAATGAACCATCGGCTTTACATGAGACGGCTTTGACGTTATCATCTGATGATGAGTCTGAGTCATCTGAAGCAGCAGCTTTATCAGCGGATTTAGTAGCTGAAGCAGTTGAGTTTGAAGAACCGGTAGCTTGGATTTGACCATCGGTGATTTGTGAAACAGCTGTAGCTGATGATTTTGAAGCTTCGGTGTTTGTAGTAGCTTGGATTTGACCGTCATTGATTTGTGAGATGGCTTGAGCAGTTGATTTTGGAGCTTCAGTGTTTGTTGAAGCTTGGATTTGACCATCACCAATTTGAGAAATAGCTTGAGCGGTTGATTTTGGAGCTTCAGTGTTTGTTGAAGCTTGGATTTGACCATCACCGATTTGTGAGATGGCTTGAGCAGTTGATTTTGGAGCTTGAGTATTGGTTGAAGCTTGGATTTGACCATCACCTATTTGGGAGATAGCTTGAGCAGTTGATTTTGGAGCAGCTGAAGTAGATGGGGTAGCAGTTGAAGCTTGGATTTGACCGTCACCAATTTGAGAGATGACATCTCTTTTAGCAACACCAGCGGTGGCAGCACCGGTTTCAGTAGTAGTTGAACCACCTGAAGTAGCGGTACCAGTGATTGGGACAACTGCGACACCAAAAGTAGCAGAGTAATCAGTTTTAGCACCTTTTGGAGCACTAGCACTTGGGGTTAAAGTTGCCCATGGTTCAGATGGGACAACAGCAGCCAAAGATGTGGTCAATAAAGTAGCAGCAGTTAAGACAGATGATGAATATTTCATTGTATAGTAGAGTGTTATTAAGTTATTATAAGATTAGTGTAAATTGATATAATCTTTATTGATAATGATTCAATAAAAACAGTAGACTTAAAAACTTGTCGATTAAGATGGATGAATAGCTTCTTAAGTAGTTTTTCCCTGTTCAAGGATTTGTAGTTGATTGATATTTAGAAACTATTTAAAGATGATCTATAAATAAGTTCGATACATATATGCGTGCAATTGTTAAATTAACATTGAAGATCGCTGGAACTTGTTTAATTAAATTTCAAGTTTATACACCGATCAATGATTAGTTTAATAAGCTTAATGGGGGAGGGCTCCTGCGATGACTTTAATTAGGCGCTGCATTACGGATATCATATGTATCTCATATAGCTGCAATTACATCATTATTATATGAAATGATACTTTTTGCTATTTGTAACCGAGAGTTATGTATGTATTAATGTTTCTTCTTTTCCCAACGTGGTAAAAAGGGGATTTTAAATTAGATGCATTTCATTTAAACATTGAAAGAACAAGTGGATGATGGATGATGTGTTTAATTAACTACGATGGTATGAGACGTTCGACAATGCATTGTAAATTTCACATCCTCCCCATGCTGAAGTGAAATCTAGTGGGTTGTATGGGTAAATTCATATACTATTAACTACTTCGTTAAGGCTTTTTGAAATTCTGCATGTTATTACCTTTCTCAATGCGGTAATTTTAATTTAACCAAAGCGGGTAAAAATTAGATTTTAATAATTAACGTGGAAAACGATCGGCTAATAAACAAAGAGATAGCAGTAATTGAGGCTTGTATAGTTGTTTAAATTAATAATTCAACATTTTGTTGTTCGTACTCCTGGCATAAATTAATTCAAACATCTGCAAGCACTTTGCTAATAACAGGCTGTGGTGAAACGTTATTGGTCTTGGAAGATTCCCCAGTGTTGAACAAAAAAACCTGAAGAGCAAATGCGTCCAAATGACAATTTACAAAAGCCAAGGACCGAACACCACGTCAATTGCTCAGCAAATTTGCCCAAATAGGGGTGAGTTGCTTATACAATCCGATACGAGGTGCACAATAGTTACAGTGGGAGAGAAAGACTAAGCACTCATTGTAATTGAAATGTTCACCATTGATTCATTGATTCAAGTCAAATTTCTTTGCTATCAGTTTGTTTTAGTTTATTGTAATGACCCAATGCCCTAATGCCTTACTAACATACGACTTGTTTCTATTTTTAAACTGAACTATTCAGGGATTTTCAACTCGAAACTTTTTTTTTTTCCCTTTTCGTTAGTGGAAACACTAATGAAGGGCAATATAATCCATAGAGTGTACCTAACAGATGAAAAATTAAATTTAAAGTTACTGTAAAGTGGAAAAGTATAGTAACCATGTATATATATGCAATAGATGCAGGGGTAACCATGCCATTTTTTTTTATTTTATTTAAATTGTACAATTACTCTTTATTCTTTTTATAGAACACAGTAGACAACTTTACTAGCAATGTATATATTTATCTGAGTATCTAAAAGTTTAAAACATTATATTGTTATGGCAACACGAGAGAGATCTTAGATGTTTATAAAAAACCCTCGGTCGGTTGTAACGACGAGGGATAGCAGGGGTTCTGAGGGTATAGTATCCAGAGATTGCTTTCTATGGGGTTGGTTGAACTCTATTGAATTAAAGTAATTAAATTCTCGTAAATATATAAATCGAACAAGACTTTTGGATTATCGGTGGAAATCTTAAAGCACTAAAAAAATCCTGTACAAGTTATTTGTTTTTGTTAAACCCAATGCGGTGAAGTTGAAGTTGAAGTTGAAGCTGAAGCTGAAGATGGAAGAGGACTAGTATATTAACCGTTAGTTTTCCCTCCAATACCACAATTCGTTGGCATGTGAGGATGCAAACGGGAACACAGAACCAGAAACACTTGGTGTATTAATCATATATCAATCATCATGCTAACACCAAAGTGTTTGAATTCACACGTGGACTGTCCATAGTATAGATCTTTAAGGGTAAAGACGTTCAAGATTAAATCTTGAATGTGAGATATATTTAGACACTACAGGGAGAGAGTGGTTGGTATCATAGACTAACTCTGGTATTGTTGATCTAGTCATATCATTTCCCTCGTTGACATGAGAACCAAGAGGTATATATATGTATAAGTGTTTACAGATTTGTTAAATTCGTGTTCAGATTGGGTGATCACTTTCCAAATTGAGCAATGTAAATTTGTATGTGTATGTGTTTTTTTGGCGTGGAGCTTAGTTCCGATCTAGACTTTGAGTAGACTGTCAGAGAGAGAGAAACAGTTAAAGGGCTAGAGGTATTGAACTGAGAAATTGTTTGGCATGCGTGGACAGAAGAGAAGCACACACCAGTCAGAGAATTTCAAACCCATCTTACCAACCAGTATACATATTATATAGCACACTTATTGTAATTGAATCAGTCAACTCATGCAAAAGCCGCGATTTGCTTTCCCATTTCTCAACCGCGTTCGCAAATACTGGAAAGAGTAACTACTGAGCTCTTAGACAAGAATGCGTTACTCTCCAACACCTCCTTTTCGTAATGGGGAATGGACGCTACGCTAAAGAGAATGATACACTCATCGCACTGGAGCTAGTGGATTGTAGCAGCGCTGTTGTTGTGGTTCATCGTTGTATATACTCTTCATGGAGTCTTGAGAATTCACCTCAAATGTTTAAATAATAATACTAATATAGCCCAGCGCAGTTCCAAGTGCATCACCGGAAGGGATAAATTTAATTAAAGTGGAAGGGGTTTGCAGTGCTTTTAAATTACTTTCTTTAGTAAAACGTAAAGACTATACACAACACTGCGGCTACTTTCCCATCACCAACCAAGACTTGACGCTTGACTTGCTCAATGGCTCAAAATTTAGATTCTATTTTTCCACTTTATCAGTAGTTGATATTCACCGAGAATCTTTAGAATCTTTTGTACCGGTGCAAAAGAAAAGACACTACGTATACTACGTATACTACGTAGAGAATGATAACACAAACACCAACTATTAACTATCGACTGTCATCATACACACTTCCCACTTATCAACTGATAATCCCATCGGGTTTGCATTTTTACCAAGAATAATTTACGCGCCTCTTGTTGCTCTCGTACATGATACTTATTAACCGTTTTAAGCATAAAGCGAAATTTTGGTTACATTTTGGTTAAAAAATTCCAAATAAACATGCCGTTAAAAAATTATTACATTTCTTCCATTTCTGAGCTGTACGTATATATATTAAAGTGATTTCCTCTTTCTGCTGATTTGAATTAACTCATCTGTAATTTATCACCAAGGTTCAATTGTTTTATACCCACCTCCAATTCTCAAAATGCAATACAGATCCGTCTTAATCTCTTCAGCTTTCATCGCTACCTCTTTAGCTGCTTATGTCCCTTCTGAACCATGGGCAACTTTGACCCCTGATTCATCAGCTCCTTCAGGTGCCATCACTGACTACGCTTCAACTTTTGGTATTGCCGTTGTTCCAAAAGCTTCATCAACCGCATCTGCATCAGCTTCATCAAAGCAAAAAAGAGATGTCATCTCTCAAGTTGGTGACGGTCAAGTTCAAGCTTCCACTTCAACCAAAGCTGCTGTTTCTTCAAAAGCTACTTCAACTGCTCAAGCCATCTCACAAATCGGTGACGGTCAAATCCAAGCTTCCACTTCAACCGAAGCTGCTAAATCTACTGCTCAAGCTGTTTCACAAATTGGTGATGGTCAAATCCAAGCTTCCACTTCAACTGAAGCTGCTAAGTCTACTGCCCAAGCCGTCTCACAAATCACCGACGGCCAAATCCAAGCTTCCACTTCAACTGAAGCTTCCAAGGAAACCAAGTCAGCTGCTTCCCAAATCACCGATGGTCAAATCCAAGCTTCAGGTTCAGCCTCTGCCTCAGCTGAAGAATCCTCATCAGCTTCCAAATCTTCAGTCTTGGCTTCCGCTTCAGCTTCAGCTTCTGAAGACTCAGATGATTCAGACCCAGTTACTGCTGTCTCATGTAAATCAGATGGATCATTAGCTTTAACTTTGAACAGCTCCATCTTGACCGATTCAGCTGGTAGAATCGGTTCAATTGTTGCAAACAGACAATTCCAATTCGATGGTCCACCACCACAAGCTGGTGCCATCTACGCTGCTGGTTGGTCCATCACTGAAGAAGGTTACTTGGCCCTTGGTGATAACGATGAATTCTACCAATGTCTATCAGGTAACTTCTACAACTTGTATGATGAAAACGTTGCTGACCAATGTACCGAAATTAAATTACAAGTTGTTGATTTAGTTGACTGTTAGATTAATCAATAGACTCTTATTTTTTATTCTCTTACATTACGAGTTTTTTTCCTCTTCTCACCAGAAAGACTGGTTCTTTTGTTTAGATTTTCGGTTTCATTTTTTTAGTGGATTAATATAAAATGGTTTATATGGTTATTTGAATTTTTGGCGTAGGGCTGAGACACTCGTAGGAAACGAAGTATTTATATATCTTGCTGTCACCACTATTGTATTTCTATGAACATCACAGCTGGCTAAATTATACGAAAAGTAAACAAAGCTGTATGGACCCTTGAAATCTTTTTTAAATTGATATTCGTGATATTCATGATATTCATGATATTCATGATATTCCACATACCTGTACACATCTCAAACAGATTAAATTCCCCTTTGGAAATCATTATGAACACGATTATAAAATTGAATATTAGCACAGCCTAGGCTAAAGAATTTTGAAATTGAGAATTAGCGTATTGAAGTCTGAGACTAGTGTACACTGAGCTATAGGCTCGATGCTTAATAACTACTCCTGGATATATGTTAATCGACATGAACATTTATTTTTTATAACAACCCGTGTTAAAATACCTATTATACAATATGAATGAGCTTTTTTGTATCAAGTTACAGTAATGCACTTTCTCAAAATAGCAAATATGAATGAGAAGAGAGGAAAAAAACCTTCAATTAAGAATATATGAATACGAAGCAACACTATGCTTCAGATTTTATTCAACTGTTTGCTTATTCAAACCCAACAACTTGCAAGTTGATTGGGTGACATTGATCAGCAACGTTTTGATCATACAAGTTGTAAAAGTTACCTGATAAACATTGGTAAAAGACACTTTGTTCACCCAAAGCCAAAACACCAGATGGAGTGATTGACCAACCAGCAGCGTAGATGGCACCCTCTTGTGGTGGAGGACCATCGAATTGGAATTGTCTGTTTGAGACAATAGAACCAATTCTACCGTTTGAGTCTTGTAAAACAGATTTTTCTAATTTGATTGATAAAGTACCATCTTGCTTTTGTGTGGTTTGTTTGATGTAAGATTTTGGGTCAGCTTGAGCACCTTCATCTCTCTTGGAGTTTGCCTTACCGGAAGCTGAAGCAGCAGCTGGGTCAACAGTAACAACACCAATACCAAAAGTTGAATCCAAGTCAGTTGCGGCACCTGATGGAGCTGAAGCAGTTGGAGTTAAAGTGGTGAATGATGATTGATCAGCTGCTAAAGTTGCTGATTGAACTGATGAAGCCAAGACAGCTGAAGTGAAAACAGTTGAAAATTTCATTATTAATTATTATTATTATTCTGTGTTGTATAGTGTATAAGCGATTGTGAAAATAACTTTCCTCTTTGAAAGATATGTGAACAAGTGAGTAAATTTAAAGGGATTTTAATCTTTTATATATAGTTTAGAGAAATCTCGAGAAAATCTCGAGAAACTCGAGTTGAAATCATATTGTGGTTCCTAGTGGAAAAGATTGGCCGTGTTAAGTTTTGTTTATACATACTCAATTTGAAATTTGGGTAAGGTAGTTTAGACTCATGGCTATACACAACTGGGTTTCGAGTATTCAATGTAAATCTTTAAAGAATGTTTGCAATTGCACTATACCCACCACCACAACCACCGACACTAGAAAGAGAAAAACAATCATTAATGAAAACTAAAATTAGAATGCCAGCCATAGCAATAGCAAAGAAGTACACCTACAAACTCACAAGTACAAACTCACAAGAGAACCCTTAACGCACAAAGTATTGTCAAATCTACAAAGACTTATTATGGCGTATGTGCCCCTGACATAATGCGTCAAGCGCAATTTCCCGATTCGAAGCGGAGCGTTGACTTGGCTCTGAAAGGTTCAAAGAGGTTTACACTCAGTGGAGCTTTAGCCAGTGATACTATACAGATTCTACTAGATACGCGTTCTTTTCTTTGAGAAAAGCCTTTTAGAGTTTTTTCTATTCATCAGATTCTCTATTACTCACAGTGTGTATATATTCCCTCCTAGATTCCCAGTGGAATTGGAATTGGAGGCATTGTCTGATCGTCTGTTTACCAATTCATCCCTTTGCGAATGAGTGCACAAAACGTCTAGAACCACAGTGTAGCACACCTTTTGGTAAGTGGGATTACTGCTTTAGGATAAGTTGATTGATCCAAACCACAGTATAGCATATATTCACGTCAAAATTTTTCTCATAATTGGATTCCCTTGAGGGTGGGTTCGCACTTGGGCTCTTTTAAAATACCACTGAAGGGGTCTCTCTCTCTCTATAGTTGATCCGGGTTTATAGATCTTCGATACACGTTAAACGTTGATTTTAGTATTCAAAAGCATGGGTTTGGTGTATACATTCTCTATGGATTTAGACAGGTTCCTCTGGGACTGGAGATTAATCTTGGGGTTGTGCTTTGCTGCAGCGCACTAATCATTAATGCCTCGCGCAATTAATCGATATATAGCTGGGCCAAGAAATGAAATGGTCTTTGCTAAGTCTTTGCTAAGACGTTTATCAATTAAAGCCTCTCTAACTTACAATTTATGTTTGTCATCTACTAAAAATAAATTTCATTTCATGTCATTATTCATTAAACAGTTGTAGCATCAGTTTAGGTACAACAATCTTTCATATTCATTTGCTTCATTATCATGCAACGCACTCAACACTCCTCTATTTTTCAAATCATAATTTGTCTTGAATCCCTTATTATAGAAAAGCGGCACTGGATATCTTAGCCCTGTTTTGCCATCTTCTTCAATTAAAAACGATATATCATTAACAACCAAATATTGCAAATTTTTAAAATTATTAACAAATGGATCTAAATCAACTTTCATACTATGAATTAAACAGTGATATAAATCATAAAAATCTTGTTCTGTTAAAGGCTTGAAATTAGCTGATCTATCCATATTTTGTAAATTGAAACGTTCCAAAAATTTCTCAATATTATCAGGACCTGTCTTAACACTTGGATATCTATCAACAGCCTTTGAGTAAGGTGCTAAACACGATTCAAATAGTTGGGTGAAAAAATCAATCTTTATATATGATTCCACACTGTCAATCATATAATCCTCATAATTGGGGAAAATTTTCCCTTGTAATATCCCCTTCAATACACGATCTTGACATAATGAACAGTTACATGAGATTTTCAAAACAATGAAAAATTCTCTAATATCCATATTTATAATTCTTGAAGTTAGATTCAGTTTAATATCCAAAAACTGTAAATGGTCACGGTGGCTGAAAACTGATCTATAAACCAGTGAATTTTTAACCATTGATCTCTTTGGGTACGAAAAATCCAATTTCAACCTTTTCAATCTATAACAATTATTAATCAATGTGGAAATCTTTTTATCGTTATAAGTGACTGCGATTAACGTTATATCTTGTAAATTGTGAAACTCAGACCATTGCTCGAATTTATAAATTCGATCAGGCGAATAGTCATACCATGAAATTATCGTTAAAGTTTTCAAATGATTTGTATCGAAAACATCACTTAGTTGTAAAAATCTCCAATTTTGACGGTTATAAATCACTGCTGGATATGTATCAGGTCGGCAATGCATCTTGAAAGATTCAATTTCTAACTTCTTCAAAGGTCTGACAACGTTATTGAATAATAACAGTGGATCCATAAATAGTGTCATTATTTTAACTCCTGAATTTAATCTTTTAATCAAATATCTTTGTGCATTTGGTAAATATTGATCAGATATATCCAACTGTGGTAACGTGCTTGGCGGTGGTAAATCCAATGAAGTTAGATTAGAATCTTGGAAGTTCTCTTCAATTGCTGAATCAATCTCAGGATCCGTAACATTCTCAATGATTTTCAAACTTCTGGAAAATCTTGTTAGATGACCCACAAAGATTTTTTGAGTATCCACATCCAGATCCCAGTTCAACCTTACTTCTTGAATATAATTTAGCAATTTTGAATTTTGCTGTATGGACCTTAGTAAACATTTCAACTGATGATTTGCAGCTTCTTTGGCTTCTTCGTTGGTAGATTTTGGCAATAGTTTCAGCCAAGACCAGGTAGGTGCTAGTGAAATAACATCACTGTTTTCAATAGGCGAATCATTTAAGTAAATTTTGGAATATAAAACTCTTGTTGCCATTTGGTAGAATAATTTAGACGTTAAGGTTAAATTTATCAGATCATCTTGAATCAGTTGGGATGCTATATGTTGTATGATTTCATTTGGCAACTGATATATATGTCGCATCCGTGTCGGTGGAGCGTTATTACTGACATCCATAGCCAACAAAAAACACGCAAACCTCCTTGTCTAAAAGCTTAGATTCAACAAAGGGCCGTTATCAATTAAATCAATGTCGTACCGATGACTAAAGCAAACTCAGATACCGGAAAACACCTATATCCGATGGAAACTTGACTTGAAAACCCCCTAAACTAGTTATCCCTTACTTTATAAAGCAACGACGTGGTTCTTATTAACGTTTATAAGGATCTCTCTATGAATCTCCTAGCTTCTGCTTCACCAAGTTGAAGTGTGTTAAGTAATTTTGATTTGAATTTTGCATTTCCTAAGATCTTTTGGAATTCCGACCACGTAATTTAAACCGAGATCCGGTCACAAGTACTTTGTATGTGATCAGTATACAATGCAATATGAGTTACTCTACAGGTTTTAAAGCATTGTCTACCGAGTATAAGTGTGCAAGAGTGAATATGTTAATTGGAAGGAAACCCAATGGTGAGTATTTTCAGCTAAACATTTGTCAATTTGGAGTCCAACTGTGCCAAAGCCTGTTTTCTCCGCGACGTTAAGGAGCGATTCTCATCTCTAGCATTGTTTATCCCCAAAACACTGAGAATCTTGTCCTGAAGAGTCCTTATCACACCGGTCTTGGGTAATGATAGGGTTGAGACACCTCCAGAGGCACCAGCCAAAGATGATGAAGTGAATAGACGAGACTGCGACATTTGGCTAATAAGGTCCTGTTGAGTCTGGGTATTATTAGAGTTTTCATCTTGATGATCTTCAACTTCTGATTCAAACGAGAAATCTTGCCTGTTGAGTATCTTTAGTGTAACGAATATGTCGAAGATCTTATCAGATATGAATGCAACAATATATGATATCGGTTTAGGGAAAAATGTTGATAATGCGAATTGACTAGTTCTATCACCTTTGATCAAAGTCATTGTGGACCCTGATTCAGTTATTGGCAGTAATGAAAGTTGTCTCCCCGAGCCACCTTCTTTGAAGAATCTTAGATAGGTCCAGCTAATAGCAAGACTTAACCATGATAGTATGGACACAACATCATAAAATGGATCGGTACTGATCAATGACAGTACAGTGTTTGTAGTGACAATTAAAAATGGGACGAGCGAGACCGGTAACCTGATGAAACCATTCAGAAATAGCAAATAATGGTTTGGTATTCTTTGCTTGATGGCGACTAATAATGCGATAATTAATGCAGATGAACCCGTTATTGGTGAAACTGGGAAACTATCATCGAACGATAATTTGAACTTGTAATACAAATGTGTAATCAAAGTACTTATCACGACGTCTGACGTCAAGTAGGTGAAAAACTCTCTTGAACCCCAAAGAACCTCGATGTACCTCCCGGTGTATAATATTAGGAAAAATGAAATTGTAAATGCAATTAACCCACCTTCTATAAATGCAGTCGTGAAGAAAACCCATGGTGTAGTTAAGACATTAGTTTGTCCTGGCACTAATGCAATAAACGGAACATAAAGCTCATGCGGGTCTGGTAAGTTATTGACAGATCCTTCGGTATTCGGTTGATTTGAACCTTCTTGATGTATCAAATGTGCATGATCTTGATCGTGTGTTTCACTTGTGACTATATGGAGATACGTAGCATACCGTAGAATGAATGAAATCAACGAGCATGTAACCAGAAATGTCAAAAACAACTTTGTCACTGGTGGCACGCTATTCTTGGCCATTGTGAGTATTTGACTTGGTTTTGTGAAACTATCAGTTCTTAGAGCTTAGCTACCTTATATATTTTAAGATTGGCGCTTGGTGAACCAGAGAGTAGCAACAGTGGTATTTTATGTCTCCAATACTTCAGCCGGGCAAGCAACCACAGAACTTTAACAACTAAAATGAACGATCAAACGAAACTGGTCTCCAGGTTCCTCTTTTAGCTGATCTCTTTGATCTGATTTCATTTGATTTCATGTTGTTTACGTGTGCGCGAGCGAGCACCGCGACTTTTCTGTTTTACCCTTCTTCAGAAAAAGATCAACTTCACCATCAGCATCAACTGCAACACCAACTACAACGCTTGAGCCTGGATAGATTAGAAAAGGAAAGAGTTGACTGTTTTGTTGATTGGAATTGCAAGGCGCTATGTTCTCTAGGTCATTCTCACCGCTTATACGAAGATCTTGGAGTTTCACCTCTCCGAGGGGGACGAGATCTCTGTCAAGCTCATCGGTATTGAAGAAGTTTGATAAATCCATGCTTTACCCAACTCTACTCGTTATTCTCTTGGGGTCTCAAATTATGAATGTTATGAATATACAGACGTCATGTGAAGATATGGAGAGACGCTATGACTTGAAAATCTCCAAGATTGATGAACTCATCAAAAGAATACAAGACGGTGAAAAACTTGATATAGACAAAGAGATGGAACTGGTAAATAAGAATTTCGAAAGAAAGGCTAATAAAATTAACTTAAGATCGACCTCTGATAAGTTTGGTGGTCATTTTGGTAAAAAAAGACAAGAAGATTTGAAATTTGACGATAAGCTAAACATTGATGAAGAGCTAACAGATGAACAGTTAAACAAGCTATTTGGCTTAGACGCCGAACAAGTTGTACATCCAAAAATCACCAACAGTCAAGAAAGCACAAAGACCTTGACTGAAGAAGAACTCAAGCAGCAAATCAAGAATGAAAAAGAGTTGCTGAACTATAAATTGAATCCAGACAGACATGTCGTTGTGGAAAATCCTGGTGACTACGTAGAGGCAGCAAAAGATACTAAAGTTTCTGGATTTTTATAAGCAATTCCTGTACATACAATCTAACGATGTTTATGATTAATTTCCGCTCTACAATGTAGCATCAACTTTCCAATATAATACATCTCATTCATTACTGATTAACGTGAATATATAATCATATATATATATATAACAAAAAAATCATTTGGGCGTCATACCGTTATTGATCCTAGCATCAACGGGACTACTAGCATTTGAACGTGAGCCTGCTAGTTGACCTCTTGATCCGGGATCACTCATACCACTTGGACTTGCCTTCATATCCGATTCAGACCTCATTGTTGTAACAGGAGGCCCACTTCTTCTACCACTTCCATTATTTCTATCATTAGGTAAATTATTTGGCATATTACCGACATTTGGTAAATTAGAGTTCATATGTTGTTGTAGCATTGGCGACAATGACTGGAAATTGGAATTTGGTGATTTCGAAACGTTTGACAAAGGACTCAAATCGTTCGAGGTTGGTGGTTCCTTAATCAAACCTGGAATGTGGTTCAATAACATATCGATTCTTTTCAATGCATTGAAAGCATGCTTGGAGAATTTTCCAAGCTTATAAAGTAATAATCTGAATACACTCGTATGCTCTCTGAACTGTTGAGCTTCGTGAGGCGATGTCGCCGTGACATATAAAATTGCAGCAAATGTTCCCACAATGGTGAAATTGCTAGTTGATGGTGCACTCCAAAAGGCATACACATGTTCTCTTCTCAATGATTTCACAAAATCAATAACAGCCGTAAGTCTTGTGGTAGCTGCAGCCCTGCAAACTTTGACCAACTCTGGTGGGGTATCATCAGCTAGACTTAATATGATTTTACGATGTAATGTAATTTCAGTTGCAAAATACGCTAAGTGTAGGTAAGCGTTCGACGATAATTTCCCATTCTGTACCGATGTCATGTGTAGTGCGGGAGGTAATGAATGATACCATTGTCTTAGTTGTAGTTGCAGCGGTTTAGCCAATTTAAGAGCCTGTTCAATCTTAGTTATGTTTTGTACAGCATTGAAAGAATAAAAAGTCTCCATTATGTCACCCATGATCAAACTCAGTTCAATTGTCTCCTTGAAGAGATATTTACCATTTTCAATATCATCAATCATGGTTTTGAAATCTTCGTCACTTTGGTTTTGGCGTCTTGCTGGATGTTCAGGGAAATCTTCCTCAGTGACGTTTCTAACCAACCAATTTCTTCCTAAAACGAAATGTGAAACTCTTGATTCAGTAAGAGCTGTCCATTTTTCTTGAATCCAAACAGCCCATGCTAATCTACGTCTTAAGCCTCTTTCCCATTTCGGTAGCTTCCAGTTTTGACAGTCGAGCCCTAAACCCAACTCTTCAGCTAACGAGACAACTTGCTGACACAATATCCAGTTGTTTCTATTTTCTGAACGACATTGTAAAATTAATAAACCAGCCTGAACCGCACTTAATCTTGGTCTCTCTGTGACTTCTGTGAAACTTCTCAATGCCATATCGTTTAACAATTTGACATCGGGTTTTGAATATTGAGATAATGAAGGGTCTTGATCCCACCATTGAATTGCCAGAGAATACACTGCAGCCAACAATGGCGCAGAAAATTCACGATATGATCTAGAGTATTTCTCCAAGAAGACTTTTCTGTGTAATATTGGGAAAGAAGGATGAATAATCTTAAAATATGCATTTACTAAAGCTTGTCCGTGAGGAGAAACTATGCTCTCCACCGAATCGACTAGTTTATCGGCATGCAAAGCCAGTTCATCCGTGTAGTCATCCCGCAAAATGAATTGGACATCATTTGAAACTTTCCTAAGTGATAATGAAGGACTGAGTTGTACTTGATCAATCTTATCAAGCCTTATACGATCTAAAAGCGAATGATCAAACATGGAAGAAGCACCAACAAAAAATGATGATCTTGGATACTGCAATGTAGGCTGTTGTTGTTGTTGTTGTTGTTGTTGTTGTTGTTGTTGTTGTTGTTGCTGCTGCTGCTGCTGTTGTTGTTGTTGTGTCTGACTTTGGCTTTGTTTCCTCATATTTTGTAAAGATAGGTTATTTGCCTGTATTGATGGTCTTTGAGATTGGGTGAAGCTACTTGTGCTTGTTGAAGGGCTAAGCCTAGGTCTTTTGGTATTCTCAGCAGCGGCCACCATACCCATGTTTCTCTTCAATGTTGGATTAGATGGACTTTCGGAATAAGTACACTTGATACCTTTTGTCTCACATTGGACACAATTCGATAAGTTGGGCACCGTTATACATTTGATTTGTCTTCTTCTACAATGATCGCATGAGTTGTTGTTTCCTTTTGCAACGTTATTTTCTTGGAACAATGACTGTGGAGGTTGGAATGGTGATTGTTGGGGTTGTTCTTGTAATGATTTTTGGATGTTTTCTGGATGTAATGGGTGGTTGATGGGTATGACATTTTCTGAGCTATTCGTGTTGTTTGTAGGATTGGATACTGAGCCCTGTTGTCCTGTGTTTGGAGATGTGTATGATAAAGGTGAAGTAGCTTGTTTCATTGGAACTTTATTTTGACTCAATAGGTTTTGATAATGGCTCAACATGAAATTCGTCGATTTCTCTGGATTTGCAGAGCCGGAATCATTGGGAGTACTTCCTGTGGTTTGTGGTATACTTGAAATAGCATTATTCTGGAAAAGGCTAGGTGAAGCCATATTTTTTTCACTATTCATACTTGGTGATGGTGCCGATAAAAAATTTAAAGCCTCTTCACCAACATTGAGAAAATTGAATTCAGGACTCAGCATGTCATTGGTTGACCAGAAATTGGATTGCTCATGTTTTTCATCAGAATTGAGAGTTGTCTTATTATTAGGAGTACCTGACTGAGACTGGGACTTTGTCTCTTCAGGATTTTGTGCCATATCTGTTAACTTATTTGTATCTAGCGGGATGCCATGAGCTATTTAAATCCTTGTTCCTTTTTGATCCACTTTTGTACTTAGTTACAACTTAAATTTCGGGTGCTTAAAGGCTCCTCCAAATTATAGCTGTAGAAAACTCTTTTATGGATTATCTCCCTTGATACTGTGAGATAATCTCTCCAATCTTGTCTTTATGGAAGAATATGAAATGAAAAAATATAAAACAATAAGGTCTTCGAGAAATGTTTTTACCGTGATGTGGGCACGGAACGTCAAAACAAACGGAGTGACTAACTGTTTTCTCAGTGTAAAAGGAAATCGTTCTCAATTCAGTATAGTTCTGAAACAATGGTAGACCGTAATTTCCAGGGACGTTATAACGAATTTTTGTTGTTTTCTTATCGTCTTCAAGTTTTTTTTTATTTTAGTTTTTCACCATTATTACTAGGCGATGGACTCCACCCGGACACCGGGGTCTGTGGTTTCACATAGAGTCTCAGAAGTATGGACTCATGAGGGGTCTGGTTAAGGTTCTAGTCCTAGTTTGATGCTCCTAGAAACAGGTTATGTGTATAAACTCGCTACAAATTATAATATTCGTATTTTGTGTACTAAAATAGTAGTAGTAGTATAGAATAATAAAATAAAGAATAGAAAAGTGCTGAAACGAATGAAAAATTCAACACACGTAGTAAAGAGAAGTTAAAAAATTGGGTATCAGACTAGAAGCTTCTAGCTTAGTTGATTGAGATAGTTTCAGTTAATTCTAATTGTCTTGAACTTGAACCAACATAGACTTTGTAGTCACCTCTCAAAACAATCCATGTTTGTGATTTGGTGTCCCAAACAGATAAATCTTTTCTAGTTAATTCAAATGAAACGGTTTGTGATTTACCGTCATCCAAAAAGACTTTTTCGAAACCACGTAATTGAACTGGTGGAGTTGGGAATTCATCTGATTCTGGGAAGGCAACATATAATTGTGGTGCAAAACCACCACCTTGTGGACCATTGTTTGTAACAGTTGCGTTGACAATGTAACCAACATCCCATAAGTGTGGGTTACCACCTTGAGCACCACCTGCTAATGAAAATGGTGCGTTCAATTGTTCGGTGCTGTAACCTTCTGGATAATCGTATGAGCTGTTTGGAACAATTGAAGAGGTATCACTGATGTATGGATAGGTGAAGTTTGTGATGTTTTGGAAATCTTCTGGGAAAGTATAGTCATTTGGATCCATACTTGATTGTTGGTATTGGTAAACTTCAGTGTAGTTGTCAGCAGCTTCAGCATTTTCAGAGAAACCTTTAACAGTTTGAACAGAGATGTCACTTAAAGTGAAGTTGGAGTATGAAAGACCGTAACCGAATTCAAATCTAACTGGTCTGTCATATTTGTCAAAGTATTTGTAATCTAAGTAGATACCAGTTTCAAATTTATCAGCTGGTTCATCAACGGTAACGTTTCTGATAATTGGAACATAATCACTTTGATCTTTGGCAATTGTGAATGGTAATTTAGCTGATGGGTTTTCATCACCAAATAAGACTTTAGCCAAAGCTGTACCGTAATCTTGACCCAAGTATGAAGAGTATAAAACGGCAGTAACATTTTCATTGTCAATGAATGGTTCAAGATCGACTGGACCACCAGCAGTAACGACAACAATAGTGTTGTTGTTGACACTTGAGACATTTTGAATTAAAGGAACAGCGTTGTGCCATAAGGTCAAGTTGTTCAAGTCCCCTCTGTTACCATCAACTGTAGCAATCAATTCACCGGCATAAGAGTTAGCAATAATGATGGCAGCATCTGAAGCAAGAGCAGCAGTCATGGCAGCTTCTTGATCCCAAGCATCAGTAATGATTTGATAAGCAAGACGGTCTTCGTATGCACGACGAGAAATACCTTCAGCTGGTGTGGTGAAGTAACTGAAAGTACCACCACCTGAACCATAACCAGTACCACTAGCACCACCGGAGCAACCAGTGAAGGAACAACTGACACCTTCTTTATCTAAACCTGCAGCTTCACCCAAAATGGTCAAATGTTTCATTTCATTACTTTTCAATGGTAATGCACCATTTTCGTTCTTCAATAAGACAAGACCTTCAATAGCTGTTCTGAGGGCAACATCTCTGTTTTGTTCAGTACGGACATCAACATGTTGGTTAATTTCAATAATTGGACCATCTTCGACGTTGTAGAATTGATGACCATAAGTTTCAAAAGTGTGAGAGTCAAAGTTTGGACCAGTTGAGTTATCTGGGACAATGGCATATCTAGCGGCTAAAATTCTTGTAACCATATCATCTAATCTGTCTAATGGCAAACTACCGTTCAAAGCAGCGGTTGTTAAGTTAGGACCCCAGTATTTGGCTTCACCTGGCATGTCCATATCTAAACCTGCGATAGCAGCATCAACACCAGAGTATAAAGCACTCCAATCTGAGACAACGAAACCTTGGAAACTTAATTCTTCTTTCAATAAGTAGTTTAACAAGTGTGAGTTTTGACATGAGTGGGTACCGTTAACTCTGTTGTAGGAACACATGATTGAACCAACACCACCTCTAACAGCTTCAGCAAATGGCCACATGTAAACTTCATGCAAAGTTCTATCATCAATTTCAGCACTGATAGCTTCGGTGACAGTGTGGTTATAGTCAATTGGAGGGAATTGTTTTTCTTCCATGTCGGTAGCGAATCTATAATGTTCTTGTTCATTACCAATGAAATGTTTTGCTGATTGGATAACACCTTCAGATTGACCACCAATGGTTTGTAAGTAAGCGTAAGCACCTTCTAAGTATGGATCAGCACCTGAAGCTTCCCAACCACGACCACCCGCGGCTTTCAAACCAATTGGACCATAGACAGGACCTAACCAGACATCAACACCTTTACCTTTGAATTCTCTAGAAATGGCAGCAGCACGTTCATAGACAAGACCTTTGTTGAAAGATGAAGCAGAAGCAAGACCTGAAGCGAAGACATCAACCAAATCAGCGGAACGAACTGATAATGGACCATCTTGTAAACAGATGAAGGAGATGTTAAGACGTGGGACTGAACCAGTGTTACCTGAACATGGACCAGCACTACCGGTTGTTAAGTTGACTTTTTCAGTGATGGTCATTTGATCGACCAATTGTCTAGCACGATAATAAGCAGCTTGCCATTTACCATCGTTGATACGACCACCTTGAGGAGTTGGATAGAATGGAGCAACTTTGTAGTTTGGATCTAAAGTCTGATCTAAATAGTCAGAGCTGACTGCAGCAGCTTGAATCAAGCTTAGCAAAGCACTGATGTAGAAAATCAAGTGCATCAACATTTTAATTCAATTATTTATTGAGCTTTAGTTAATAATATTTATCAATTGCAAGAGGAAAGTAAAGTGACAAAACCCATGATATTTATACCCCTAGAGTTATATTCAGTCGTCATTCAATGATCTTCCAATTTTGCAAAGTTTCTCCAGACATATTACATTATTCGACATTTGCTCCTCTTGGGTGCCGATTTCCATATTGAGAGTGAACGTTTCACTATTTCAGTAAGCAAGATGATGAGTGGTTCCGATTTCCGAGTAAACTTCCCTTCTTTGTCGGGGGTTCACCCCATATACTCGAATTGTAGTGACTTTTGTTTGAGACGGAGAGAGCTGCTGCTGATCTAAAGTAAAAAAAAATTAGGATTTTCCTTGCTTGCAGGCAACCAACAAGTCAAGATTCAACATTTAGTATTTCAGTACCCAACCTTAAACTACATTTGGCATGGGTCAATTGACCTAACAAGGTTCTGATATAGACCTATATCTGTCTATATATATATATATCAATGCCAATACGTATATACCTATATATGTGTCAAAAGTATAATGCCAGCTAAGACTTGTTAATTATTCACTTGACAGCACTTTCTACACAGGTGCTACAAGCTTTCTTGGTTTATTACTGCACAGGTACTTTCCACATTATTCCGTTAAAATTAAACTCGGGAAACCCTCGAGGAAATTAAAGTTAAATTTTACCCCAGAAAGAATTTTCCGGTTCGGGCAGCGAGATCTGCAGATAACTCAAAATGGTATAATCCTTTTGGGACATTTGAGCTGCATTTTTGTGGGATTATTTGAGGTAATGCCGATCTCCCAAATATCGACCGTCTTTGGGTAATGTCGTCGGGCGGTGTTTCAAAGCTCCGTTGTGAAGAGGATGAGCTTAGCTTTGTGGTAGTTTGATGTGTGTTACCATGAAAGCATCATGCCTTTGCCAAAACAGTGGTTGAGGCAATTTACCATTTGTCAATGGGTATACAAGGCTTTGTATACTCTTGTCCAGTGTTGTTTACAAACCCCCCAGTTCACAACTCTAATTTGGGTTTTGTAAACACTTTGTAGCCGGTCGCTTATTATCATGAAATAATTTTTTTAAAAAACAAATAGCCTATTTCGTCATAGATTTCATAAAGATGTATACTGCAACTACAGAGTACAGGAAACTTGCGCTCCCTGTTTGTATCAGCATGAAATGATAAATGGTGTGACTCGTTTTAAAGTGCTTTGTAAATAGGACTTGTCTTGGACTCTCAGCTTCACCGGGAGGTTGTCATTCCCCACACGATACTTTTTCTTTCGTTTGGCCTAAGGTAGTGAGCTAATGTTTGTTGGTTCTACAACCACCTCGAATCTTTTAAAAAAGTCATCACTCGTATAATGTACTAAGATAAAGTTATACACTAAATAACACAAAAGGAAAGGAGAAAAAAAAATGGTATCTTGGAAAGAGCACGAAAAAACGAAAGTATAAAATTATAATTATTATGGGTTATAATCAATTGATGGAAATAGTTTGGACTAAATCTAATTGTCTTGAACTTGAACCAACATAGAATTTGTAGTCACCTCTCAAGACTTTCCATGATTGAGTCTTGGTATCCCAAACTGATAAATCTTTTCTGGTAACTTCGAAAGAAACAGTTTGACTATGACCATCATCTAAAAAGACTTTTTCAAAACCACGTAATTGAACTGGTGGAGTTGGGAATTCATCAGAATCTGGGAATGAAACGTATAATTGTGGAGCGAAACCACCAGCTTGTGGACCGTTGTTTGTAACACTAGCTGTGACAACATAACCAAGATCCCATAATTGAGGGTTACCACCTAAACCACCGGCAGCTAAAGAAGCTGGACTTTTCAATTGTTCAGTACTGTAACCTTCTGGGTAGTTATAAGAGCCATTTGTACTGATTGAAGAAGCATCTGTGAGGTATGCGTATGTAATGTTTTCAATTAAAGTGAATCCTTCTGGAACAATAGCATCTTGTACATCCATCTTGGTGTTTTGGTTGACATAGACATCATCATATTCAGAAGCAGCACTTGCATCTTCAGAGAATTGGTTGATGGTTTCAACTTTGATGTCACTCAATGAGAAGTTTGAGTATGAAAGACCATAACCAAATTCATATCTAACTGGTTTGTCATATTTGTCAAAGTATTTGTAATCAACGTAGATTGAAGTTTCAAATTTATCAGCTGGTTCGTCATAAGTGATGTTTTCAATTAATGGAACATAGTCATCAATGTTTTTGGCAAAAGTGAATGGTAATTTACCTGATGGATTTTCATCACCGAATAAAATTTTGGCAATAGCAGTACCGTAATCTTGACCTAAGTATGAGGAGAATAAAACAGCATTAACATTTTCATTTTCAATAAATGGTTCTAAATCAACATGACCACCTGAAGTGATGACAACAATAGTGTTGTTGTTGACACTTGAGATGTTTTGGATTAAAGGAACAGCGTTGTGCCATAAGGACAAGTTCTTCAAATCACCAATGTTACCGTCAATAACACTTAGAGCTTCACCGGCGACAGAGTTAGCAACGATAACGGCAGCATCAGAGTATGAAGCAGCTTTCATAGCGGCTTCTTGATCCCAAGAGTCAGTGATGACATCGAATGAGACTTTAGCTTCTTCAGCACGACGACTAATACCATCAGCTGGAGTAACAAAATAACTGAAAGTACCAGCACCTGAACCGTAACCAGTACCGGCAGCACCATTGGCACAACCATCGAAAGCACAGTTTGAACCTTGGGAATCAATACCAGCGGCTTGACCCAAGACAGCAAGATGATGAATATTGTCTTTCAATGGTAAAGCATTTCTTTCGTTTTTCAATAAGACAAGACCTTCAACAGCGGATCTTAAAGAAACTGCACGGTTTTCTTCAGTACGAACATCGACATGTTTGTTAACTTCAATGATTGCACCTTGTTCTTGAGATGAGAATTCGTAGTCATATGTTTTGAAAGTGTTTGAACTGTAGTTTGGACCATCTGGGTTAACAGCACCGACGGCGAATTTAGCAGCCAAGATTCTTGTAGCCATATCGTCTAATCTTTCAATTGGGACTGAACTGTTCAAAGCAGCAGCAGTCAAGTTTGAACCCCAGTATTTGGCTTCACCTGGCATATCCATATCCAAACCAGCAATAGCAGAGTCAACACCTGAGTGCAATGCACCCCAATCAGAAACAACGAAACCTTGGAAACCTAATTCTTCTTTCAATAAGTAGTTTAATAAGTGTGAGTTACCACATGAGTGGGTACCGTTCAATCTGTTATAAGAACACATAACTGAACCAACACCAGCTCTAACGGCTTCAGCGAAAGGCCATAAGTATGTTTCATGGATAGCTCTGTCATCAATTTCAGAATTAATTTCAACGGTGTTGTTATGTTGGTATTTGATACCGAATTTTGAGGCAGCGACAGCAGTTTGTCTGTAGATTTCTTGTTCGTTACCGACTAAATGTTTGGCACATTGAACAACACCAGCTGATTGACCACCAATGGTTTGTGCATAAGCGAAAGCACCTTCTAAGTAAGGATCTGGTCCATGACCTTCCCAGTTACGACCACCTTGGGCTTTTAAACCAATTGGACCGTAAACTGGACCTAACCAGACATCGACACCTTTGGCTTTGAATTCTCTACCGATAGCAGCGGCACGGTCGTAAGCCAAATCTTTGTTGAAAGAAGTGGCAGCGGCAAGACCACAAGGGAAAACGTCAGTTAAATCAACGTTACGAACTGATAAAGGACCGTCTTGTAAACAAACTGAGTCAATGTTCAATCTTGGAACTGAACCTGTATTACCTGAACATGGTCCGTTAGCACTACCTAAACCAGTGGTCAAGTTGACTTTTTCAACAACGGTCATTTGATCGACTAATTCTCTAGCACGATGGTAAGCAGCTTGCCATCTACCATCAGTGATACGACCACCTTGAGGAGTTGGATAAAATGGACGAACATTGTATTCTGGATCTGATTCTTGATTATAGTATGAATCACTAACTGGTGATGCTAAGGCTACGCTTAACAAAGCACCAAGCTGAAGATAGGATGAAATCAGCATGATTGTTAATTATTTTCCACTAAGGTTTGAATATATTAAACACGATCGATAAGTTTGTTCAAAACAATTGCAGATCTTGTGTGGTATTTATATTTTGAAAGCAAAAAAATTTCGAGCGGTAAAATGAACCAAAGCTGCCCTTATTCTTTCATCAGTTTTTATCATTCTTGATCGACAAGAAACACAATACTCGTAGTTTTGAATCTCGTGTTAGCCGTTGATCAGTAGTTAATTCTCGGGGAGAGTTGTATGTTTGAATATGCACTAGTAAAATTTAGTGTATAACCTTGAGGATGGAAATATACTTAATTAGGATAGCCAAGATGAGGTCGTCATAAGCCCAAGCATGTTTATCCAATCAAGTTCCTGTTCTCAAGGGTCGAGTCATTCTTTACTACTTTTGCTCAAATGTTTTTACCAATTTCAGAATATTCAGTACCCCCAGGTTTTGAAGTACTCGGCATGGTAAGACTTAGTCATTTGGACATACACTTGTATCATAAAGCGTATGCTTACCCAATTTGGGACAAGACCCTTTGCATCCCACCCATAAGCTACAAGACTAACCAATCGGGGTACCTCAAGACATATGTCCTCCATGGAAAAAAGATGCAATATTAAACAGTAATGAAATATGCGGACATGCATCTCCGCACCGGATGAATAAATAAAGAAAAGTTACAGAAATGTGAATAATTCCAAACGATACTTGTTTATATTGTCGATGATGAGTTGGAAGGAGAATTAGTCTAGACACTGCTCAAGTTTATCCTTATGTGAGATCCTCTAAGCCTAATAGTGGTATATATAGTTCTTAGGTATTGGAAACATCAAAAAATATGAATAATATGAGGATAGCAGTGTCAAGCACTACTTGAAAAAAAAAAGTCTCAGGTACCCCTAATTATCAACGTCATCAACCAGGTGTTCAACATATGAAGGTAAGCAAGTACTCCGCAAAGGCTAAGCATATTATTAGTTTTGGAATCCGGACAAGGCTTATGATGAAATTATCTTGGGTTTTGCACTTGTGGTGCATAGTTTTAAGCAGCCTCTGGAAAATTTATCTCCTCGGTGCAACTTTTTTCCAGCTTAAACGAACCGGATATGTATGGAAGAACTATAGGGTAAGTTTCAATTTGCACAAAATCTCGTGATGTTACAGCGAGAATGATCAGATATTATGTGAACGATATGCAATACAGAGTATATAGCAATATTTTACTAGATAATTTCTCATTTTGTTTATTCTTGGTGTTTTTTTTTCTCAAAGCCCTTCTTTTCATACTATACATTATTTAGGGTTAATTTTATTTTTAAATTCTAATCAAAGGGAGTCAAATATGCTTCAGCAACAAATCTAGCCCTAGCGTTCAAGAACAACTTCATTTCACTGATTTCTCTATCAACGTCTTCCATGAACTCAATGATGAAATCAACCAGCTTATGTTTCAGCATCTTTTCAGTATGTGTATTTGTAACTAAAAACGATATATCATAACCTTGGATTGGAACTCTTCTCAAAATAAAGAAATGTTCTGCTCTTTGGGTCAAGAATCTTGTGAATTTATGAACCAATATTTGTTCGATTTCATCAGCTTGTTTGATTTTAATCGATATTCTAACGGAGTTGATAGATGGCTCTATTAATATTTGTTCATTCTCATTTCTAGCGATTACCATTGGGTTTAGTAGAACTTCTGGTGATTTACTAATTATAATTTTTTGTTAGTAAGTTTCCACTTTGTATACACATTTTTTAGTTTTACCTACCCAGCTTCAACCTCTGGTCTATTGTGTCTTTCAACCGCTTGTGATGCGAAATCCTCTAAACATAATGCAGCTGTTAACGAAGCCCTAACGGCTGAAAGATAAGGACGTAATGATTGTGACTATACTCTTAGTGCCATTCAACTATTCAGCATGGATCTCTTTCTGGGGAGAGCTTCATTTGAAAAATGCTAATTGTACATTATATCATTAGCTACTCCTATTTAAGCACACAGCTGTACTATAATTGAGATCTGTTATGCTGGAATAGTCAATTTTTTAGCACATTTTTTGTTAGCAGATAACCTCACACCAATAAACTAACCACAAGACATACCATGTTGCCGATATAATCCTCAATTGAACGCGATGGAGCTTATCAATCTCTTCATTTTTGCTGTCAAGTTCGCAAGATTGTATGTGTTTTCGGGATCAAAGTAGCATTTGACAATACGCGAAGTTTACCCGGAGCTGATAATTCTTACTGAAGTGCTCCAGACAAGTTTATACTTGAATACTACTATACAAGAGTCGATGCCCTGTGGAAAATAGAGAATTCTCAATCAATCTTAGCTCTTGGGATTCGTCAGTATGAGCTGGAGTGAAGCGAAAGATAAAGAAGGACGTATTTACTACTTCAATTCAGAGACAAAAGAGACTAAATGGGAAAAACCTGAAGAGCTACAGTCCCCATTAGAAAAATTATTAGCTAAAACTGACTGGAAACAATTTTCTGCTGAAGGTGGGAGAACATACTATTACAACTCTAAAACAGGTGAGTCTGTATGGGAGATACCCAAAGAGATCCAATCGGAGCTAGAAGCTTTGAAGGATGCGGAAAGCTATCAAGAGAACGCCGCTTCGATAAATATAAACAATGGTACAGGGTTCCAGTCAATTATAGATCCAAATGAACAATATCACAATACTTCACCTTTGTTCAATAGTGATATAAAAGCCAGAGATGTAAGAACTGCAAACGAAAAATTTGTGGAGATGCTGAGGGAAAATGAAGTTGATGCGACTTGGTCATTTGGTAAAATCATGACATTTTTCATTAAAGATCCAAGATACTGGTTGGTTGAAGATTCGCTGGAGAAGAAGCATTTATTTGAAACGTACTTGAACAACAGAACCAAGGAGGAACTATTTAAAGAAAATAACTCTATTGAGAAATTCAAAGAGGCATTTTTAGGGCTTTTGCGTAGTACAAGATCAATCAAATACTATACAAGATGGCAAACTGCTAGAAGACTTATACAAGATGAGCCAATTTATGCACATTCTGTTATAAGTGAAAAAGTGAAGAGACAGACGTTTCAGGATTTTGTTGACGGTCTACGAAAAGAACACGAAGCAGCTGACAACAAGTTGAGAGAACAAGCATTGTTAGAACTAAATGAATATTTCAAAACGATGAATCTGAATCTCAGTTCAACTTGGGAATCAACTTTGGCTTCCATTAAATCTGATCAAAGATTCGAGCAAAATAAACATTTCAAAGTCTTGAATCAATTGGATTTAATCAATATTTACTTGGAGAATATTAAAATTTTACAGAAAAATCATGAAGATATCATTAAAAACACAGCCAAAGAAAATTATAGAAGAGATAGAAAGGCAAGAGACGAATACAAATCACTATTGGCCGAGCTGAAAGAAACCGGTCTTTTGAGGGCAGATACAAAATGGAGTGAAGTGTCTTCTTTAATTAAAGAAGATGATAGATTTATTGGCTTATTGGGAAGGAACGGTTCAAATCCAATCGAATTATTCTGGGACGTCATTGATGAAGAGGAATTGTTAGTGAGGGCTAAAAAGGACATTGTGGAACAATTATTGCTCCATAATGATTTTGTTGTGAAAGATGATGTTGATTTAGAGGACCAAAAGATTAAATTGACTGAAATCCTACAAAAAGATGAACAGACCAAGACATATGATGAAGATACAATTGACTTGATCTATGATAGAATTTTACAGCAGATTAAAGAACAGAGAGAAAAGGATAAATTTGCTTACGAACGTAAAATTAGACGTTTACAGGAAGACTTTAGGTCCTTTTTAAGAAAATGGGATAATCCAAAGATCACAATCGAAACTAAGTGGGAAGACATCAAACCAAAGATCGAGAATGAACCTGAGTATCTTGAGTTACCAGACGAAAGAACAAGACTAATTGCATTTGAGAAATTTATAGCTAGACTAAAAGAAAAGAAAATTGAAATTGAAGCAAATAAAGAACGGGAGTTGAAGAGAATCATAGAAGACGCTTCAAAGGCAAGAGATGAACAAAATTTCAAGAAAAGAGCTTTATCTCCAAAACCTCCAGTCGAAGAGTTGGACTACTAGTGAGGATATCATTACAAAAATTCACATTCTGCATAATTTCTCTAAACCATTCATTTGTAGATTCGTAGTATCTTCATTCTTTTGATAAAAGTGAAGAGACGGCCATAAGTCCTAAAATACCGTATTTGAAGTATTGATTTTCTGTTAACAAGATTGTGATGTAACCGACAATTGGGAAGTAACCTTTAACAGTACCAACAATATCCTTTTCTTTGTTCAAATAGTTTTGATTGTAAGCATACAATCCCAAATCATCTACTGGATTGTTATCACCTTTTGTCAATAACAATTGTTTCTTTTCACTGGGAAGATGTCCTGTTAGTATTGCACATTAAGAGCTCATTTCCTTCTATTTAATACATACTTGTGATGCTCTCTAAGAACCCTATGCACGATAGGTATGGATTTTCCATTTATTTCGTAAACAACAACATCCCCAACTTTTGCCTGTTGGTCTCTGTTCCATAGGAATAATATATCACCTCTTTGGAAAGCTGGTTCCATAGAACCTGATAAAACTACCACGATTGGTGATGAGGAGTTTGTGACGACGGAAAGCCCTTTCCAAAACATGTAAGCAGATGTCACCACATAGAAGAGGTTCAGCACTTGAGCCAGCTGTAGTCTAAGATTCATTTTGATTTAATTGGGTTGGATTATAGCTCTTTCCGTAAGCCTAGTCGTGTTAGTATTTTGTTTTGGTGTCCACAAATTTCGGATCTATATAAATGGTTTCGCGAACTTGCACAATTTGATGCTACAACATATAAGGAATCGCTATGATATAAAAGATGCCTTCAGAATAGCTTGAATATTATTCAGCTTGGGTAAATGACTTCATAGAAGAAGGTGATGTATATTTGAATTACTTGCCGTTTTTTTCTCAGTTTGAAGGTTTGGCTTCAACATGATTTAGCAATTGATCCAAGGTTTTAAAATGAGAATCGTACATCTTATCACTGATTTCTATTGCTTCTTCGACTGAATCTCTGAGTTCTAAGCTTAGGATCATTTTTTGCTTCTCCCACTTAAGCCACGCTAATGCGTGTAAGAGAGAATCGGTCAAATCATCACCCTTCTGTACATCTTTTGCAGCCTGTGGGTCTTTATGTTCAGTATTGAATCTTGAATTCCTCATAATAGTTTGGAAAAGCCACTTTGTTTTGGACCTGGTGGTATTAATCTCGTCAAAGCCTACAGGAATTTCAAATGGTCTATGTTGAAGAGGGACATGTGTGTAGCTCCTGAGCCAATGCTCTACCAAAGCTACTCTGTTTTTCTTTGAGTCTTTGTTTTTTATCTTTCCATCGCTTGTTGGAGCCCAGTACGAAGCCATTTTGTGAGGATTAGACGGCACAATCAAAGTATCCCTCATCTTATCATCTGTTTTAGTTTTCGAATAGACCAATGCATGTAGCATACTTTCGAACATATTGACTCTGAATACCCATTCCAGAACATTTTTATTGCTTGAAGACCTTATTCGTTGTCTTTCAATCAATATCAAATCTGGTATACCAAAATTTGGATCAAATATAATTTCATTGGTAATTCTATTACTTATATGCGCGTATCTTGTAGGTTCGTATGAAGCATCTTTAGAGACATCTGCCCAGTTGTTTACATCAAATTTTGTCCATTCCTGAATCAATGGAGGTCTATTCAAAGGTAACGTTTTGTCTAATATGAGTCTTGAAAATGAGAAATTCCTGATACCCATATCGATAGACAGGATATTAAAGTTCTTTTTACTGATAGGCACCCTCTGGAATATTGATTTCTCGCGAAGACTGGAGTTGAGAGCGGCTATCAACTCACTCTTCTTCCCACTAACCTCTATAGTTTTGTATTAGATCATGAAATTGCCTTTTCATCTTGGTGCACACTATACATACGAATCCCACAATTGGTACAAAGCCTTTTGAGCTCCGCTACTGTACGCTTCTCTAAAGTAGCCATGCCCAGTGTAGTCAACGCAGGAAGCCCTCTCAACCGGTCTTTCTGGCTGTCATACTTTGTGCTTTATCGAACAAAGTGTTCCAGTCCAACGCGAAAGCTGTATATTGACTGCCATTATCTGACGGTTTGTTTACTTTTCGAAAAGGCGTCAAAATTTGAGAACATAAACTCTCAGTTTCTGACCACAAAACCGAGTTGAGAAACAGCGCAGGCTGTAGAGAAGTTGAGTTGTATGGCAAAAATGTACGTGGAATGGAGGTATTTAAATGAGTATAATGAGACATTTTTGTCGTATATATGAGACAAACAGCTCTTGTCAGCTTTAGCTATTCTCGCTCCTTTATAATAGGCATTCCCCAGTCAGACTTATAACTATAGCTATTTATACAAATTTAAGCAGCTATTTATACTATTGTCAGGTTTAAAAGCTGTGAATTTGAATCAGACGACTTGAAATTATTCGAATCGCAAAATGGGGTTTTTTAAACCATCGAAGATATATGATAATGGTTCCAATGTCAATTATGAAGACAATTATGTCTCAAAAGCACAGAGAGTTCCATCTACTAAGGAGATATATGTCAATGCTGAATTTGAAAATCATTTCTCAAGAGATTTAAATGAAGTCGCTAATGACCCATCACATACTATGCGGCGAACGAAATCGAAAAGGCATAGAATGTTCGCAAATTTATTCAAAAAAGATTCTAACGTTGATGGGCCAATCTTGATTGAAGGTTCGATCGTACACGATCAGCATAATGACACACTTAATAGAATAACGATAACAGAAAAAGCTTTACTTTCTGACCAAGGCTCTGAGTCTGATTTAGAACTGTTAAAGGACGAAGAAATCAAACAGCAAAAGTCAAGAGGATTGACATGGAGACGTAAGAAGAATAGAACACAATCACCATTTGAAACAAAGATACCAACAGGGTCGCACAGTAAAAGGTCAACAATTAGATATTTCTTCAAAAAACGGAAAGGCGCAGAGCTTGGAAGTATAAAGGTTGAACAACCTACTGCTGAATTATCTGTTTATGATGTCAAAGAAACATTAACGCAAAGGTATATGACTCCCAGTGGTGAAGGGTACGAAAGACTCATGGAAGACTTGGACAATCTCCCTTCAGATTTTTCATCAGATGAGCCACGGACCATGCAGCTAAAGGTGAGTAGACTATTTCAACCGAAAAGCCCACTGAGGAGATCACCAAAAGCAATTTCAGCTACAAAAGATATTGTTGATTCTCAATCTCATAACTTTAACCCCTATGACATCGCCAAAAATTACAGAGAGTCATCCAATACCTTCAATGATGAGGACACTTTTGTTATCGGTGACGTTAAAGATTCACTAAAGAGGACTGAAGCAAACGATAATGATGATGTGCGCAATGAGGTAGTTCCCAGACTATCACGTGGATCAAGTATGTTTGAAACGATGAAACGATCTTTCTCATTCATGGGGAAATCGAAAACTATGGAGCAGCAAGAGTTGAGTGATGTTGGTCAAACTGAGTATTCAAGCATTGGTCGAAGAACAATGAAAAAGATGGCCAATGGGACTAAAAAAACACCATCTGAGCATAAAATTGGCTTCAGATTACCATCAAAAAATCGAGCTTTTGATACCGAAGTTGAACAATCAATCGATGTTAACCAACAGCCTATCAAAGAACATCAATCCAATTTCAAGCCCGTATCAGATGATAGCTTTGGAAACGAAGATCCATTCAACAGTGATTCCTCTTCAACAATCGTTTACACTGATAGTACAGAATTATTTGAGAAACTATACTGTAACACTTCTGATGCTGCTAAATTAACAAATAATTTTGAGGCTCAACAAGATTTCAGTGGGTCTACGAAAGTTGATTCTTACAGAGCTCATAGCGAAGATGTGACTTCAAAGCCGTTGTCAGGATTATCGGTACATCATAATATAGTTGCCAATTTTGTTAAAGTTGACAATGAAAACTACGTCGGAAAAGGAATATCTTCTTTCGCAGACTCATGTTACCAACCTTCAAGGCTGACAGCAAAAAATGTTAGCAGAAAATCGTCAAAGAAAGGCTCAAGATCGAGGCAAAATGCGATAGACAACCCCTTTGAACAGGAAGTTTTGGAAAAACCAGAACAATTAACTGCCATGGAACGGTACAATATAGAGGTTGAAAAAAATCGTCAAGAGATGGATGAGCTCAAACAATTAATTCATAGGGACAGGAGCCGTCACAGAAAGATGATAAATAGAAAAGTGATCGGTGAGACTGACCACATGAATATATGAACTGATAAAGTGCATTGGATGTAGAACGTTTGACACTTTTGTATGTAATACACAATTCGCGAAAAAAAGGCCCATCGCTTATATAATCACAGCGTTAAATTTTTTTTTATGTGTATAGATTCACTATGAGGGAATCAAACAACTTTGCAAAGAAGAGGATACAAGGCCATATTACTTCTGGCTGATTATCTCTATAAAATGTCGTCTAATACGCACCAGAAGAAGAAATGGGTACCGCCCGGGAACGAATCTGTGGGATCCGTCGATAATGGTGTTTTCGATAAGATTCACACAATTTTGAAAGAAGATTCAGCTTCTCAAATATTAGAGTTCTTTGCCAAAGGGTTTGGGAACCAGGCAATTAGTAGCTGGTCATATTATGCACAGACTAATGACCATAAAAGATTCACCAGCTCAACAATCACAATAACAAAGCTTTTGAGTCATTTAAGTGAAAATCATGAGTTTCATGAAAATGGTGCACAGATAATCAAGGAAATTCTGACAAACTATATTAAAACTGTATATAGGGGTCTGAGTAGTCTCAGGGCGTCCTTAGCCAACCCAGTGCTAAGACTTATCAATGAAATTGTGTTGTTCAGAAAGGGTGCCTTATTGGACGATTTTGTTGCATTGTTTGACTTCAGCTTACCAGTACTCCCAAAATTATTGAACCCTACAAAAACCGAGTTGGCAGAAGTAGAAGCTACTAAAGAAAAAGAGCATTTGTCAATTAGATACTGCATGATAAGGCTGCTGCTGAATATAGTGAAATACTCTTCTCCATTTTTGAGAAAAGACTTTCTCACCAATAATCATAAACTGCTTGTAAATTGGTTCAAATTCATTTGTGTGATCGATAGTAATAGTTTGATAGGTCTCACCTTAGCTGTTTGGGATGAGAAAATAATCAAAGAGCAAAGCTTTAAGAAAGCCACCAAGATTAAAGTTTTCAATGAGTGGAATATCTCTAAGCTGATTCCAATTTACTATACAAAAGATAAAGAACTGAGATCACTATTTGATAAGTTTATTGCTTCGATCGCAACTGATGCGAAGTACGGGTTGAAATTCAATGATGATGAGACCTGGTTCTTGAACAATACAACTAGTGGAACAATAGCGGTTAATGGGAAGAATTTTAAAACTCACAATAAATTGTTGTATTCTTTGATAACGAATTTGAAACCATGGGATGAGGACTTGCAACTGAATACCACCGTTGAAATCTTACAACACACACCTGAACTGGTTCCTCCTTTTGTTAATTATCTAGCTTCAAGGGGTCTTCATGATCCTAAGCTATCGTCATACTGGCTAGGCCAAACATTGTTGTTGAGTAAACTAATAAAGTCTGATATACCATTCGTTATATCAAGAGATGAAAACACAGCTGCCCCATCAACGGAAATAATGCTAGAATTGATTGTCCCATCAGTGATCAACAGAGCTGTTTTATCCAAATGTATCGCCTCCGATTCGTTTATGATTAGACATTTATCAGCACAACTTGTTGTTACATCTTTGCAAAAACTGGAAAACGTTTTAGCTCTATACCAGTCAAAGGGATGGAGTGAGCAATTGGCTCAGCTAATAACGAAGGCTAAGCTTGCTCTCCCAGAAATATCCACCGTGGCTGCCTCCTTCACTGATACGTACACCAAGAAGAATGATAATAAGCTTTTACTGTTAGTGTTCTTAACCATCATCAACTATTATAACAAGATTTTGCCTGACAACTACAACTTTTCACAACAAATCGCTAAACCATACTCAGATGTCATCAACCAAACTCAATTCAAGGGCATTGATTTTGTTCTGTTGGACAATTTTTTCCAGCTTCAAGAAGGTGAAAGCTCGCAGGTTAAATGGTGGAATAAGTCGGATAAATCAACCTCCTTGTTCACTTCATTACTAAAAATTGCATCATCGAACGAATCTTCAACTTCTTCATTATCTTCCAAAGTCACTGACTTATTGAGTGATTTAGTCAATCAGACTGTCATATTTGATAAAGAATACGCCAAAGCTGACCAAACTCAATTGCTAGTGGCATCTTTGAAGGCGGTACAATCATCTGAAAATGTCCCTGAAGAAGAGTCAGAAAAAATCTGGAAACTTTTGGATGAGTCCGTTTCTAGATGTGTCAGATCCCCATTTAAATACCTAGATTCTTCTAACGCAAATAATCGTGTTAGTCCCTTAATTCTCACATTATTCGAACAGTGGAGTTATGTTGATAAAAGCAGATCGTATGATCTGGTCTCCAAATGGTTCCTAGTATTTTTGAGGTATATCATTATAGCTGGTGAATCTTCCACAGCGATTTCAAAGCTTCTAGAAACTGTTGAAGTGAGCGTTGATGTTTCGGAATATTTACCAATAAGCTCTCAACCATCATTTTCAACTGAAAACCCACTTCACGGTTATGAAGACTACTCTTATTTCACGCTTGTCACATCTGCTTCGTTGAACAAGTTGCAATCTATATCTAAATTACCCACTTCACATCTTGATATTGTCGCATCCCTTTTCAGATTGAAACAAATTTACATTGACGAGAATTTAAAATTTAATAATGGGCTCAAACAAACGATAGTGGAAATTTTAACAAAAGTAGGAAATTATTTGTTTGGTAACATAGACGAAATTGTTGAATTTTCTAAATCAAAATACTGGGATGTTTTCTTCACTACAGAGCCATCAAATGAGAAAACTACATTTATCACCAGCACTCTGTCTGAGATTTTTGGACAGCTACCAAACTTTAATACGCGTGATTTCAAAAATATAATCTGGAGAAAAATTAACGAAGGTACTAATAACGAAGCAGTCGTTGCTGCTTCATTATGGGCATTAGATGATACTCAACTTCTGCAAATAGTTGACAGCGAAGAGTCTTTCGCCAAATCAGAAGCTCTTTCTTTATTGCTTTCGAGACAACACATCATTAAATCGTCTTTGCTTGCACATGCTTTAATAGACAACAGATTAGCAGAATTGGCTAACGGTTTCATTACAAAGAGGCTGGTTGAGTATGACGATGTTGAATCCTTGTTCAATGCCGTTTTCACAAATGAAGAACAATTTTATATTTTTGGGAGCTTGGCTTTCGAAGAAAGAGTTATTAATTATTTACTCGATTTTGTTGTGAAAGAGCTAAATCCAACTGTGGTTTCAATAGTGTTTGTGTCTCTCAGAAGCGAAATGCTTTCGAGTATACATGACACTGACCTGATTTCAAAACTTGCTAAAACCGCTAAAAGCCATGCCGTGGACTGTATCAAAGGCGAAAACTTTGCCACTTTTTCATTTGAGGGATGTCTTCAAGTCTTGAACCACCCAACTTCAGAACTGGATGGAGATGAGAAAAGGATAGTGATAGAATACTCTTTAACCAAAAACAGTCAGAAGTATACATCAGAGGTTGCTAAAGCCATTGAATTATTTGGGTCTTTTGAAGATTCATCCGTCAAAACTTGGGCTAACAAAGCTTCGTTATACCTTACAAAGGGTTTTGCTGAGCTCACTGTGCTTCCGAAATCTTTTAGTGATTTTGTTCAGAGCTATAAGTCCTTACTACTAAAATCAAACTTGATGAAATTCACAAACAAAGCAAATCTAAATTCTCTTTTAGAAGTTATATACTCCAAATGGTCAACCGATGAATCAGCTCTAGAATTATCTGCAATGATTGTTTCAGTGTCACACAAATCTTCATTAAATGTTAACAAATTATTACAAATTATGGCATTCAACGACGATAATGCTTTATGCCGTGCTTCGTCACAAAGAGCTATGTTTTTGTCTTCCTTAATTATCTGGAGACTATTCGAATTGGATGTCTCTAAAAATTCAAGCATTGCGTTGCAAGAAAAAATTTTGTCTTTTTATGGCGGTACATCAAATGCTCATGACTTGTTATTGTACAAAGTGTTGGAGAAAATTGAGACTAGATTAAACGCTTCTTGGATTGATTTAGTATTCACTTGGGAATTTATAGATTCATTATCCGAGGAGGAATCAGACTTAGTTGGAGAGACCAAACTATTAGAGAAAAAGAAAGAAGGTTTTATCCTTACTTTGAGTAAAAGTCAAATAGCAAACACCATCAGAGATTACAGCATAAAGGATGTTTCCATTCCATCATTAAGCTCAAGTGGTGCTTCTAATTGGGAAAAAGCAAATTCGTTCTACGATATTGTGGATCGTTCATTGACATCGTCCAAAACATATGACCCATTATTTTTAACGCTTTTGGTATTTAATAACGACGAGCTAATAAGCTTGAATACAGAGGAACCTGACCAATGTCCAAAAGTTGATATGAGGAAACTGCTAGACTCTGATATTTTTCCATTGATATTGATGAACTTGGCATCTGAAAATGAGATGCTTGTAAAAGTAACATTCAATGTTCTTTCCATCATACTTGCTTCTTTAAAATCAAATAGTGTTTTCAAAGATAAACACATTTTCGAACTGTTCTTATCAAAAATCCTGTGTACTTTTACAAAAGTGGAAGAAGATGGTGAAAAAGTGACAACACAAAAATTTGCTCCAATAATTTTCTCCCTAGTCTCTAAAATCTCTACAATTTTGGTCAATCCGGGTCATATGCTATACGAAAAAGCATTCAGGTGGGTTTTGAAGTCACCAACTCTAAGAAAAAATGATATTCCATTGTTCAATGATATTACTATTGTATCGGCTACAAATGATGATTCTAACAACTATTACAAACAATTGAGCTGGTTACTTGATGGGATTAACGCCGGTATTAAAGACAAAAAAGACACTCGACTTCTAAGATCCAAGAACGTTTACGAATGGATCTTAAATCTAGAAACATCACCATACACTTCTGCTCAACTGAAATTTTTGGTGAACGAATTTGTCAAACAGGTACAGGATATTGAAGATGGCGCAGATATTTTGATATCTCGTTATGGTGGTTTAACCAATTTGGAACAACACATCTCCGAAAAGAAAACAGATACTCAAATACTTAGCGCTACTCAAGGTAAAGTACTGGATCAACAGGAGCTGTTAAATTATAAGGAGCTTGGTATCAGATATTCAATTGTTGGTGAGGGTAAAAAAAGGCTTGCTGATTGGGCTAATGATGATTTACATTGCTTCAGTAAAAGGCTGCAAACCGAATTGTAATCCAAGAAATACGCAACTCACTGAAAAACTTGCATTTTACATAAAACAGAGCATCTATAGAGTTAATAATACCAAAAATGTACATTAAAAAGAAGTAGAATTAAAACTTAGACATTGAATATTTATAAATAAAAGGTCAGTTAAAATCGTCCATCAAGGATTGAAACTCTTCCGAAACTTCACCAATTGGGCCTAGCCACATTGCTTCATTTGAGATCTCTTTCCATAGTTCATTTTCGCCTTCAGTCACACCACCATGCTGTAACATATGGATGGCATCCAACGAGACTTTACCTTCAGTATCATGTAGAACGGGCTCATTGTCAACATTGCTACTTAATCTTGATAAGTTAGATAATTTCGGTTGTTCGATGATGTTGTCAATCTTGAGTCTTTTATGGTCACCTTGTCGTATGGCTGAAGTGGAATGTTGAATAGGCGAATTGCTGAAAGAATGATCTTTTCTTGAACTCACATTAGAAAGGGAGTTATGATGGTTCTGTTGATGTTGGTTATGTGGTAAACGTGATTGATTATTTTGAGATGGAGGTGGTATATTTGAGAAATGAACTTGTGTAGGCTGAAAGTTATCGGTGTGTTTCAAAATTAATGGTTGCATAATTTTATTGAAATCTAGGGTGCTCATCAATTTCAATAATTGAGCCCTTCTTAAAGCAGATGGATGATTACCCAAATTTCTCATTTTAGTGAATATTTGTAAAGCGTGATCCAAGTGCTCATATGTAGCTTGGTGGACTCCAAAAGCAGCATTGAATAATATCAGCGTAGCTGATGATGTAAATAGATATTCTCGATCAAGATAACCAAACAACGCAACCATATTTTCTGGCATCAAAGCCCATAGGGATCTAATGGTATTAATTGATGCTTGAAATGAAGAGTTAAACAGTGTGATGATTGACTTGGAGTAATCGTTCAAATCGATATACTTATTTGCTGTTTTATTGATCTTGAGTTGTTTGGAAGCAAAATGGAATAGTAAAGGTCTAACAGCTAAATTCATACCTTGGAAATACTCACTGAGAATATTTGTAGCTAAACGTGAGATTTGTAAATCTTTTGAGCTAAAGTCTGGATTCAAGAATTCTGGCAAATGTTCCCTGAATTCAATCAGTTGACCAACTAATTCAGCCAACACCGGTAATATATTTTTGTTTGGTTGTTTTTGATATAGACAAGATAAAATTTTGGCATTAATTTGAGTTATTTTAACACAGTTCGTAATATATTCAGCCTCAGGGAAAATGTAGTGCTCACAGCCAGGAGGTGGATTGAACATATCGAAATCATCAGGGAGTTCAGTTGCAATACTATTATCATTTAGTGATAGTGGTAACCCAGCTTTCGAACTTAACATTCTCTCGTACATGTAAACTGTCCACCATAGTCTTCTTCTATGTTCTAACTCATAACGAGTTACATTGTCTTTATCAGCATCCACATGCATACCCAAGATTAATGATGCCCTCAAGGCAAGACCAAAATAAAAATATGAAGCAACAGTACAATCCGCGACTTGTAGATAGAATGCATATAACAACAAGACTTCGATACCACCTTCTCTTGCACAATTGTCTATGGCACCTGATGCGAATAAACCAGTGAATAATTCAGAAGCTTGATGGAAAAAGCCCGAACCTGGCAATTTAGCATCTGCGGATTTTTTACCATCAATGTTATTTGCTGTACCTAAATACATTTCACCAATTGAAAAAACCAGTAAAACTTTACAAAACCAAATTGTTTCTATAATCGAGTCTGAAGAATCAGTACCCAGACCTTCATAAACTCTTCTAAGATTCTCCTTCACAAGGCCCTCGTTGAAGAAATAGAAACAGCCATCGTTATATTGGATGAAGGTATCAACTAAAAGCATTGCGTATGAGTATGATGGTAGTGTGAAATTAACAGAGATCCCTGGTCTTGTTTTAGTTTTACCCAGCATGATTCTATAAGCATTACCTTCTCTTTCTAAAACAGTTTCCGTATTACTCAAGTTTTGAGCATTTGGCGCATTGATGATTTCCTGGTCTCCGTTTTCCGACAACATATTTTGCACCTGGATACCGAACAAGGTCATTGATGAAGAACCAACGTAAAATTTCTCACCTGTTCTTGAATAAACCAATTGACGTTGCTGATCAACAAAAGGCGCCACAACCTCATCGTTATGATCTGAGCCATCGTTGTTTGCAACTTTTTTATTCATTTGTGAAGGGTGATTTGACGCAGTGTTATTGGCAAACGTAGCTGATAAGATTGTATCGACATCTGATGTTTCAATTAGACTGTCCAAAGTCGTTGTGCTAGTTGATACATTTTCATTCTCCACATCCACAATCCCAATGGTGTCACCTCCAGATCTTGCTTTAAACTGTTTCACAGAAGCCTTCAAATTGGTGTTTTCCTTTTTAAGCCTCGACACATCGTCATGTAGTTTTTGTAAATACTTCATCGATACAACAACTTTTTTATCAGCCTCAACGTATTCACACGCAGATTTAGCCTGTACACATTTAGCACAAGGCTCACCTCCTGGACATTTAATATGTCGACGACGACATCTGACACATCTGAAGACCGTGTTAGTAACTTGAAGCCCTAATCTAAGTAAAGCAGATCAACAAAAGCACTGTCACAATACACTCTGTCAAACACATCTGACACTACTAGTTCCATAATATGCACGAGCTTTTAGCCTCTCCACAATCATACTTACGCTATGTTTGATCTTCTTTTCTGTTTAGTCACTGGTTGGTCCGCCTCAGGCTGTATATCCTCCAGCTTTGCTGTCATATTCACTACTGCACAGCTGCTTTTTTTGCTTAACCGCCCACAACTCCCACAGTGTATCAACAGTATTGATATCTGAATCATCTCTGGATTTTTCATGATGGAACTCGCTTTCCGCAAATTTTTTTCTCTTCCCTTTGCAACGGCTGACGCTTTGTCAGCAATTACATCATAGTCAATTTTTTTTCCATGATATTTTGGTGTGCGGATGGGTTTCTGGGTGTTGCATAAGTGTCAAGTACTGGTGTTTTCAAAAACTGCACAAGTTATTAAAGTTTTTTTTCGCGAAGAAGAGATATTTCGCGAATTTCTTCCAATGAAAAAACACCATTGCAAAAAACAATCGTTGGGAAAAGGGATATCTTTGGTTATATAGAGGGTGTGTACACTTTTGCTACTCATTTATATTCAATATTCATAAGATGTCTGCTTTAGTAAGTATTTGATGAGAGCGGAATGCATTGGGTGTTGAAAATTGTGCGAAAAAGCTGGATCAATTGCGTTGACTGGAGGTCTTGTTTCATGACCCGGTATGGTTTGTTATGGACATTGGAATTGAGAATTTAGAGGCACGATGAAAGGTATAACCAGTGGTGGAGTGATGAGTTTAAATCGCCAATTCATGTTGTACTGAATCAGTACCGACTGATTGTTACCGCTTGTGCTTTGTCTCCTGGTGATTTGAACTGGTTTTGGTATTTCCATAATGTACAAACCCTTTAAGACACCCAGAAATTCAAGTATCCATATAACGCACAATAGATCCAGGCTTTACCTCAGTGGAACGACACAAATCCTCTTATTGGAATACTAACAATGGATTTAGCGTGCTTCTGCTGCTGCAAAATTAGACTGGACCAAAGTTGTCTCAAAACTTGGTTTAACAGGTCAAACAGCTGCTTCATTAACAGCTTTTAAAAAGAGAAACGATGAAGCTCGTCGTAACATTGTTGAATTGAAAAACCAACCAACCGAAGTTGACTTTGCTCATTACAGATCAGTCTTAAGCAACACTGCTGTTGTTGACGAAATTGAAAAACATTTCAAGAGTTACAAACCAGTCACTGTTGACGTTGCTAAACAAATCAAATCAATCGATGCTTTCGAAGCTAAAGCCGTTGAAAACGCTACTGCCACTGAAGAAGTTGTTGCTAAAGAATTAGCTGACTTGCAAAAAACTTTATCAAACATTGATGCTGCTAGACCATTTGATCAATTGACCGTTGATGATATCGTCAAAGTTAGACCAGACATCGATGACAAAGTCAACTTATTGGTCTCCAAGGGTAAATGGGCCGCTCCAGGTTACAAAGAAAAATTTGGTGATCTTAACGTTATGTAGATTGATTGAAACCATATTCTGGAATTCAATAATTCGATTGATAAAAAAAAAATTGCATAATTTTAAACACTTTTACAAAAGAAAAAGACTAAATTTTCACATAAAATGTTATGATTACATATTGATTATGAATTAGATATATACAAATTATTACAAGAGACTTAAATTGTAGAAATAGTTGGGGGCCTTTCCATGAATATATTCTATTCGCGATTTAAGTTTTGTCATACTAATATGTAAACCAGTTAGACTATACTACACTAACACTTCCTATACCAAACTTAATTGCAAAATGTCCAATAAGAAACTAGCTGAAAGATTCCTAAAATGTATCGAGCTGGAAAGAGGTGCTGATATAGATCAAACATCGTTGCTGCTCGATAGCTTGCCACCGAAAAAACTAGCCGCTAAAGGACTCGCTATTTTGAATCTAACAACTGAAGGTATTAAAACAGGTCTTGGAGGTCGTACAATCTTGGAGCTGAAAAATGACCTAAGCGGCCATGAAGATGAATCAATTGTTGCTGGGGATATAAGGACAGGTGATATCGTGAGGATTGATAAGAATTCTTCCTCAAATAATACAAAGAAGAAGGTGAAATCAAATGGTAAGATTGGTAAGAATGGAGACGCTGATATTAAAGAGAACACCTCATGTGAAGGTGTTGTGACAAGGGTTTCTCAAAGCTCAATAGTGATAACGATTGACGAAAACTTTGAGGAAAAAATCTTGAATATTGTGAACGATACATTATGGATTGTCAAGATATCAAATTCTATAACTTATAAAAGAATGGAATCTACAATGAGGAAACTATCTGAAATTGTGAATCCAACACCCTTATTACAGCTGCTGCTCAATGAAGATAGATATACAGCACCGCAAAAGTCAAAGTTGGAAAACCATTTCAAAGAACTCAATCTTTTTAATGAAGGTTTGAACCAATCGCAGAAAAATGCCATCAATTTTGCCATGAATTCACCAATTAGTATCATTCATGGGCCTCCAGGCACAGGTAAAACCTACACACTGATTGAGCTTATACGACAACTAGTTGCAAAAGGTGAACGGGTTTTGGTCTGTGGGCCTTCGAACATTTCAGTGGACACTATATTGGAGAGATTGAATGGCAAGCTTCCTGGTGATCAGCTGTTAAGAATAGGTCATCCTGCAAGATTACTTAGTTCAAATTTGCAACATTGTTTAGATATTGTTTCAACCTCTAGCGATGCTGGTCAACTAGTTTCAGACGTTAAAAAGGAGATCGATAATACCATAAAAAAAATCAAAAAAACCAAGAGTTATAGGGAGAAAAGATCTATATGGCAAGAAGTTAAAGAGTTGAAAAAGGAATTGAAAATACGTGAAAAAAAAGTTACACATGAAGTTATACTGCAGGCCAAAGTTGTTGTGGCGACTTTGCATGGTTCAAGCTCAAGAGATTTACTATCCATATATAATCATCAACCTGGTACAAAACTGTTTGACACCATCATTATCGATGAAGTTTCACAATCATTAGAGCCACAATGTTGGATACCAATAATAAATCACTTGCAATCGGATGTTAAAAGATTAGTTCTCGCTGGTGATAATCAGCAATTACCACCAACTATTAAACTAGATAATAATGACAATGTTAAAAATATACTATCAACCACAATTTTCGATAGATTAGTATCAAATTATGGTGACTCTTTCAAAAATCTACTAGACATACAATACAGAATGAATGAATCTATTATGCAATTTTCATCGAACAAATTATACGGTGGTAAATTGAAAGCAGATGAGTCTGTTGCTAAGATTCTTTTACCAGACCTGACAAACGTTGAGCAGAATGATCATACAGAGTTCCCAGTTATTTGGTATGATACCCAGGGTGAGTTTTGTGAAAAAGATAATGCAGATGATGACGAATTAGTTCCTTCAAAATACAACGATATGGAAGCCTATGTGGTACAATTACATATTAAGAGATTGTTAGACTCTGGTGTGAAACAAGAGCATATTGGTGTTATAGCACCTTACAATGCTCAGGTTTCATTTTTGAAAAAATTACTACACAATGAATATCCACAGATCGAAATCTCAACAGTTGATGGATTCCAAGGTCGTGAAAAAGAAGTTATTATATTAACATTGGTTAGAAGTAATGACACAGGGTCTGTTGGGTTCTTAGCAGATGAAAGAAGATTGAATGTTGCTATAACAAGACCTAAAAGACAACTATGCGTTATTGGTGATATGGAGACAATTACAAAAGGTAGTAAATTCTTACATGAGTGGGTTGAATGGAATGAAGAAAATGCCGAATTGATATATCCAGATCCAGATGACATATTATGAATAATTAAGAGCCATTAAATATTAATTTCTTCTTTTCCCTCTATAATGCAAATGTATTAATCTAAATCTGAAGTCCACATTGTTAATTGTGAGTCAGCGGTTATGAGCTGTAGATATTTCGGATTAAATGCCAACATCCTTGGTTTGTCATCTCCCTTTAGTGTAAATTTTGGTAATAATAATTTTGGTAACATCTGACCAGGTTCTGGTGTGATATCCCAAACAACTACTGTACCATCACCATTACCAGAGAATACAAATTTCCCACAGGGGGAGAAAGTTGCACTACCGGTATCTGGCCATCTTCTTGGAGGGATAGGCTGAATGTTTCCTAATTCACTTATAAGAGTACCATCGAACGAATCTAGTAATAAATGGTTTTGATTTGTTGAACTAACAATGATGTATCGATTATCGTTTGAGAATTCCACTCTATTGAAATTAAAACCTTGAGGAACTTCAAATGATGCACAAGGTAGTTGATTCAGCATCTCTATTGGTTTTAGGTCAATGACACGTTTACTCGTTGAAGCAATGGCAACGACATCACCTGTAGGGTCAAAAGATACAAGACTTGGTTGTTTGGAAGGTAGTGAAAATTGTGCAGTAGAAGTTCTCAAATCCCATATTTTGAAAGTATCATCTAACGAAGCTGATGCAAATACATTCTGTCTCGGGCTTACTTCTAATGAGTTTACCAACCCTTTATGACCTCTAAAATATCTTATATATGAATTATCGTTTAATGAAAGGTATCGAATTGTATTATCTTCTTTTGTTGATGCATAGACACAATTTTTCTGTTGATGTGTGAATCTTGCCAAATGACAACCATATTTTTTGGAATATATCGGCTTGTTATAAGTGCCTCTAAAGGAATCGTATAGATGAATAGATTCACTGGTTAAAGACGATATAAGATATTGACCTGAATCATCAAAATCTAATGACGTTATACAAGTATTGGGATCTGTCGGTTCGAATGTTTTGCTAGCTTTCAGCTTGGAGTATGAGTCGTAGTTCAGCTTGACGCTCATAGTTATTGGTTATATGATATCTTGATCTTGAACTTTAGTCTATGATTTATTCATCCATTGATATGAATATTCCACTCGGATTTATTGTTTATACTGGTTCCAGTTCCACAATGTACACAGCGGTATGCGGTATCCCTGTGTAAATGTGAGCACCAGGATATGTCAATTTCAAAATTTTGAAATGAGAAGTTGAACCGAGCCGTAAACAAACAGAGTAGTAAGGCAAGTTTAGATCGAGTTTAAACGGATAAAGTATAGAAGATGAGTGTATGTTGAGTAATTTGCTGCCAGCTGTTGTCTATCGCTAACACCGGGTTCAGTTTGGTAAATTGGTTCACTATTCAGTTGATTTGTTATTGGTGTCCATGCTCTTAGCTGGGATAAGAAGAAATACAGGTTTAGTGTGAGTATTTTAAAATGAAATTATGTTTGTTAACTCCAATACTAATATAGTTCAATACAAAAGACTCTTGTACCAAAATTCTGACTTGAGAAAATACATTTCCAGGTATTTGGCTTTTGGTGAACAAGCTTATGACTATTTCGTTTCGTTTATTCGTCACTCTGGGTATTTTGGTACACCAGGTATTTTCGATAGAGATTTGAGACAAACAGATGAACAACACTAGAGCTTGATAAAGTGCCACTAGACTGCCCATACATCCTATTCCCATCTATATAACATCTCTCTTTTCAACTTCTGTGGTTTATTGTTCTTTTCGTCTCGTCTCGTTGACTATCATGAGTTTCGCGATGCGGTTTAAAGCGGATTAAACATAAACTGGGGATCTTCAAAAGTGACTGATTATAAAAATCTGAGACTCTGCTGACACCAGGGAGTTTCCCAGATACTGTATTGTAGTGGGCATCAAGCAGGGCGGCTAGTTGTTTATTGGTTAATTGAGGGTTTAAGCGGTTGTTTATTGAGTCTATTGGTTTCGTTGAACAAGGGTTTCAGGGTTTTGCAGGTTTAATTTGGTTGATAAAGTGAAAGGCAGGTTTATTTTGGTTGATAAAGTGAAAGGGTATGGCGATTGCAGGTTTAAGGCGGTTAAGCTTGAATAGAAACTCTTTCAATGGAGTCAAGAACTTGTTCTTTAAAAATGATCAGGAGAAAGTTGAATGCTTTATCAGATTTGTTGACTCTTTCACACTCACTTATATTACACTGTTCAAAGTTGTTCGCTTCTACATTGAGGTTAGACCGCTTTGTGGTGGCGCTGTCCGATTCATTGATCTGGAGCACCAGGAAGCGGTGCTTATCAGAATTATCAAATACATGAGGAAAAAAAGAGAAGAATTCTTGTCATATCACAGATTTCATTCTTTTAAGGAATCCATTATCAAATTCTATATGCCATTAGTCGTTGTCCTCAAAGAGTTTAAGAACTTCATTGACACTGATTTGAGTATCGGGATCATGAATCTTGACCGAAACTTGGTGTTGGATATGTATAACTGTGACTTGTACTTGTTCACAAGAGATATAATTCCATCGATCACCACTGTTGTGGATCATTTGAAGAAAATTAACGATGGATACGAGAATTTAGACACGTATCTTATTGGCGTGAATTCGATGATTATTAGTGAAACTTCAAATAAGATCAAAAGAATAATTGATGATAATCAACCACTAGTGACAAAATTTTTAATGGGTGATCTCCCACATACACAATTTCATATTCTAAGAAATGAGTCTTCATTGAAATATCTAACTGTTGATAAAGATCGAGAGCTGATGTTTAGCGTGGAAACTTTCTTCGGAAGTCAGTTAATGACTTTTGAAAATTTCCAAAAGATTATCATTTCTGATTCTCTTTATATCTTGGAAAAATTAGCACATCAGATCACATCGATTATAAACCACGTTGATACTTCAATGGAGTATTTTTTCAGACTATCCACTTTTTTGGAGCATCAATTGAATGATACATACTTGGAATTTAAAAAATTTAAGCTTGACCCATTCAGGAATACAACTGAAAAATTGATACAACTATGTGATTCAATGACCCACAGTTTAACCTCAGCTAATGAGATGATCCAACAGGCTATTGAGTTCCCAGAGTTTTATCACGACATCTCACCACTTGCAAAGCCAAATCAATTGAAGTTTGACGTAATCAAGATTAGCTACCATTTTTTCAACTTGATCCTTTCAGCTACTCAAAATGTTGATGATCTGGATCGTACCGACCTATTTCAACATCGTTTCAAGATTTCAGTTGACTCTCTAAGCTGTGGGATTTTAGGATTGGGATCATTCGTTGATTCTTTTGTTGACTCTTTGAAAGAGTGATTTTAAAAAAATTTGCCTACTTTCCTATCCATTTATTTTAACAACTACAAATTTGCTGCTTGCTCTTAAGCTCACCAATATATACAACTAGCTCTCTACTTATGAATCCAATTGCAATCGTTACTCAATTCTCTCTGTAGTGTCTACTGTCTTTGTTCTCAATGAATTTCATTACTCGTCAAGTCTTTAAACCCGAGTTTGTGCGGGTTCGTGCCCAATGAAAACAATACAGAAATTTTGCCAGCAAACCAGATCGGACTGAAAACGTGAACTACAAATTGATGAGCTCAATTATTGAATATTTAAACAACTTTAATGTTTTCAAATATAGCTATTATTATAATCTAACTAAAGATTTTAAAGATAAAGATAGAGAGTTAACAATCAACTAAACTTATTCGTAAATCCATCCGTATAAAGAGTGTTTGTAGTCAACTAATTCTTCTTTTTTGAACCACAAGTCAATTTCCTTGTTGGCAGATTCAACAGAGTCAGAACCGTGACAAACGTTTCTACCCATGTCAATGGCGTAGTCACCTCTGATGGTACCTGGAGCAGAGTTCAATGGGTTGGTGGCACCTAAGATAGCACGACCTTGTTTAACAACGTCTTTACCTTCCCAGACAGTAGCCAAGATTGGACCTGACAACATGTATGACAATAATGATGGGAAGAATGGTTTTTCAGCTAAGTCAGCGTAATGGGTTTTCAATAATGATTCAGTTGGAGTGACTAATTTGATACCAACTAATTTGAAACCTCTGTTTTCGAATCTACCCAAGATGTTGTTGATTAAACCTCTTTGGACACCATCTGGCTATTGAAAATTACATCTGTTAATATATGAACCCCCATTGGAAACATCGAATTTTTCTTGTGGAAACTTACTTTGATAGCAATGAAAGTACGTTCGTTGTTTGACATTTTTGCAAAAGATAATTGACTTGAATTGACCGTTCTAGTTAAGTTTCAAAAGAAGAATCAAAGTGAATACGTTTTTTTTTCCTTCAACATTCAGCAAAATTTTTATACTTTTTCCAAAATTCTCGAAATTTTCAATTCGTGTAATTTCATTTGCAGTTCCGATTTCCCTTTTGGGCATAGCGTTTGCGCAATTACCGTTTCTGTAACAATTGCGCATTTACTTATGCCATTTGCGCAAATCAGTCCTAAACGGTTCAAAACAACATACAACATACAAAATGCAAAATACTACTAAAGCCTACTAAACCCCAGTAATTAATCAATCAATAAACTAAAACGTTCAAATAAAAATATACATAAAACAGTGATGTAGAGTACATATGGAAACGGAAATCAAATAATAGAATAAAAAAAAGATGATAGCTTTTCAGAAATTTCAACTTCAACGATTAAAGGTCTTAATCATCACCACTCTTCTTTTTACCGAATAGGGCACCTTTAACTTTACCTAAACCACCACCAACACCGCCGGCAACACCTCCAACGACTTTACCACCAGCACCGATACCAGCACCGATACCGGTTCCAACGGCATTCAAACCAGCCGCACCAATGTTAGTGCTTTGACTGTTGACTTTGACAATATAGCCTGGTCTGAAACTTGCTCTGACATGAACAACACCACCATCTTCACCCTTTGGACCTTTAACAGGAACATCGTAATCGGATGGGTTTATTGGATCGATATCGGCTAAATCGAAATAAGCATCACCTAATTTATCATCTTGACCAGCACCGAAGTCCCAGTCAGCAACTCTGAGATCAATAACGCTATTGACTCTGTTTGTGATTTCCAATGTAGTCTTTTCATTCCAAGTTGGATCCAATGTTTTCTTGATGGTCTTAGTCTTGTAAAATGGATCTTCTTCTCTATTCAAATAAGCTTTGATGAATGGATCAGATTTACCATTAGAGTCAGCACTCAACAAGTTGTTTGCACTGACAATTTCTAATGACAATTCACCACTATTGGTGATTAAATCAGCTGGTGGTAATTTAGAAACTTCAACTGGTAACCATTGTGATTGAATCAATAATTTGTTGGTACCCAAACCTGTTAAGGTCAAGTTTTGTGGTTGATGGTAAGAGTTTTTCAATAAACTCAAAGCTGGTAATGTTGATTCAGCAATAGATTCTTCTTCTCTGTTGTTTTTAGCATCTTTAACCAATCTGAAAGTGACATTGGCCCATTCCAATTCTGGAACTAAAGCATCACCGGAAAATGGTGATGTAACTTTCTTGGATTTGATTTCAGGACTAACATGATCTGGATGACCGTGACCGTTCAAAAACACTTGCAAGAAACAATTGGTTGAACTGTAGTCACCAGATAAAATTGTGAAAACGAAAACACCAGTGTTGTAAGTGAGTAACTCTGGTAATGAGAGCTGAATCTTGTTGGTTTCGTTGAAATCATCGTCTTCAAGACTCTTCTCCTTATCTTCTTCCTTTTCCTTCTTGGTGTCGGCCTTCTTTGGTTTGGATTTTTCACCTTTTTTGGCTTCTTCTTCAGCCTTCTTTCTCTTTTCAGCTTCTCTCTTTTCTTTTGCTTCTTCTTCTTCCTTGATATCCTCTAAAGTCTTAACTGGGGTAACTGGATAAAACGACAAAGCATAGGTAACAGTACCTTTTGGACCTTTTTTATGAACAAGACGACCAGTTCTTAATTCCTTATCGACATATTCGATATATTTATCATCATCACCCCTTTCAATGATATCACTAGTTTTAATATTGAAAGAACCTAATGTACGATCACTTTGACGTTTTTCACTATCCATGACCTCAACGGTCAATTTTTGGTTTGGTGAAGTAACTGGAACATATAAGGCTTCATCCCAAACTGGATCCAATGTATCTGGAATAAAATCAGTTCTGGCTCTAATTTTACCATTAACCAAGATTCTAGCATATGGATCACTTTTACCAATCTTTTCCAAGTTACGTAAACCTTCACCTTTGTTCAACAAGACTCTAACAACACCAATTGGTTCTGTGTAACCACCTGCACCTGGTGCATCTCTCAATGCAACTGATTTATAAGTAGTTGAAATTTTATATTCACCTTCACCTTTACTGAATGGAACCCATTCATTGTCAATTTCGGTTCTATCAATCAAATCGTTCAAAGTTTGGATTGAAGCAGAAATTAATTTACCCTTTGGATCCTTCACCAAGACTTTAATCTTTGTCTTACGACGATCTGTAATGATAGATTCAAATGGAATAGAAAATGTTGGATTATCATTGTTCTTGGAGACAGGAGTGGTTTTAACCAATTCATTGTTGAAATATAATTCGGTGTATGAAGACAATTTTCCATCGTTTGTAATGTTTTTGATTTCTGTCAAATCGATCTTAACCAAACCGGTGTTCAAATCTGGAGGTGGTTCAGTAGATCCATCTGGTAATTTGGATTCTTCCAATGTTGGGAAGAATTCATAATCGTACAACATTTCACCGACTGGTTTGTTATTTCTCAAAAATTGACCAACTTGATTCTTTGAAATTCTCTTGTCAGAAACGTCATTAAGATCAATCTGTAATGAACCAATGTTTTTATCTTTTCTGTCATCATTCCAATCGTAACCAGTAACAATCAAAGGTTCAGTGAAACTACCAACCAAAACGTAAACAGTTTCGTTCCAAGTTGGAGTCAAAGTATCCAAAATGGTCTTAGTTTTGGCCAAAACTTCTTTACCGTAAAAATTGAAAGTCAAGTAAGGATCAACAGTGTTACCCAAGACACGGTCAGCAGCTTTCAAACCTTTAGCAGATTTAACTTTAATTTCCAAGATACCAATTGATGTGTTGCTACCTGATAATAATTGTGGAACGTTCAATTGGAAAGAGAAAGGTTGGAAAACCATTGGACCTGCGAATTTTTTGATCATTTCGTTAATAAATGGATAGAGACCTGGGAAAGATAAAACTTCCCAGTTGAAGATGGATTCCCCTAATAATTTAGAGATGAAATCAAACTGAGGTGGCTCCATCATTTGGACATTAACAGTTTCAATATGTGGGAACTTGGTAGTCATTCTTATTCTGACTCTAGCCCAAGCTTTGAAAGCAACGTTTTCAACAACAACTGGAATAGTGATACCGAAAACAGTAGCCTTGACAACAACTCTTTGATTCACATAGTTTTTCAACTGTTTGGCACTTGAATCGGCAGTAGCATGGGGAGTGAAAGAAAATGACCAATCCATGACAACAACATCATCTTTTGGGATGTCCAAAGTTTTAACGAAATCAATTCTTGGTGGTTTAATACCAGCTGTGAATTGATCAATCCAGATAGCAGAGACAAATGGTGGGATACCTTCGGTGGAGGCCAGAATTGGGTTCACCTGTTCGGTAACGATTTGTGAGACGGATGGCTCCAAATATATCCAATATTTATCTAAAAAGGTGTTCAACCAATCCATAGTTTCGTAATCGTTTTCAATGTGCTTGATAGTGAATTCTCTTTGCAATCCATCTCTAACGAGCGCTCTATATTTTTTGATAGATGCTCTATAGTAAACTGAAGCAGCTAAAGTAATAAAGAAGACCGAAGCAAGTGAAAAGTTGAATCTACCAACAATCCATGATAACAAACCTGCTCCGATTAGCAAACCTGTGCTGTGGAACCAATCCCCGTATAGATGGTCTGGTAAATAACTATCCAAGAGTGTTGGAACAGCCAAATCCATTAGCTCATCGTCTTGAGTTAATGAATCCTTCTCTTCCCATTCACCAATTTGTTTCCAACCAACACTGGTTGCTGGAACTGGGTCTCTCTTCTCTTTTTCAGCAAGCTCTTCAGCTTCTTTCAGTTTAGCAGGGTCTAAGTTTTTACTAGTAGCATTTGGGTCTGAAGTTAAAGGAGTAGCCTTTTTGATAACATCATCTTGCTAATTGATGAAACCAGTTAGTAATTGAGCTCAATTGTTCAATCTGTTCAATTAAACTTACACCTGCAACAGGTTGCGCTGTTGGATCTGATGGTAACAACTTAGTTTCAGCTCCCTGGACGCAAGACAAGCTTGTTAGTATATGCGATTCGAGGAATTGAGTCTTTCAAGGCATTCAGTTACATACAGCACTAGCCATTGTGATTGAGTATAAGCTTTCAACTAGTTCTCGAGGTCAAGTTGATGGTAATAAAAGGCAATTTGTTTACAACTGAAATAGTTTATAGCTGCTAATTTCAAGTTTCAGGCTTATAGTAAATTTGGGGGTAACACCCGCGACATTGCGCCTACAAATGCACAGCGAACACTAGAAGGAAGACCTTAATTTCGGTATTTTTCATACGTGAAAATTCGAGATATATAAAGCTTAGACCCTAAAACGTAATTATAGACTGGCATTTTAGTCAATCTGGCCTTAATCTGTTGTCAAACTCATCACCAAGTTCATTTTTGATGTGACAAACTTGTCAGTGTTCGTTTGCTGTCTCGAGTTTTTCGCTGCTCAATAAAATCTTCAGGCACAAAAAGCCGTTCGCGAATAAGTTTGACGTCTTCACATTAACATTAACAGTACAATCTACCATCAGCACTTCAAACCGTGAAGGAGTATGCATGTTTGTGTTGTTGAACTGAGATGCAGTTCTCGAAAGTACAAACCGTAGTTTATGTAGTGAATTCTGTCTAGTGGCGAGATCCTAGCTGGCGCAGACAAAGGGCTTACAATCCATAAAGGCAGCAAATTGATAACATTCTATCAAAAACTAGTATACATAATAATTAATAACAAAGTATCACATTAAATTCACTCAAAATCTTCATCACTGTCGTCGTCAATGACCACGCTTTCGTCGTTATCCATTGATTCATCGAAGCTTTCATTATCCGACTCAACAACTTTATAGGTCTTTTTAACACCACGAGTTGATCTCTTAACTGGAGCTGATACAGCTTCATCGTCAGATTTCATGAGAACATCTTCATCCTCTGAAAATTCATCCTCTTCTGATTCAACAACTTTAGCTTTCCTCTTTGGAGCTGGTTTATCAGCTGTCTTGGTCACCTTGTTGAGAACCCTTCTTTTCGGAGCGGCTTTCTTAGGTTTGACTTCTTCTTCACTTTCCAGATCGATAACTTCCTCGATTGGTGTTGATGCTTGCTTACTGGATTCAGCTTTAGTATCGAATGCATTGGTTGCATTGCCAAATTTACCAATAAACCCGTCCATATCTGCAGACAGCTCGTCAGCATCTAAATCGTAAATATCATTATCATTCTTCTTTTTAATTGGAGAGCCAAATATCGTATTACCACGACCAAATATAGATTTGAACTCTGGTTCCGATGCTTCTTTTTTAGCTGCCGTACTGAAGTTGATTTTAGATTGTTTTTGTACTGGTTCTTTTTTGACTTTGCTTGTTGTAGGTTTGGTACCTGGTGCAACACTGGAAGAAGCTGAGGTTGAAGCTGAAGAGTTTCCTGAAGGAATTGGTGTTGATTCATCTTCATGCTTGATCTCCTCGATTTTTGGAGTAGTCTCCTTCTTAACTTTAGTTTTCGGAGCGACATAATCAGGAATTGGAATTAGTTCACCTTTTCTATCATCTATCTCAGGATCATTCTTCTTCTTCTTCTTTTTACTTGGGCCAGATGCAGACCAATCATCATCATCTGTCTTAGCTGCTCTCTTTTTCCCTTTACCCTTTTTGGCAACAACTAAAGTAGTTCTTTTATATTCATCATCTTTCAAAAATTGTTTCCATGCTATTGTAAAATCGTCCAAATCTCTGCTCCAAAGATCTTTGGCGGTCAATTTCAACAATTCAGTAAGCTCATCTTCTTTATTTGCCTTTTGTTGCAATAATTTTTCATATCTTTCACGAGTTAAAGACCAAATTGGCAAACCTAGTAAATAATCATAGCTTGAAAAGACATTTTCTCTAATATGTACAGTTGAAGCGTCGGCATCCAAATCTTCGTCGGCATCCTCATCAGCGACAATTTGATCTTGTGTAATATCTTCAGGGTCCTTTTTAATGAAAATTGGGTTGCCTTTTTTATCAAATTTAGGGAAATTTAATTCTTGCAATTCTTCAATCAAATCCACTCTTTTTCTGTTGTTGATGTTCAATTTCTTATCAATAATCATTTTAATAAATCTTGCTTGACTTGATAATTTTTCTAAATGATTTGACAAGTCTTTAGCTAAATTATCCTTACGACGTTGGTAGTAGTCTAATCTGACGTAATAAAAATCTTTCAAAATTTCATTGACATTTTCATACTTCTTAATACGACCTTGAGGATCAAACAAGACCATATTAGACAAGTTGATAACAGCTGATAACTTGAATCTTTCATAAAGACCAATTTCTTCTGATTTCTTCATTTCTGCATCGGATAAGGTAACAATAAATGTAATACCCAAACCATGTTGTTCTTGCATATCTTTGATCCATGGCTTAACTTTATCAGAGCCACCAAGGCCCAATAATAACTGTTCTTTAACAGTTGCAGTCCAAGTTTTAACAGGTAGCTCAGTAATTGCCAAAGTGTTGTTATCTAATTTTTCAATTTTACCATAGACTTTATATTTATCTGGGCCAATTTGTTGGATCTGACCGTCCCAACCTTTGTACCAAGGTTGCATTTCAATCAACTCCTCGTTATTCATCAATCTTCTCATGTTCTCAACAAGGTCTGCTGGATTGTATTGTGGAATGTTTGTACTCCAACCGGTACCAATACCTTCGGCACCATTGACCAAGATCATTGGGATAATTGGTAAATACCAAGTTGGTTCAACGTTTTCACCATCATCTTGTTCATAAGTATACAAAGGATCATCAGTTGGATTGAAGATCTTTCTAGTGATAGGAGACAATTCTGTATAAATATATCTCGCAGCTGATGCATCTTTACCACCCATGTTTCTTGTACCGAAAGAACCCTTTGGTACCAACAAGTTGATGTTATTTGAGCCAACGAAATCTTGAGCTAAACCGACAATAGCTTGAACTAAAGATTGTTCACCGTGATGATAACCTGTATGTTCTGAAATATAACCAGCCAACTGGGCAACTTTAATTTCAGATTTCAAATTACGTTTAAAAGAACCGTATAAAATTTTTCTTTGACCTGGTTTGAATCCATCAAGTACAGATGGAATAGATCTGATGTTATCGGCCATTGAAAATAAGATCAATTCCTTGTTTATGAATTCACTAATTGGAATTTCACTTAAGTCAATATCTAAATGAGTACCTGGAATAAAACCTCTTAACCATTCTTTACGATGATCGGCTTTTTTCTTTGAAAATGCCAAGTCGATAAGACCTTTATCGTTTTCCTCTAATGGGTTAAAAGTTTTCAAATGTCTATCCAAATCTGAGAAATATTCACGACCTTCTTCTTGAGAAGATGTACCCAAACCTTTATAATACTTATGGGTCCAAGTGTATTGATGACTTTCATTTTCAATCCAAGCTTCATACTCAGGCATATTATAGAATGCAAGAGTTTCTTTTCTAGGTTTTGTAATATTAACTTTAACGATAGGGGTAATGAATTCTAGTAGGAACCCAGGAATGTTTAATAAACCTGGGAAGGAAGTTTCCAAGAAATTGATGATTAAACCTTTAATATGTGAACCATCAGTATCTTGATCTGTCATGATCATAATACGACCATATCTTAAAGATTTTAAATCTTCATATTTTTTCTTGTGTTGTAAACCCATGATTTGTTTGATAGCTTGAATTTCTGCATTTTTTGTAATTTGATCATTACTTGCATCACGAACGTTAAGCATTTTACCTCTTAATGGGAAACAACCGTAATAGTCTCTTCCGACAACTGCAAGACCTGCGACGGCTAATGATAACGCTGAGTCACCTTCTGTTAAAATCAAAGTACATTTATAACCTTCTCTTGTACCAGCTTTGTTGGCATCTTCCAATTTGGAGTAGTTTGTAATTCTTGATTTTTTAGAACCATCTGTTTTTCTTAATGCCTTATCTGCGTTAGCTTGAGCTGCATCTAAAATGTTTGAGATAAATTCTGTTTTCAAAATTTGTGTAATGAAATCATCTGGGATTTTGATTTCAGAACCAAATTGTTGTCTTCTTGTACTCATTTGTTCTTTAGTTTGAGAGGTGAAAGCTGGATTTTCAATCAAACAATTAACAAACAAAAACATATTGTTTCTAATTTGGAAAGGTTTAACAGTGGAATTTTTATGCTTCTTCTTCAAAACTTCACCAATTTTATCAACAATTTGATCTGCAATATAATTAACATGAGTACCACCTGAAGTTGTAGCGATAGAATTTACGAATGAAACTTGATTGAAAGCATTATCAGAAACACCAAAGGCAATTTCCCAACGACCTTTTGATTTTGGGTCATCGATCTTTTTATAAACAATTGTTGGTTTTTTAACTTCTTCAGGTGTTGAAGTTTCACCATTTTCTGCAGCTTTTTTAGCATCAAGTGCCTTAACATACATTTCCACATATTGTTTAAAAGATCTAATCTTGAGAGTTGTACCATTTAAAGACACGTTAACATCTCTGAGAGTTCCTGCAATATCATAAACACGACGACGTAGGACACCAAGGGTATCTTCATCTAATTTTTCCATATTGAATTTGGCTAAATCAGGTCTAAATGAAATCTTGGTATATTCTTGAGGCTTTTTAATAGATTTGATCTTTGGTTTACCAGTAACGGACATATTGTCTTTCCAAGTTTGGGAATAAGTTTGCATAGTGTTTTTATCAGCAGTTTCCACAGTAAATTCAGTAGAAAAAATGTTACATAATTTAGCACCATAACCATTTCTACCACCAACAACTTTTTTTTCATCATCATCATAATTTGAGGAGGTTAACAAATTACCAAAAATTAATTCTGGGATATAGATCCCTTCCTTTTCGTGCATTTCAATTGGAATACCACGACCATCATTCTTAATTTCAATCAAGTTTTCCTCAGGGTCAATTTTAACTTCAATTTTCTTCATTGAAGGGTCACGAATTTTATTATCAGCAGCATTCACAAGAATTTCATCAAAAATTTTAAATAAACCTGGTACTAACTTGACATGTTTTTCTTTCATTGCATCTGATTGATCATCAAAAATCCAAAGATTTGATTCTTGATGTTCTGTTGAACCGATATAAGTATCCGGTCTTTTCAAAATATGTTCTAACTGAGATAATTTTTGGTATTGTTCTGAAGCATTTTTCTTCTTTGGTGTAGTTTTCTTTATTGATGGCATTGTATTTGCCTTACTCTTCGCGTCACCAAGAGGTGAATCAACCATTTTTGATTTTTGGACTGATCTATTGATTGATCTCTGATGGAACCGCTGTTGACTAAAAGTATGGAAAGAGTGTCTAGGGTATGGGTAGCGTATGGGTATTTGTTTAAAGGGCGGTAGAGTTGCTGTTGCTGCTGTTGTTGTTGTTGTAAAGTTGTAGTAGTAGAAAGGATTAGACGCGGGTTGTAAATTGGGTATAAGAAATGTTTGTTTATATAAAAATATTTGTTTACTTTTCATATTTTTATGATTTAAACAAAATATTGGAGGGTAAACTTTTTTCGCGTTTGTTTCGCGATTTTTGTTGGTGAGTAAGATTTAATTGTACATATAAAAAGCTTATACCAGTGCTCTTGTTCTCTTTTAAAATCTTGAGCCAGGGAATTGAAGACTGGAGCTACTAAAGGAGTGTGTACCCGGCTGATACTCTGTTGCGTATATCCAGTCTTATATTGTTATCATTGAGAAAAAGCCCTGCTTCCATACTACTGAGTCTGTTTTTGTAGTATTATAGTACCCATGAAATTTTTCCCAGAGAAGTTCGCGAATACGTAGATTTAGAAATTTCATTCCCAAATGGGCAAAGCAGATTCGCGCTCTCATAGTTAAATTCGTAATTAGCATTACTTAGCATTACTTGAGGCGATTTTAAGTGTCATTGCATTGCGTAGAATTAGAAAAGAATAGCTAGAGATTTGATTCCACAATACTGTTTTTTATTGGGTAGAAAGAATTGATGAGATTATAAGGTACAGTGCAATATTGTATATCCCGATTGGTTTGACTGACTACTGTTTTACTTAATCAATTGTATCAACTGACTTAAACCGCAAAAAGGTGTCAAAGATTGCTAGGTGGAGTTAAAGCTGCTTACAATACGTCAACAATAAAAAATACACAACAACAATTCAGTATACAGATGATTACAACTTTGTACATAATTTAGCAATTTTTAATTAGTTGGATCTATTGTAGTTTCGTTAACACTGATAATAATAATATTACAGCCCCTAGTAATGATATATTACCAATATTGTAGTTGTTCTTCTTGATACTACGAATGATGATCGATGATGGGTGCTGGTGTTGGTTACACTCCCGGTCGGAGGTAATCTGGAGAAGGCGAGAAGAAAAAAAAAAAAAAAAAAAAAAAAAAGCAAGACACATAGCGAGGGAAAGGGAAGTTGAAATCACAGATTCAAAGCAATAAACAACTCAATTGAACGTGATGGGTATTAGAAAGAGGTTCAATTGAAATATGTGATTTGAATGTATATAATCACATTACTTAAAAATAGTTTCCAATTTTCTAACCGCTTCATCTGTAACCTGCTTTTCGCCTTTGTATGATCCTTTAAACCAAATAGCAAACTTACATAATAGAATAGCAAATATGTTATAAGCCATTTTTATACTATTACATATGACACTTTTCATGCGGTGAAATTGTGGCCAAAACCCAAACTAAATCCCCGTATGTTCATAAATTTAAGGATTGTGTGTATATAAAGTCATTGTAATTCCCACTTTTCCTTTATTCCTTGAAGATTAACTCTCTTGTTTAAACCAATAAAAAATTTAAAGTATAAGAATAAGAAAACAATGTCACAAACAAGATACTTATTAGGTGGTGCCGTTTTAGCAGGTGCTGGTTACTATGTGTATCAACAAAGATTAGAACAATCACAAATTACCGCTCAACAACACGATTCTCTTAAAAGTAAATTACCAAGTTTTGGTTCCAAATCAACTGATAAAAAATTAGGTGAAGGCCCAGGTGAATTCACTGGTCGTAAAATTGATGAAGCCGCTTTACAAGCTCGTGAAAAATTTGATGATTTGAAATATGATGCCAATAAGCAATTGGATAAAGGTTTATCTCAAGCTGAACATGAAAGAGCAAGATTAGCTGGCTGGGCCAATGACAAAGCCGCCAGTGCCCAAGATCGTTTAGATAGAGCCGAGGCGGATGCCCAAAAGAAGGCCAGCTTATTCAGTAAAGATGCTCATAAAGATGACCCAAGAGGTTTGAATAAATTGGGTAAAGATATCGAAAAGGAAGCTGAACATGCCAAATCTTCAGTCTTGGGTACTTTGACAAGTGCAAAAGATTCAATAGTTGGCGCTAAGCATGATGCTGAATATAAAGCTCAAGAAGCTGCTGATAAAACCAAAAATACAGCTAAAGATTGGCAAAGATCTGCTGAAAAGCAAGTTAATGAAGCTGAAAATAAAGCATCTGGTTGGTTTGCATCAGCTCAGGATAAAACTGAACAAAATGTAAATGCAGCAAAAGCCAATGTTGAACAAGGTAAAAGATCATTTTGGTCAGGATGGTTTGGTGCAAAGGATGAAACTAAAGAATCTATTGATCATGCATATGAAGAAGCTCAAAAAATTTACGATGATGCTGAAAGAAGATACAATGAAACTAAAAAAGGTTGGTTAACATGGAATAAAGATAGTAAAGAAGAACAATTACACAAAGAAGCACAAAAGCAATTGGATGATGCACAAAAAAATCTGGATTCTGCTCAAGCAAGATTTAAACATTGGAAAGAAAAAGCCAAAGAGACTGTTTCAAATGCAGCAGATCAAGTTACACCAGCACAAAAATCCAATAGTTTCTATGATTGGTTAAGAGGAGGTGATGCAACATCTGTCGGTACTACAAAAGGTCTTGGAGATGAAGCATTAGCTAGAAGAACTCAACAAGGTCTTAGAGGATGGGGTGAATCCGCTGAAGAATTTTCTAAAGATCGTTTAGATGAAGTTTCGGGCTCTTCAAACAAGGGTAAATCATGGGGAGTCCCAGGTTGGTTTAGTTCATCAAGTTCTGATCAAAAAAAGAGTGAAGAAATTGCAGAAAGAGCTCAAAGAGGTCTTAGAGGATGGGGAGAATCTGCTGAACAATTTTCAAAAGATGAATATGACGATGTTCAAAGACAAGCTGATAAGAAAAAAGCTGAATTAGATTCTAAATTAAAAGAATGGAGTGCATGGACAAATAAAAAATATGCTGATTCTGTTCAAGGAGCTGAGGAATATTATAAAGATGCTGAAGATGCAGTTACCAAGGCTAAAAAGCAAGTTGAAGAAAATTCAAACGGATGGTTTTCATGGGGTAAAGATAAAAGTAAAGAATTCGAATTACAAGCTAAAAAGAACTTAGAAGAATCTGAATCAAGATTAAATGACGCAACAAATAATTTGAAAAAATGGAGAAACCAAACTGCACAAGATGCCAATGTCAAATTTTGGAGTAGTGCAGATGGTGCAATTCATCAAGCTAAAAATGGATTAGACCGTGCTAATGAAAATGTCCAACAAGGTTTAAGCGATGCTAGATCTTATGTTCAAGATAAAAAATAAAGATTAATTGAACCAATTTTACATCAACCAACCAACATATTTTTCTCACTTTTATATATTTGAAGTTCTAAGAACCACCACCACAAATTACCGATATTCTATATACAACTACCTCCGCTATGTATGACATTTATATATGTATGATTTATTTTCCCATTTTTTTGATTTAATTGATATGAAATTCATGAGATTTGATTTAATTTTAAAATGTATGGCTATTTTTTAGTCCCGTATATGAAGCTTTCCTGTTTTTGGTGTTCCTTGAGGTTTTTCCGGATCTTGTGAATAAACCTATACCCGGAGATTCTCGCGATGCCTTTTATTAAAGGGAAAAATGCGGTTTTTTCTCTGTTTAAACTGTTTACTTTTTTGTGCCCTTTGCTAAAAGATGACCTTTTCCCATTTCCATTCTGAGTTTGGCGTATTTATAAACGAGATAGGTGGTGGTGGTGACACTGGCTAATGAAAAAATGATTGATTGCCGACAAAGTTGAGTATTATTGTTATTATAACTATAGTCTATAGTAAAGTATATGATATATATATTACATTGCTGTACACTTGAACCTACTTGTAAATATCTTATTCTTGTCCTCTTTAGAAACTAGTAATCTTGTAGAGTAACTTCATTCTGGTGTTTAGGCGACTTTTTCTGCCCATGGGAATAACATCACCAGAAATTATAAACCACCAAAAAAACTTAAAACCCAAAAACTAGAAAAAGTTGATTTTAATAATTAAAAAAAAAAAAAAATACAAAAACTTGATCGTCTCTTGATAGTTTAAACAACAAACAACAAACCCGCTATATTCATTTATATAACTTTCGAGGCAAAACTTGTACTGTGCAAAGCAGCAATATACATAGTCTGCTGTATCAACAATCTTTACCATCAACTGATTATATTACATTTGTTCAAACACAAGGGGCCCATATTAGCCGCCCACAAGACAAGTACTTTGCACTATTAGAATCAAGCTATTCTCAACAACAACCGCCAAACTTGACGTTTCTAGTTCAGCGCTCAGATTTCCCATCATACAACTTGTTATAGTCATAGTGATTTGATTTAGTTTGTGTGTGGTTTTGTTTATTTCCATAAGTTGGTTATTTGATTTCTTGTCATTTTGTTTTCATACATATAGATATACTGAAAGCTTAGCTCGATATACCAATCCATCATTTTCTTTACCGTTATTATCGTTAATACCAAATACATCATCATTTAATCTCAAAAAGAATTTATTTCCATGTTATTGATCAAGAGCTTAACGTTAATATAGTATATCAGCATAGATACATATCTTGAAACAAAGTCAAAATAAAAAAAATCAAGCAAGAACCGTTTCATCAATTGTCATATAAAATGCCACCTTCATCAAGTCGATCTAACACCTACAAATTGAATAAAGCTCCTCCTTTTCTTCAACTATCAAGAGATACCATTCAAAACTATGATACTAGTGGGTTGGATATAGAAAATGTTTTATCCGTTTGGATGGGTCTTACCAAATGTTCAGGTTTCATAAAGGATGGGAAAAGACTGGAAAATATAAGTTGGAGAATTGTTAATAGAAATCTTGTTGATGCTGCAAATAAACGTGCAGAAGAAGAAGAAGAATGGAGAAAATCACAAAAGGCAAACGAAACTAATGAAAATACAAGTACTAGTACTAGTACTAATAAAGATCAAGATAACGAAGATCAAGAAGTTACGAATAATGAATCAAACGTACAACAGCAAACATCAGAAGTCAAATTTAATCAAAACTATCATTATAAAAGCAGAAGAAATGAATTAAATAACGGTGATTTATTAAGTTTATTATCAATAGTTGCAGATCAAAATTTGATACCTCCAGTAAGACCACAATTAATAAGGAAAAAATCATCAAACTCAAAATTAATTAGAAATAACTCTAAAAATTCGTTGAAAAGTTTAGAATCAATAGAAGCAAGTCGATCAAGTCGACCAAATTTATTATCTAAAAAATCATCGTCATCAAAATCTTTGAAAAGATTAAATTCAAGAAACAATAGAAGATCAAATGTTGACTTACCAACCTTATCAACAGATGAATCTCAATCACCTTTACCTCAACCTATCAAAGTTGAACATGATTCCGATTTATTTGAACAACCAAATCCAAAATATGCATTTGGTGTGATTCAAGCAAAACAATCTGATTCTAATCATGGTAATCAAAGCGTTAATAGTAATGAATCACAAGAAAATAAAGTACAAGCTCCTCCTTTAACAAGATCTGATACTTCAACTTCTGTGGTTAGAGGATTTTCTCCTTATCGTGTATCCGTTGCACAATTAAGTTCAGGTGGTTCAAATTCACAATCTTCAACTCATTCCTCTCCAAAAAAACAACAACAACAACAACAACATTCTGCACCAAGTTTATTCCAAAATGATCAAACTCTGAAAAATCCACAACCTAAAAGACCTCAATCGGCAGTTATTAATACAACAAAAAGTTTATTTAGTCATAGTAATTCAACACAAAGCTCCATTCAAAATGAAAGAATGAAATCTCCTTTATCTCAGGAAACCACAAATGACATTTTGAAAACTAAACAACCAACTTCATTATTTCAATCATCTGGATCAACTAATTCATCATCAAATCATCATCAGCAGCAACCTCAGCAATCGCAGCCTCAACAGAAACAAAAAACAGGTACTTTATTTGATCATTCAGCATTACAAGATAATAACAATCAAAACAAACCTATGAAGTCATCTTTATTTGAACAAGTTGGTATAAGTCCGGAAGCTAAAAGACATACACAACCTTCACAACCACATCAACCTCCAGTTCAACAACATCATAAAAAGAGAACAAATGTTTTAAACAATCTTGGAATGACAAGCCTTGCAGCAAAACAACATGCTCCACAACGGAAAGATAAAAATAACATGTTTTTCATTGAAAGTTCACCATCGCCAACTGATCCTTCAAGACTTATTGACCATCAAGCTCAACAACATAGCCAACATGCACCACATGATCAAACTAGCCAACATCACCAACAACCAAGACAACGTTCCAAATCTAAACGTCACCATCATCGTAAAAGATCCTCGTCAACAGAATCGAAGAGAGATAGCTTACAAAATTCTATATCTTCTTTGGCTGGTAGCGAAATTAGCGAGAAGGAGGAAGATAAATACAATGAAATGCATAAACAAGAAGCTGATACCACGCTCCAAGATCCAAATTGTAATAACACTTCGTTATTTGCTGATAAAAAACCAATTTCAAGAGAGATAATATTTTCCTCGGATGATTCTTTAAGCGATGAATCTGATTGGAGTTCGGTGAGTGAAAGTGAAGGATCTGATGACTTTGATGAACATGATTTGAAAAACGAATGGAGATCAAGCTTTCAAAGAGATGAGCCTTTACCAAAGCCGCAAATCAAGAGATCGTTATTATCAGGCTTATTTTTGAACGAAATGCAAGAACAACACCAGCAAAATAAACCTAATAACTCATCTACTAGCTTACATTCAAGACAACCTTCTGGATCGCATCAGCAGCAACAATGGAAATCAAACAACAATAATCAGGATCATGATTTGAGTACTTCTGTTTCTTCAACAAATCTTGTTGTCAAACATAGACATAGACCCCCAAGTATTAATAGTACGCATACAACAAGAACTGTTTCAGCTCATAGCCAACAATTACAAGATCATGAACCAAACGATGATGCCTTGGAAATATCAAGTACGGAACCTCATACAGTGATCTCAACATCAAATGTCAACGTCAGTGGGGAAGTCAGTGAACCAAAAGATTTTAATGGTGATCAAAAGGCACTTAGAGATAAGTTAACAGGCACCCAGGAAGCTGCACAACCAAGTACTTCTTTCTCAAAAATGATTTCAAATTCAGCGTTGAATTTGACCAATTATTTTGCATCAAGGAGAAAAAATAGTTTTAGTTCTATTGCAAGCGACAGAACTAGAACTAAATATAGACATGAATCTAATGCTCCTCCAACTGCTGCGACCTTGTTGCCAACTGCCTTATCAACACATATGTTTTTACCAAATGCGCATCAAAAAAGAAATAAATCAAAACTGTCATCAGTAATGGAGAATGACTCGGGTACAGCTTCTTCGAATGACGTTTCACGTAAAAATTCTCAAAGCGATCCGCAAAAGGTATTTGGTGATAATGAAGCTATTATAGAAGATGATTCTGTGCGTATGGGCAAATCACCAACGCTTCCTATTGTTTCTAAAAAGTCTTTGAATGTCGAAATTGAAGGATTACAATCAACAGATCAAATCGATTCAGCTTTGAAAAATTTCAACATCTCAAGAAAACTTTCACCAAAGACGACCAGGCGGCAAATGCTAGCAACTGAACTTTCAGACTCTATGAGAAAAAGTATTTTATGGGACAGGAAAAATGGTGTACCAACAAATCATCACAATCATCATCACCATCATCATCATCACCAACACCATCACCAGCCACATTCGCAACAACAGCAAATGAAGAAGTCAGTGGAAAAAAAAGATACTGTCCATATGGGATCTAAAGATGCTGAAGGTGATGGTAACATAGAGCCGGTTACAGAGTTAGTTCAAGATCCAACAGATCCAAATAAACCAAAAATCGTAAGGTCAAAGATTGAAAATTTTAATGATGAAGATTGGGATGCTAGTGGTACAGATTTTTATACAAGAGGTTGGTAGATAAATATTCGTTTTATTTAAAGAGGAAATGCAGCTTTCAAATCTTTTTTATTGTTATAGAAGTTTACCAATATTTATGAGATAGTTGATTTTTAGTTTTTTCATATTAACCGCCACCAAAAAGGCGCCTGTTTTGTCAGTAGATGGTTTTATCATTTAAAATGATGTGCGTCGTCTTATTTGATATAAAGGCTCTTGTGTTTATCTGTCTTTGACGAAATCTATAAGTGTGCTTGATCACACAATTAATTTTTGATCAACCAATGTATTGAACGATAAATTTCTAGTCTAATGCTAAAAACACAAACGTAGATCATTGATCTTTGAATGTAAACTTACGAATATGTGCTAAATGATGTTACTTTCACTATTAAAGTCAGGTTGTGAATACGTAATTGTTTTTTGTTACACAATAGCGGATATTAGCGGAGCAGTCCAATATATTCAATGTATATAAAGACCCTTATTCTTGCTCTATTTTTTAAAATTGAAATGAATTACAGTGTTTTATAAAGGTTTATCTCGTTTACAATTATTCCTATTGCAAAATATTATAAAAAAATACATTGGCTATGTTTTTACGTTCAACGTTGCAGGTTTTCCATGTCCGCATTGTTAATGTAGAATTAAACCTTCAGCCCTTGGCCGAGATAATAATTCTTCATTGATGGAGATCACTGAGAACTGTAAATGTATCATTTGAATGGACCAGATTGGTGAAGGGTTAAGATAGATATCATATACATGTTTTTATATTGTTGATAATTTAAAATGCTTATAAATACTTTTTTTTAGAAAATCTTCAAATTAAAATATAATACCATTCTATATCAACAAAAAAAAATAACAAAAAATTGCAAAAAGGGCTGGATTTGAATAGTTTGATGCCTTTTGAGCCTTATTGCTGGAAGTATTCAGCTGTTACATCATCCCTAACTATATTATATATATATAAACTCCTTCATTAGTAATAAGAATTCGTATCGACTGATCTGCATGCGGTTGCGGTTGCGGTTGTTCATGCATTATGGGGCACAGGTGATCCTTTCCAAAACTGTATGAGATCATTTTTATATATATAGAACGTAACAATTGTACTTTTTTCCCCTAGAACCTTTACCTTTCGATTCCCACTCGATAATTGAACAAAGTAAGGAACAAGATGAGTGAAGTTAATCAATATGTTCCATGGGTTAATCTAGGTAAATCAGGATTGAAAATTTCTAATGTTATAGTTGGTACTATGTCATTTGGTTCAAAAGAGTGGGCAAATTGGGTTGAAGATGACGAAGAGAAAATATTTGCAATCTTGAAAAAAGCTTACGATCGTGGTATTAGAACATTTGATACAGCTGATATTTACTCAAATGGATTATCAGAAATTCTAATTGGTAAATTTTTGAAAAAATTTAACATTAAAAGGGATAAAGTTGTAATTTTATCAAAAGTTTATTTCCCAGTTGATGAAGAATTGGGATATGGAGGATTAGGATTTGGAGTTCAACCTTCAGCTAAAGATGAAATTAATTTCATTAATAATCGAGGTTTGTCAAGAAGACATATTATTGAAGCTGCTCAAAATTCTGTTAAAAGATTGGGTACATACATTGATGTCTATCAGATTCATAGAATTGATCATGATACACCATTCGAGGAAACAATGAGAGCTCTTAATGATGTTGTGGAGATGGGGCTAACTAGATATATTGGAGCTTCGACGTGTCGTGCTGTTGAATTTGTTGAATTACAACACGTAGCCGACAAGAATGGATGGCATAAGTTTATTTCGGTTCAAAGTTATTACAACTTGATCAACCGAGAAGATGAAAATGAATTGAATTATTATGCTAAAAAAACAGGCGTAGGTATTATCCCATGGTCTCCGTTAGCTCGTGGTGTCCTTGCTAGAGATATTGATAAAGATGAAAAAAATTTAACAATCAGGCAACAAACCGGAGGTTCAGGACAGCGCTCAAGTATTATTAACGAGCAGGATTCTGAAAAGATTATGGAGAGAGAAATTATCAAAAGAATTGGTGAAATTTCCTCAAAGAGAAACGTTAGTAGAGCAGCTGTATCAACTGCTTGGGTTATTCATAAAGGTGCACAGCCAATTGTTGGACTCAACTCTGTAGAAAGAGTTGATGATTTGGTTGTCGGTGCCAATTTGAAACTGGATGATGAGGAAATGGCCTATCTTGATGAACCATATACGCCTAGAGTTAGAAAATTCCAGTAAATATAAGTAAATATTAAGGTTGTTTATGTATATTGTATTGTAATCACATGACCATTACCACAATCACATGACCAACGTAGATCTCTTACATAATCCGTACGTAATCTTACCGCGCCCACAAAGTTGAAGAAGATTCAAGAAAGTGGAAACCCACAGCAGGGGAGAAGCTGAATGGAGTCAACAAATCACTGATAATCAGGATACACAGACTGTTTGTATATAAACCATTGCTCGATAGCTCAATAAGACTTGCGACTGGCTGGCTTGGTTCTGTGTGTGGGTTTTTTGGTGTTAATTTTGGAAGTGTTCATTGTACTGATTGTTTCAATCCTCGTTATAGGCCCAAATTCAAATTGTTATTATTCTCATCTCAAAGGGGTTAAATTAACGAAAAGGATCAGCACCAGTGAAGGAAAGGTTTAAAAGGCAACAGCAAAACAAACATTTGAATTTTGAATCAGAGATACTATCAACTCTGAAGAAAGTATACTTGCTCTTGTTGATTAGCTCAAGGATTGGTTATTGTGTCCTTGTTGCTGGTAACCCTGTTTAATTTTCATCCGTGATTCCATAATAATACTGGAGATTCAACGGTAAACAACAAGACTGATTTATAAGTGAGGACTAGGTTATTTGATACATACATATACATATATATATATATTCATACGATGGTTGGTGGTTCTTCAAGTCCAAATGAATCTACTACTAATAAATTAAACCTTTTCAAGTTTGCCTCAAAGAGGAAATCTTCAACAACGTCAACCCCGAAACAAGTGGGACAAAATGATCAAGTTGATCAACAGATTGATCAACAAGAACAACAATTACAGAAACTCAAGACAAACGATTTGGATCCTATAGATTCCAATAATGGTGCTAATAATAACAATAATAACAACAATAATAATAATAATGATATAGCCATAGCTGATGATGATGATGACGATCATATACATTCTTATCGCCCAAATACGTTTCATTCTCCAAACCAAAAACAAGATTATGAAGAGGCAAATCAGTATTTTGCTCCTTTCCATTCTCCAAGATCTCCTTCTGAATCTTCTTTGATATTTGAAAGATCAGTAGAAGATCCAAATCAAGTTTACCAACAAATTACCTGTCCAAGATGTGGTAATGATCAATCCAATGGAGGTAAAAATGGGAAATTAAATTGTAATCATCAATCAGTTGTTAATTTACCAAGTCATTATTCTGTTGAAAATTTTGTTTCTCCTTGTCTTGATGCTACAACTAAAATTCTCACAGATGAAAATACTGATTTAGATAACGTTGATATGGTTTATTCAAGACGTCCTTCAAGTGTTATGGGACTAAATATGGCTTTGGGGCGTAATAAATCATTTTCTAATAATGAACAACAACAAACTGAATCAAGTTCAAATTCGATACTCTCACCAAATTCAAGAACTCATTCATTAGCAAACATTAATGATGTACCTAAAAGACCTCCAGCATTGAGTTTTTACTCTTATGCTGATATGATTAATAATGAAAATCCAAACCCCAAAAGACCTTCAATAAGTCAATCCCTTTCTTCATCTTTTATAAATACAAGATCAAATTCAATTGGTAATTCAAGATCAAATTCAATTTCTCAAATCCATAATAGTAATACCAACACCACCAACATCAATACCAACAATAATAACAATATAAGCAGTAATAATAGTAATAACAATTTCTTGACAAATGCCGGAAATTCAATTACTCCACAAAGACATAGTATTAGACCTCAACAAAGTTCAACAAGACCGGGCTCATTTTCCCAACATTCCTATAATAATAATCCTTTCAATCCATCAAATTCATCAGTTTTAAATAAGAAAAAATTTCAACTAACACCTGATTCACCAAACTCTTCAGATTCTGAATCTGATTTCCCAAACTCTATAAAGTCTTATGGATTACAAAATCAAAATCCAAGAAGATCATCAATGAATTCTAATTCGAAAAAAAATTCAAACCAGTTGAATAAAACTATATCAAATCAAAGTTCTTCTCGTTCAATGCATTCAATAAATTCTTTTGGATCTCCGTCTTTCCAACAATCTCGTCGTTTTAGTAATTTAGATGAGGATGTTCAATCTCAATTAAACTCTGATAATGAAAGTTTTGTTGTCAGTTCAGTTGGTGAAACTTTAAGAAAAAATAATGGTGAAATCAAATCAGGTCAAAATAGTATAATTGCTTGATAACTTTTATATTCATAGGTTTCACATATGTGTGTCTGGCTGGTTTCTTTTAATCTTATTTTTCTTACTACTTATCTTTTTCATCTGTTGAAATAATTATCTTTTATTGAAACGTTTTGGGGTTTATATCATTCTTTTTTTTATTATGGTGTTTACAGAATTTATATCGATATCAAATTATGGTTTATTATATATATGTCTTCTTCTTTTAACTACAAATTGTGTTTATTGATAATAATTGGGCAATATATATATATATATTTCACAAGATTATCATAAATAATCTTTTCTATTTGCAGTACGAACAAATCTTCTCAATTTCCATTCAACATCAGCATCTTTATTCTCTAAAGTACCTAATCTTAATTCAAATAATCTCATTTCAAATCTTGGACCAATTTCACTAATTTCAACACCATTTTTAGTTTTAACATAGATATGCTGTCTTACACTTATGAAATCACCATCATTTTTGAAAGTTATCACTCTTGGACTATCCTTTTTAGCACCTGGAGGAAATAAATGCTTTAAAATTGTAACAACTCGTTCACCTAATTTACTTGTAAAATTTTCAAATATTAAATGAGGATAAGCTTCACTTTGATTTCCTGATTGTGGTATATCGTGTCTTAATACAACATTGTGCAAAGTGAAAAATGCGGTTGGTCCATGAGGGAAATGTGAAATTGTCATTGAAGTTGGAACACCACGATGTTCATGTAATAAAATTAGATCTGAAGTATTTGAGTTTTGCGCAGCTGTGACTAAATTAGGCACAATATAGTTACCTCTATTCAACCTTATAGAATTTGGGAAAATCAGTTTGATTTCTTTAGAAAATTGTAATAATCTTGAAGAAGGATCTCTTGATGTTGTAATTATTAATTTTGGTTCAACTATACCTGAAAATTGTGAATATTCATCATCTATACTTTCTTCATCTTTCTGAATAGATTCATCATAAATAAAATCTTTTTGTAATTTCTTGTCATCACTGATCTCTTTTGGTAAGGCTTTACCTTTAGCCAATGAGGCTTTTATAAGTTGTCTTTTCTGTTCTAATTGTGATTCTTGTAATTCTAAAGCTTTACGATATAAATATTCTCTTCTTTCACGTGCTTGTCTTCTAATCTATCGGATCGCTTGGTTAGTATAAAGAAAATCTACCGGTGAAGTCTTTCGATAACATAGAGTACATACCATCTTGAAATTATGCTTGGATTCTATCTTAGCCTGAACAATAATTTCCCTGAGTAAACCAGTACAGTTCAGATATATTTATTCCTATCTATCTCATCGCATGAAATTTTTTTTTGGTTCGCGCTACACAAAAAAACAAATGGTCACGTGTGGTGTCATGTGACTAATGTTATAAGTACAAATCAAGGTATCCATGATATTAGATGGAAGTCCTGTAACAGTATGTACACTTTATATATTGTTGAGAATACTCTTTAAGTGTTTTATAGGTGATGAGGTGAGATTCATTTCAATTCAATTGACCACCATCTTTGACGTTGTTATGGTATTTCATGTATTTTAGCATCATAAAGTAATTACAAGATGGTTCATGCCCGGGCAAATCAAGCCTTGCTTTGCCAAAGTAAATGTAATGACTTCAATTTTACAACTGATCTCCTGCTGTTTACTATAGGAGCTTACAGCTACTACAACCGTTGTCATATGTGCTGCTCCACGTACTTACCACTAAATCTAAAAGAACCAATACCAAAATCAAAACCGGGCAGAATCCCACCTAGAACTACTTGATTGAAAATAGTACGTTCCGAAAGACCAGCTTTTCCAGTCATTCTATAAGTACTTCTACTAGCGGGCACCTTCACTAAGTATTATCACATAACACGCTGGATTCATTGTGGATTATCCTTCACACTCATACATTTGATTCCTCGGCCTCGGAGATGTTTTGAAATATTTAGGAAACAATCCGATCCATCTCTCAAGCTTTGTGCCAAAGGAGAACAAAACACACGAGTACACGGCTTTTAAAATGGAAGAGAGCGAGTTGCAAAGACAGGAGTTGGATCTCAAGAGAGTATGTTATCTTCACATTGAATCTAATAGTGGCTTGGTGTCAGAGTTTAGTTACTAACTGCTAGGTCTCTAGGATAATGAGATCAAAAGAATCATAACCACTTTCAAATTGGATCCTTATTCAATACTTGAGCTCGATCATGATACAAAATATACATCCACGGAAATTAAAAAAGTGTACAGGTCAAAGTCACTTTTAATACATCCAGACAAGACGTCAAATCCAGAAGCTTCAAGAGCTTTCGATATGCTGAAAAAAGCTGAATCCGACATTTCAAACGAAGAAGTGAAGTCGAACTTGGATAGGGTGTGGCAAAAGGCCAAAGAGGATATCAAATCCACGGCAGATAAGAATGAAATATACAACTTATTCAAAGACTATCTCATACAGGAAGAATTCCAGAAAAGAATCAAATTGAAAAATGATTTACAAAAACAAGGTGAACTGGATAGGTTAAGGGAAGAGGAACTAGAACTGAGCAAGATGAAAAGCGAGTACAAGAAGCAATGGGAAGCAAATCAAGAGAACCGTGTTAAAAACTGGAGATCATATGCTAATAAAGTAGAAAAAAAGAAGAAGAAGAGCTCATCGAGTAAGAAAAACCGCAAAATCTTAGCTTGACTGGTATACCATCTGGGCAAATAATTTATAAGTAATGAACCTATTCCATTTCACACTCGCATTAGTCTCATACCAAGATTTGATGTAGTCTCTCTTCAAACATTTCACGTAAATTCATGAGTTCTTAATTGAACCGTTAATAACGTTTGTTGCCCTTTGACAAGCGTAATCAGAAGGGCAAAAAAAAAATCCAAGTAAGCTAAAATGCGTTACTCTTCTAAGCTTTAACGGCACCAGCAGAGAGAAGCTTTATATATCATTATGTCACTTAATATTCAACTCATAACGGCCTGTGCTCTTTCTTTGGCAACTGGGCTTTACATCGGACATTACTTTGCTCCTGCTTCGGGTTCCTCAAGCTCGTCACAATGCAAATCAGGCAGAGCGAAGAGCAAAAGAAGTCAAAATCAAGTATCTACAAACCCTTCATCAAATTCACCTTCGGATATCACAGATGAATCGTATGAGGACGAAGATGAAGATGCATCTTATACAGAATCTTCTGATTTGGAAGAATCAGAGGAAGAAGATTTTGAAGTGGACTCCACTTCGTTAAATGATATACCTGGTGAGACTAAAATGGCCTTAGTGGTACGTCAAGATTTGAAAATGGAAAAGGGTAAGATTGCTGCTCAGTGCGCTCATGCTGCCTTGGGATGCTATAGATTGATGCTACACGATAACCAAGCTTCTCAAAATCTACCAATGCTACAAAGATGGGAAAGCACAGGACAGGCTAAAATTACATTGAAAACTCAATCAAAAGAAGACATGGACTTATTATTCGCTAAAGCTATAAGTTTAAACATCAATGCCTACATTGTCCATGACGCTGGTAGAACGCAAATTGCTGCCGGTAGTGCTACAGTATTGGGTCTGGGTCCTGCTCCAAAACTAATCTTGGATCAAGTTACTGGTGATTTAAAACTATATTGAAAGTATCAAGCGTGATTCTATATAGTTCAGTTCTATAATATTTGTGCATATCAACTGGTCTCCAATTTGAACATAATTACTATCATTGTCATTCAATTCTTCTGCACCATTGGTGTTTCCAGTGACTAATATTTCAACTTGTAGATCCATATCAAAACAATACGCCTCACAGAGTTTGGTCTCGGAATTCAATGGTGAAGTAACAGTGCATTTGAATATCAACCATTCTTCTCTTAATCTTTGCTCTTCCAACCATTGTAGTTTCCAGTATCGATCATTCCAATACTCAATCTGTCTATTATGCTTTAAAATTGGCTCAAGCTCATATCTGTACACCTTCATCAATTCATGAGAGCTGAGCAGCTTGAAATCTTTCAAATGTTGATTCAAATGGAAATTATAACCTTCAGCAGCTTGTAGTTGTTTCTTGAGGTACATAATAACTTGCCATTGGTTCACGAGATCTTCTAAATTATTCAAAGAATTCGTGAAATTGATAAATCCTGAGTTTAACCCATATTTATAATGTTGTGTTTGATTTTGAAAAGTTGATACAACTTCATGGTTTAAGAACTGTGAACCACAAATATATTTCTTCAAAGTAACTTCACCTCTTACATTGGGGAATAAGGTAAAGTGTTCATATTTCAATCCCTGATAATCAGGTATACTAAACTTTTGTGATTGTACTTCAATAGAGTCGTTAAGTGGTGGTAAAACTTCCTGGGAACGTTTCAGTAAGGGTATTTCCCCATCATGATATTTCGATAATGCCTCACTAAGTATGTATCCCAATTCAGTTCTTATAAACTTCAAAAAATCCAACTCTAGTGGTATCTTGTCGGCAAGTTCCAAAGATCCATCCGCTTGCTCAATACATTTTTTATAAGGAAAGCCAAACTCTAACGAATGTCTGTTGTTTCTCAATAGTTGCCATTGCTCAAGTAATTTAAAGATACTTGATAAAGTAGACTTGTTATCCGAGCTTAACACAGTTGGACTTGTCTCTTTACCTTTGGGGTTGAAAATGCTCAAAAGGTTCAACTTTGTATCTATCATATCATTGATATCCTCAAGCGGAACAAATTTCAGCTGCTCCAGGCTTGTCAGTTCGATTGAAACCAAGTTGGCATCTTCCCATCCTTTGGAGCTTGCCAAAGGGAATTCAATGTTGAACGATATAGCATTATTACCATGACTTCCATTTTGAAATACAAGCATGTCCAAAATGTCCTCAGGAATGAAATGTGTAGTTTTATTTCTGGATAGCATTAAAGTAGAGCCCCTATCCTTTAATAGCTCAGCTAATTTCGATTTTGGTGAAATATGGCTTCCAACATCAAGTACATGGATTTGTAAATACCAAGAAGAACTTCTTTTTTCCAATGAAACAGCAAGATCTGAGATTTTGGTATTAAAAAGCTGCGGAAGACCATAGGCAATTTTCTTAAATGGCTCTCTCATATACTGGAAATAATCATAAGTTGTTCTTGAAATGATTGATGATGGTATTTCCGAGTTTGACGTTGATTCAACAGCTTCAAAGATGTCAGTTTCTTCGCCATATTCTTCTAAGTCTTCCAGAATTTTATGTATATCTCTCGCGTCAAATGATGACATCGAAAAAGCGGACATCACAGGTATCAGTCTCTTTTTCAATGTGTAGTGTGGGTAAATGATATATTGTTTCATTAAATAAATCACTGATTTAAGATAAGGCTTCAAATCATCGAAATCACTTGCATCATATTCAAAGTCATCAATCAATTGGCTAAAGTATATTCCTATTCTTCTCAGTGTTTCATCGTTCAGCTTAATGGCTACCTCTAGGTTTTCGGACGTGTGCAATGAATTTGAATAATATTCAAATTGGGGAATTGACCTGCTGATGCCTTCATCTAGATACTTATTTCTTTTAGCCTTCATCGACATCCAATTCGCAGCATCTTGTGTCATCTCTATATGAGCTGCGAAAACGAATGTTTCGTATTCTAGGAATCCATCTGTTTTCATGGTGGTGTATTTTTGCGTGAATTTGGCAATCTCCTCAATGTCCACTTTGACAAAAGCATTTTCTTTGGCAAACCACGCTTGAGCGGCCTGATATAAGTCCCTGTTGTTATATCTGGCTATTAAAGATAAGTTTATAAAATGCTGTAACAGCATGGTGATTTTGCCCATATTTATCAACGTTATCCGCTGTGGAACACTGCTGTGGTCAAGGAAATTGAATAAATGGAACGTAACATCTTCCACTGAGAACTCTATTTTCTGGCCTCCTGCATCGATCATGATCAATTTGTTGTTTTCTTCATGAAACAAAGCTCGCTGTTTCGATAAGACAATACCCAAATGAACTGAGCCATCATCTTTTTGAACTTCCACTAAAGATCCCACATCAGGCCGCTGCCGTATACTTGAGCGGTAGTTCAGCCTCTCGCATGATATGATATCTCTATCTATAGGTAAATGATCCCTTTTGAAACCAGTTGGTGGTTTGAACTGTTTATAATAATCAAATACTGGTGGTGCTCTCACTAATGGGCTAATTTTGATTTGATCCCAATCAAGGTTTGGCTCAGCCCTTCCCCCATGAAGCCCGAACAACGGTTTGATATTTTTGTTGAAAAAGCCCTCTGATACATTTCTCTTCAGTATTAGCGGCTTAACCAGCTGACTGATATTGACATGTCGTCTTGGTGAAATTTTCAACATCTGGGGAAAAAAGTCATACAACTAAGCAGCGCTTCATGAAACTTGGTAGTCTGTTCTATAGTCTAATGTCGTCAAGTATCGAGCTTGAAAAGAGTAAGCCAATGCCTCAAAGTATATCAATACGAAACAGTATGAGCGTCTGTATCCCAAAGCTGATAGTTTATACACTTTCACGCCCACCGCTTTTAGAGTTTATTGTTTGTGGGAGATTCGAATATTTACACGGCGGACTTGACAGTCAAAGATCAACGTTGTCTCTACAATTTGCAACTGAATGTCTGCGAAAAGGAAGGAAAAGAGCATTTTTATCATTAAATGTACAGTTCAAACCCATCTCTGGACAACGACCGAGTTCACTAAGCCGGCTTCTTTGATGCTTTGTTGCTGATCTTCAATTGGTTTCACTGGGAAGGCGTGACTCAATACAAAAGGTTTCGAACCTGATGTTTCGCTGGCAACGTAATCGTACAATTGTTTGACAGGACCGCTTGACTCAACACGACGCACCACTCTACGGCCATCTGCTAGTCTGATTTGTACTTGTGTGTCACCGTTGCCTTGATCCTTAGGCTGTGATGATTCTTGTTTATTCTCGGATGTAGTTGAAGGTTGTGTAGCTGTGGTGGCTGCTGGTGGCTGATAATCAGTCGAGACAGGTGATCCCAACCTTTGCCCTGTACCATGGAACCCACCAATTTTTTTCTTTGGTGGAACCCAATCTTCGTCTAGTTTTTTTATGACATTAACATCAACGTTTTGGCCGAATTCAACGTCTAAAAGAGCTAATGGGGCACGCCCACTGTTCAACTCTGCTAAATAAGAGGCGTTCGCAGGGTCGTTATACTTGTAAAGTTTCCCATCACCAACTTGGAATCCGTCTTTCCAAAATGTGATTTCTCTAATTGCCTTTTCGAGTCTTTTTGGATGTGAGCTTGTGGATCCAACAACCCTTGATGGAACATCGCTGCTTCCTAATGAGTACCCAGTACCACTAAATTTTGGCTTTTGCGGAGTATCGTCTTCTTCATTGGCACGGTCTGGATGACCTTGACCAGTTTCAGCTTTTTTCAAAAGATCTTGAACCAAATTTTGTGGGTCTGAAGGATTCTCAACTTCTAAACCTGAACCTCTAGCACCACCTGCGAAGAAATTTTGCTCATCATCGTCGTCTTTCCCTTCTGAACTGACAAGATCTTGAAAAGTTTTCATCTTTGGTTGTTGAGCTTTATTACTTGTACCTGTTCTCGCTTGTGATGAAGTGGTCGATACTGGTGTTTGTGATCTTGAAGACTCCGCTGTATTAGAAGAGGCTCTTTGAGTTGAACCATTATAAAAATCATCTAGGGCGTTCTTCAAGTTGTCTTAGTATGAAAGGTCAATCAAATTTAAATTTTTCCCAACACTTACTTGTAAATCCCAGTTGTTTCTGCTCAATATGACCTCAGCAACGGTGGTTGGAGCCTGGGTCAATTCAGCAAATTGACTGATCACTTCAGAATTCTCGCTCATTCTCTTTGACCTTTTCTAAATTTTCCTTGCAATTGAGTAATCCTAAACAGAATTAGACCAACGAGTGTGCACTAGATTTTGAAATATATCAAATCATTGATACTTGATCAGAACTCAAATCGCCACTACTTGGAAAAATCCCGTTTTAACTGGGGCAGTTTGCGGGTAAATAAGTTTCACGGTGTCGCGAAAAGGACAAAGTGTTCGCGACTCTTATGTATAGTAATAAACACATATGTGAACTATACGCTACGCTTCCGCTTTATATCAACTACGTACCTTGTTTTAAAAAATCTATAATTTTGTACTTATTCGTAATAAAATTAAACCGATGTTGAAATCCCAGACATCCCTATATGCAAAACCTAACAAACATAAAGAAATAAAAGACAATAGTATATGTAAAAATATAATAATAATAAAAAAAAAAACAATAAATTTTAATTAAATAGGACATTAAAAAATTCTCATTGATGTTGAATAATGAAAATTGTTGAAAGGTCCAAAAGAATTGAACACTTTTATGATGATGCTTTCAAAAGAGATTAATCCTTTTTAGCATATTTTTCACGGTAGTATTTAGCAGCTTCAACCATATTGGTTAATGAAGCTCTAGTTTCTTCCCAACCTCTAGTTTTCAAACCACAATCTGGGTTAACCCAGAATTTAGAAACTGGGTAAACTTCCAAAATGTTTTGAATCTTGGAGATGAATTCTTCTTTAGATGGGATACGTGGTGAATGGATATCGAATAAACCTAAACCGGCATGGTTTGGATAATCAGAGAATTCACGAATGTAGTTTGCGTCATCCTTCTTGGAGAATTCAATAGAGACAACATCAGCATCTAAGGCTTTGATATGGTTTGGATCCAAATCAGAGTAACAGAAATGGGAATGAATTTGAGTAACATTCTTAACACCTGAAGTGGCGATTCTGAAAGATTCAGCAGCCCAGTGGTAATAATCTTGTCTTTCTTCACCAGCTCTTAAAGGTAAACCTTCTCTGATGGCTGGTTCATCAACTTGGATAACTTTAATACCAGCGGCTTCCAAATCGTTAACTTCATCTCTAAGAGCTAAACCTAATTGTAAAGCTTGGAATTTTTGTGGGATATCAACTCTTGGGAATGACCATCTTAAAATGGTAACTGGACCGGTCAACATACCTTTCATAGCTTTAGTAGTGATTGATTGAGCGTAGACTGATTCTTTAACAGACATTGGAGCTGGTCTTGAAACATCACCAACAATGATTGGTGGACGGACATATCTTGAACCATAAGATTGAACCCAACCGTTAGTGGTGAAGGCGAAACCTTTCAATTGTTCACCGAAATATTGAACCATATCGTTTCTTTCTGGTTCACCGTGAACCAAGACGTCTAAACCAACTTCTTCTTGGAATCTAACAACTTTTTCAATTTCAGATTCAATGAATTTTTCATATTCTTCCTTGGTGATGGTACCTTTGGTGAATTTGTTTCTGTTGATTCTGATATCTTTAGTTTGTGGGAATGAACCAATAGTAGTAGTTGGGAATAATGGCAAGTTGAAAACTTTTTCTTGTTCAACTAAACGTTCAGTGAATGGAGAAGAACGACGACCTAATTTATCATCAATAGATTTAACTCTTTGTTGAACAGTGTCATCATTGGTAACATCTGATGAGGCACGAGTGGAGACTGATTTAGCATTAGCTTCTAATTCAGCTTTAACGTCTTCACCTGAAACGTTTTTAGCGATAACAACAACTTCTTTAACTTTTTGAGTAGCAAAAGAAAAGAAATCTTTAATTTCTGGAGATAATTTAGTTTCGTTTTCTAAATCAACTGGAGTATGTAATAATGAAGATGAAGTAGCAACTAAGACTCTGTCTTTACCTAATTTAGCGATAGCTTTGTTAACAATTTCTGAAGCTTTAGCGAAATCAGCTTTCCAAATGTTACGACCATCAACAACACCGGCGGATAAAGTTTGATCATCAGACAAGATTTCTAAAACTTGATCCAATTGTTCTGGGTTTCTAACTAAATCGACGTGGATAGCAGAGACTGGTAAACCTTTGATAGCGTCAACGTTTGGAACAACGGTACCGAAATAAGTGGCCAAGACTAATGATGGTAAACCTTCTTGTTTTGAAAAGAATTCATAAGCGGTTTTGAAAGCTGATTTAACATTTTCTGGTAAATCCAAGACTAAGATTGGTTCATCAATTTGAACAGATTTAGCACCAGCGCTTGATAATTTTGATAAAATTTCAGCATAAACTGGTAATAATTTTTCCAATAATGAGATTGGTTCCAAATCTAATGAATCCTTGTCAGCTTTACCCAAGAATAAGTAAGAGACTGGACCTAACAAGACTGGTCTAGTTTCAACACCTTGTTCTTTAGCTTCTAAATATTCATCAACTGGTTTTTGACCGTTTAATTTAAATTCAGTTGAATGGGAGAAAGTTGGTCTAACGTAATGGTAGTTTGAGTCAAACCATTTAACCATTTCCAAAGCGGTAACATCAACGGCTTTTTCAGTTTCAGTAGCTTTTCTTTGTAAACCACGACCCATAGCGAAAAGAACATCAATTGGTTGTAAATCAAATTTAGTGTAACGTTCTGGAACAGCGTTAAACAATAGAGATAAATCTAAAACTTGATCGTAGAAGGAGAAATCATTTGATGGGATGATATCAACACCGGCATCTTTTTGTAATTTCCAATTGTTAGCTCTAATCTCTTTACCAACTTTGATTAACTCATCAACAGAAACTTTACCGGACCAGTAAGCTTCAGTAGTTTTCTTCAATTCTCTTTGAGCACCGATACGTGGGAAACCTAAAACGGATGATTGAACCATTTTGACTGTGGATATTAATTGAAATTGTATTAGACTGAATCAAAATCAATTGATGAAATTGCAAAAATTTACTAGCCCCCAATATAATTTAAAAAGTGGGAAATAGAGATGATATTTATACTTCTAAAGGGGAAAATTTTTCATATGTGTAAAGCTCAACGTTGTCGAGAGTCAACAACACATGCAAATTAAAAAAAAAAAAAAAAAATATTGGTTAAGCTCAACCCCGGTAAGGACCACTTTGAGCGACAACGGGATGGGATGTCAAGGGACTGAGTAGATGGAATTTGTTCAAATGTGGTGGTGAATAAGTATAAATTACAACAAGGTAACTACACAGGCTTAATCTTCGCTACTCAATTGACCTACAAGCTAGTTTAAACTGTTCAAAACAACCAATCTTGAGCCAAACTAGACGTGTTCCTCTCTACTGCCTCGGAGTCAAATTTGACAACTTTGTATTTTACTATTTATTGCAGCTGCTAAACGAGTTCCGACCAAAAGACCTGCAAAATTTTGAATGAGTCAGTAAGTCTCTTGAAATCCGGGGTGTGTGATAATGGCACGTGATTTGAACTAAAATCCAACTTCTTTATGCACTATGAGTATTGGCAGAGAGACAGGGAGAGGTTATCATCAGCTTGTACCACTTTGTACCAGTTTGTTTACATTAAGCTCTGGACATCTTTCTCGGTGTACACGGTGCCTCCACAGACAATGAACACCACGATGTCATCTGGGTTCAGAGGTCCTAGGGACTTGAGGAGTGGTTGCTGGTGGGAGAAAGCAGAGACCAGTGTAGCGCCACACGAAGGTTCAACAACTTTATCAAATATCTTGTAATAATCAACAGTGCCTTTGATAGCATCTTCATCACTGATCAACTCTATAGTGGTCTTACACGGTGAGTTCTTGTAACTGTCCAGGGCTCCCTGTGCGATGTACGGTGATGCCAAACTTGACACGATGGTGTTCATCTGGGTCAATGTAACAATTTTATCTTGTCTTATCGCTTCTGTAAACGTGGGTGCTCCTTTAGTCTCAACCCCAACAACACGTATATGCTCAAGATTGGACAGTCCATTCCGTTCTAAGCCTTTGATTATCCCATTGTACAACCCACCTCCTCCAACTGAGCATACAATGCCTTTCAATCTATCGATTTTATCGCCCAACTGTTGAACGATTTCGTCAATCATACAACCATGGCCTTCCCATATAACTTCATGATCAAATGGATGAATAATTATCGGTGAAACTCCTCGCTTAGCTGACTCTTCCTTTGCGTATGCCTTCATATACGCGTCTGCCTCACCAAAATGCTCACCTTTAACAATAACTTCAGCTCCATATTCTCGTAGTTGCTCCACTACATTGGGCTTAACAAGCTGGGGTAGTACAACCGTACAGGGAATTTGATAATAACGACTGGCAAATGCAGCTGCCAATCCGGCATTACCACCTGAAGATGAAAAGACATGAACTTTTGACTGTCCTTGTGCCTTCAACTGCTCTAACTCATGGTTGATCAAGTGGCCTAATCCTCGAAGCTTGAAACTTCCTGAAGGTTGTTCGTCTTCCTGTTTGAAATAAAATTGACATGGCACTGGATAACACTGTGCAATCTTTTCAGTAACATTGACTAATGAAGTCTTGATCTGTGGCTCTGACATTGTATAGGGTACCTTCTTCAACCTTTGTCGAGTTGTACAGTGGGTTTGCCTCCTATTCCGTTATCGATTTGAACAATGGAATCTTTGGCTTCGGGGTTCTTATCTCACCAACGGAAATAAGCTGTAATGCCATAATGCCATACTAACTACAAGAAATAGTTTCATAAATTCGTAATCATTGACTAGCTGTACTATGTCCATTGCGTTCCCTGATTCGTCTTCTATCACGCTTGGAAATGACTTCTAACAATCTCCCACTCTGTGTAAACAAATCAACAACAAATTTTCTAATTGTATATCTATATTTGTATGCTTCAAAATATTTAAGCACTTGGAAAAATGTTTCCGGATCATCAAAATATTCTGGATCTTTCTTAGCTATTGTGGTCAACTCTTTGGTAGCACTGTTTAGAAAAACATGGTTACATAAATCACCAATTAATTTCATAATTTTTTTCGATACAGCATCTTCCGTGTCGAAAGTATCCAAAGTCACAATTTGATCGTAATCGTATTCGTGTAAAGGTTCATCAAGGATAAAGTGCTCAAAGCTATTAGGTATGGCAATCCCAATTGACTGATTGAAAACGTTTAGTTTAGAATTCCACCCAAGATCGTCTAAAATCTCAATCCCTTGATTTGTCTTTGAAATTAACCCTAATACATAGAATGCTGTACCTCTCAAATTTATCATGGGTGATTTTTTAGCTATCTCAACAATATCTTCAATGGTCCCATTAACGTCCAAGGATTCAATCCCAAATGAGCTTGTCCCTATAAATCCAATTGTCCACAAACATGCTTTGGTCTTCAAATAATCAATTTCACCTTCATATGAAAATGGTCGATCTAATGTAGTTGCATATAACCTAACAACATTCATAAATTCCGTCAATGCACCTGATCTCAAAACAACATTGAACCCTTCTTCAGATTTGACTAATTCTCCAAAGAAATTACATGATAATTCCTTGGTTTTAATAGATTCAACATTGGGATCCTCAATTGCTGATAGTGTATTTTCTAGCTCTAAAACATATTTTAAATACTTCGCACCGAAAACCCATGACTCAATCTCCTCATTGATAAAATTTGAGTTGTTGAGATAATTGAATCCAGCTGGGGTTGATAAAAATTTCATCAATAGTGAATTTCCTGCTGTTCCCATCAGTTTAAGTATCGAGATACTAGGTGTCAAGGAGATTACTTGATTTAAATTTCTTTCTGACTTTTCGCAATACCTGTTCAAAATATCAACACTTATAGCGCAGACTTCTTGATCACGGTCATACAATTGATTGACCAACAATTCACAAGCAAATTTATTCGAATCATCATCTTCCAATAGCTTGGGGATCAAGTTTGTAGCATGAACTTTAACTTTCCTATTTTCAGAGTGTAAAAATTTGGACAATAAAATTCTTGGATGGCCTTGTCTTTTAAACTTGATTTCATCCATAAACAACAAAACCAAATCATCTCTTTTGAAATGATCATCACTTATATGATGCATAATACTGAAAATTTTCCATTGCTCCAATAATCTAATCCCAGCCTCGTTCGCCGACAAAATACCTAAAAATTTGAAATATCCACTAGTCAATGTTGATTCTAATCTTTCTTTACTGAAAATTTGATCTTTAGCAATAAACCCACTATGCGGGTCAACTTGTGCTAAACATTCGGCAATTTGTGGGATTATCTTACCATCACTTAGTATTTTCAGACCTTCAGTTGTGGTGATCAAGGTTTCCACAATAACACACCCCAACCTGGTAAATCTCTGAGATTGTCTCGTTTTTTTGGTACCTGAAAACTTGTGTTTAAAAGGTCTATAAAACGACAACAATCTTTTCAGAAATTTAGTAGTTTTGTTAACTTCTTCCAACCTTTTACCATTCATAAAAGGGCCTCTGAACAAATCAGTAAGAATGTCACAGTTCCATTTGGAGAAGGACTTTGTTGTGAGCACCCTTGAATCTTGAATCATCTGTTTCAATTTAAAATCATCAATTTTGGAATTTAATGCATCTCTGGATAGTTTGGAGTATTGAACAAAGTTTTCTGTTGTTTTCACACCTTGAAGCCCCCAATTGGCTCTACCTTTGTTGGATTTTCTTGATAGTTTTTCAATTGTGTACACCGCACTGAAGCTATCTTCTAAACTTGTTTTATAGCTATCATTAAATCTAGGCAACTTATCAATAAAATTTTCAGTCATTTCTGTGGGTACCAAATTATTTGTTAGATTGAAAACTTCGGTCAATAAAAATGCAGCTTTAGTACAATTACTCTCATCGTCTGATTTTTTGACAACATCTAGCAATCTTTCGATAATACCGCAGTTTAGTAGTATTGCAATCAATAAAGATAAGTAATGAGTGCTCAAAATAAATTCATTTTCTGGTTTCAATGGTACCAAAACCATTTTGTTGTGAGAAGATGCCTTTTTATTTAAAGCTTTGATCATCAGTATATCTAACAATAAATCCAACAATTTTGACACAATACTATTCACAGGGTACGATAAACAAGCAATCAGTTCTTTCAATGGCTCGAAATTATTCACCGAAAGTCCATATATACCAGCAAAGCTTTTTATGAATCTTGATAATACAACAGCGTTAATTTGTAATTTCTCATTGTTCAAATGACCTTTAACTGGGAATTCGGTGAAAGGTGAAATAAGCCTTAGTATATCTGATTTATGAATGTACTTCCTGCCTTCTGGTGAATCCAAATGTGCCAAAAAGACAGATGCGCATAATGATGATAGTTCGAATGGACCATCTATGATGAATTGAACTAGTGAGTCAGGCCGTATTAAATCTGGTCTTAACAATGAAATCTCACACATTGTTTCTATGCATATATTTTTCAATCTCTCATCAATTTGTTCAGCTATTGCCTGAATAGCATTCGAAATCCCCAAAGTAAGCTCTGAAGCACCGTTGTCAATCTCTAATATTCTTCGTATTAGCTTGAGAGCCTGCTCTCTTTCGACGTCATGAGACGTACCTTTTGCCAATGAGATTATTATCAAAACATCTAACCTAAGAGCCATCAGATTCTTTATTGAGTCTATATTCGAAACAAAATACCTGCAAATTCTATAGCCGGTTGCAACCACCTCTTTCCTATTATGTATCAACAAGCTTTGAATCCGATGGCCAAATGCGCTAAAAACTAGATCTTCTTTAATATATGGGTGTTCCTGAAGTAATATCACTAAATCATTCCCCTTTGTCACCAAATAGTCCACATGCTGGTTCTTTTCACCAAGACTCGTCAATAGATCCGTCACTTTGAATGTTGGACTCTCAACCACATCATCATCGCCAATAGTCTCGCCTTCGGAGAAGCTGCTTTGGTAGTCCTCCTCAAGATAACTCATCTTTCTCCCAAGCCAATGTGATAGCCTACAATGGTAGAGATCGCAGCCTTGGTTGTTAAAATCAATCTCTGAGAAGAATTCAAGTATGTTGTATTGACTATTATTCACTTGAAATCGTAACTTTGGTGATAACCCATATTCCCGGTACGCGACGCAAAGTACTGCTATACGCGTTCACCATATAAACTACAGAACCATTTTGAAAAAATTGATTAAAATTATGCATACTATCTATACGAGAAATAGAAATATTTTAATGGAGTAAAGAACCTTAATTGTTCTTTTTGGTGTTCTTTTTATTCACTTGAGGAGTCATAAATAACCTTTCATATAGTTTGAAGAGTTCATCAAGTACAATAACAGGTGCTGATATGACAAAAATGGCCAGCCATTCATCTTTGTTCAAAGGAACAACATTGAACAGAACAGAAAGCCATGGGATGTATATGATACCAAAATGTAGCACCATAGACAAAATTATTGCAAGGATCAAATAGACATTCTTCCATAATGGGAAAGTTAATAAACTATCAGATTCTGACAAATTGTTCATGGCATTAAGCATTTCAATAACAACTAAGATTGATAATGAGATGGTGGATCCGCGGACAGCGTTGCTATCTTGAAAGATTTCACAGCCAATTTCGGGAAATTTAGATGAGCATTGATGGAAATGTGATAATTGATCGAAAGTAATTTGTGGGCCTTGTTCATAAAAGATGAAGTACCAAGCGTAACCAAAAACAGTAGCAACACCAACATAAGTACCAACAACAATATATCTGAACAACAACCATCCACTTACCAATGGTTCATCCCTTGACTTCGGTGGCTTGGACATGATCTTTAGATCTGGTGGGTTGAAACCTAAAGCGGATGCTGGTAAACCATCAGTTACCAAGTTAACCCACAACAGTTGAACGGGAATTAAAGCTTCAGGTAAACCCAACGCAGCGGTCAAAAAAATGGATACAACTTCGCCAATATTTGATGAGATCAAGTAACGAATAAATTGTCTAGTATTATTGTAAATCAATCTTCCTTCTTTGACAGCAGTAACGATAGTGGAGAAATTATCGTCTTGCAAGACTAGATCAGAGGCCAGCCTAGCAACGTCGGTACCCGACCCCATTGAAACACCAATATCAGATTTTTTCAAGGCTGGGGCATCATTTACACCATCACCGGTCATTGCAACAATATTTCCCGATTTTTGTAAATAAGTGACTAATAGTGATTTATGACTTGGTTCAACACGAGCGAATAATTTAACCTTTTCTGCAGCTTTGGCCTTAGCATCATCAGAAAGACTTGCAAATTCTCTTCCTGTAAGTATCAGTCCAGTCGAGTCTTCATCTGCAGCAAAAACACCGATTTGTCTAGCAATATTTTCGGCAGTAATAGGACTATCACCTGTTATAACAACAACTCTAATACCAGCATCTTTACACTCTTGGATTGATTGAGCGACTTCAGGACGTGGTGGATCAATCAATGCAGCAAACCCAATTAATGTCAAATTTTGCTCCAATTGTTCATAATCTTGGCTTGAAGTGGCATTTTCTGCTAATTCTTTATCAAACTCTTCAGTGTATGCTAGTGCAATGATACGATAACCTTCAGCTGCAAATTGCTCAACAGTAGTCAATAATTCGGAACGGTACTCGTTGGTCAATTTATCAGCTCTTAAAGCACCATTTGCTTGGTTCAAATAATTGGTTGATCTTGCAATGATGTTTTCTGGTGCACCTTTAACTAAAAGCTCAGCTTTACGATCACCAGTCTGAACCAAAACTGACATACTTTTACGATCTCTTGTGAATTCGTAAGTAGCTAAGCGTGGATACTGTTTGTTATAAAGGTCAGATACAGGAGTAATAGTGGATCCAGGTAATAATTGCTGAGCTGAACCAGAGAATTTCTCAACCAAGATTTTCAAAGCAGCTTCAGTTGGTTCACCAACGTTTTTGTAAGTTGTGGAATCAACTTGGACAACACTAGCATCATTACAGATAGCACTGACTTGTGACACTTTATGTAATAACGGGTACTTAGAGTCTGGTAACTCAATAAGATTCCCGTCTTCGTCAACGACAGTACCATGTGGTTCAAAAGAATGGCCTGATATGGTCAAGTTTGATAACTCAGTTTGATTTTTGAAGAAAACAAAATTATGTACAACCATTTGATTTGTAGTTAAGGTACCTGTTTTATCAGAACAGATCACATTTGTAGAGCCTAAAGTTTCAACACTGGATAGATTTCTAACGATAGCATTTTGCTTGGCCATCTTTTTTGTACCTAAAGCTAAACAAGTAGTGATGACAACAGACAAACCTTCAGGAATGGCGGCAACAGCTAATGCAACGGCAATCTTGAAATAATAGATTGCACCTTTGACATAACCTCCATGGGCTGGATCATTAAAATTGTTGATGTTGATAACCCAAACTGCAATACAGATAACGGTAATGAATTTAGCTAATAGATCACCAAAGTCATCAAGTTTTTCCTTCAATGGAGTTGGCTGAGAAATTTGAGATGAAATATCAGTATAAATGTCACCAATAGCTGTATTTTCACCAGTGAGAATAACAACAGCTCTTGCGTGACCAGAGACAATAGTGGTACCTGAGAAGATAACATTCACTTGTTCTTGTTTGACAGCATCTTTGATCTTGATTGCTTCTGTATCCTTAATGACAGACTCACTTTCACCAGTCAATATTGATTGATCGACTCGTAGAGTTTGTGAAAAAATCTTGACAATTCTTGCATCTGCTGGAACAATATCACCGATTGATAAATCAATGATATCGCCAGGAACCAAAAATTCTTGTTTAACATGAACCAGTTTCCCATTACGTAGCACTTTGACATCAGAAGAGGCATATTCGTTCAAGGCAGTAATAGCAGCTTCCGCTGAACTTTCCTGCTGGACACCAACAATGGCGTTCAATATCAAAATTATCAAAATAACAATAGGATCAATTAAACTTGTCCAAGTCAAATCGCCTTCACTGACGGCCAACCCAAATGAAACAACAGCTGATCCAAGTAAGATTAAAGTCAATTGGTCTTCAAATTGGCCCAAGATCAATTTCCATAGCGGAGTGCCGCCATCTTTCGGTAGAGCGTTTGGCCCATACTTTGCCAGTCTTTCTTCAGCAACTAGAGAGGAAAGACCCTTATTGAAGTCAACGTCGAGATCATCCAGCACCTGGGAAGACGATAGATTATACGGAGCACTCATTGTGAATAAGCGCTTTGTCTAACAAGTTCCAATGGAATTCTGTTGATAAGCTGTGTTAATGTTTGATTGCAAAGAAGGAAAAAATCTATGGCAAAAGGTGCTTTTCTAGACACGTTTGAATTTGCTTCACGCAAAAACTTGACAGAGACTACAATTTTCTCCGGTTCAAAAAGACAAACTCAATCAACAACAATCTCTTGAAAGCTCAAGTGTGGTTATATATATACAAATTAATATTTACAAGGTTTGCTCGATTTTTAGGCTAGTTTCTTTGAAGCGGTTTGAACAGCTGGTTCTTCATCGAATCCCTCACCGTTTATGAATGCATTTATAGCATCTTGTAAAGTAACCGATTCTTCATCCAATTTGGTTTCACTGATCAGTCTCTCACTTTCAACACCTCCTAGTTTCTGCTTCAACTTGTATGTGAACTCTTTGACATTAGAAACATCCCATGTCCAAGCAACACCTGTTACACCCATCGAAAAGGCTGATACTGATAAAACTGTGGAAAGCGCAATGGCCGATATAGCATCTTGTTGGAAAGAAAATGGCGGTGGGACATGGTTTGAATTGAATAACCCTGGCACGTCTTTGCAATTGTTAGTTTCCTATCAGCAAAGGACAAAAAATTTCCTTGTAATACTCACATCTACGAGCTTGAACACCTCTATATGCTAATCTCGAAAAAATTAGTGTAGCAGCTGTAGCGCCAAAGAAATACATCATTTGGGTACGTCTTCTTTGACGAAACTGTTCATTTTTCTCCTTCACCAGTTTACTAAGGTCAACCTGAACCTCAGGCTTACGTTGAAACCATGAAAACATATCGTATTCACTCCAAAATTATCAACAACCCTCCAGCGCTTCTCTTCACCGCCCTTTCTTACTGTGTCACTTTCTTTGATTTAATAAAATTCGAGAAAAACCAAATCCCGGTAAAAATATTTGGTCGGATCTCGTTCCTTTTTTAGGCCTATATACAATTTGGAAAAAATCTATAAGCTCATGATTTGATAAAAGAGGGAACTGTTGTTCACTAGCGGTTCACACAATATATAGGATTTGGGTATACTGTTGAAGATGCATCCACAAGTCCACGCACCAAGATTTATCTGTAAGTGAGAGAGGGATGTTTTTTTTGAGGTTGGGGGAATAAGCACATCGCTAACTGTACTTGTAGCCTGTTATGAGCTAATTGAAGCTTTGGAACAATGTCATCAAAATTCATTCACTGAGAAAGTATTTGGTAAATGTAATAATCAAAAAGAAGCTCTGTCATCTTGCTTGCACGAGGCAAGAATGGAACAACAAAAGCAGCTAATCATGAGAACTAAAGAGAAACAAAAAGGTATTCATGAGAAGTGGAAAAAGCTCAATGAAGAAGAGTATGGTGAAGATGAATTTCTCAAGAAAATTTTAGAAAGAGAAAAGGCCAAAAGAGGTCAGTAAAAAGTAGCATACAGATATGAGTTTTATGATTTGGTTTTCATTGTAAATAGTTATCGAAAATAGAGAGGAAGGAAAGGTTTTATTATAATATCGTTAAACGAAGGTTTTTCTTTGTAGAACAAATATAAAATACTACGAAAACCACAACGGGTTTTTGCTTTTAATTTAATCATCATCTAAAATTACATTATATCAATTTTGAGCCATAAACTGAACATTCTTATAAAACCGCTCAATCTTGACGGGATTTCAAATATCTTTTGACAACTTTATCTTTTGTAATGATGTATACAACACCACCCCAACCGGATAAGGCATCACGATCTGCAGCGTTCAACAATGCTTGAGAAATCGTTTCAAATAAATCTTCTGGTTCCAAATTTGGCTCGTATAATGATTCACACATACCATATAATTGATCAGTGGCAGTACCACTAACTATAAAATCTTGAGCAAAATCAATACATCCAATCAAATCAAACCCACAGATAAATGGTTTTTCTGTTATAGAATTTATACCAGCAACAACTGGACCGATGAAATATGGACCAAATCTTTTTTCATATAAAGTTGATGATACTAAATTTGCAAATGATTCTGGCTCAATTTGTCTTTCTTCTCTTAGTTTGTAAAGATTTGTTTTATATCTGAAAACTTCTGATAATGTAATTGAATCCGTTGCTAAACCTGTTAGCCCAAGGTAAACATGACCATAGTTGTAGATTTTTTCAAATTTATTCGAAAGACCTAGCGATTGATTACCTAGACGTAAATCTGATGCGATGGCAACACAATCTTTACCAACCATTGCCACGACGGAACCACCTATTCCAATGTGTTAGTATCTATGACAATCCTCCATTCGATTACATTGAGGGGTTTGCCATATAAGACATTTCTATGCTATGCCTAATTCCAATTCTGCTAATAATGGAAGTGGCAATTCGATCGAAAACAATTTCAATACGGTTTCGCCCCCAATTTCTCTCAACCAATTGACATACCGTTAATTGAACTTGGATCAGACATGGTATATATCTATTCCACTTCTATATCACTGATTCGTTAAAAACTTTGAGATTTCAATGACCCAAAACTCTGAAATGCCTATACCAATACAAGTCCATACATCTCTCACTGCGTTTTGGATTTTTGGTATCAACTTTGAAAATCACCAAAACAAATTCGCGAAACACATAGCACCTGTTATGGGCACTAAGCCATAGCTAAACAATTTATAGTATTGAATCGATACAAAGATGGAAATATTTCATCATGTTTAGATAGAAATTGCAGTATAGTAGGCTATATAGCACATCTACATTGTTTGTTACTAAGTAAGTCAAAGGAAAAATATTCATGAATTGAAATTAAACGTCTAAGATAAAACACTTTTAAATGTAACGAAATGAAAAATTAACCCGTATGGAACCCCCTCCAAATAAATTTATATGTATCTAATTTCCCTATTCCCTTATATTTTCGTAGCCCTGAATGAAAGAGCAAATGCTAAACTATCCAAATAAGTTTTAAATTTTTGGTGTTGTCTATAGATATAGACATATTTTTCATGCCAATTACTAATAACCAAATCGTATTGAATTTGTAAGTCTTCATTGTTGCCCCAAATTTGTTCCAAAATCGGTTTTAATCCATTATGATCATCAATGAGGACCTCTAAGTGGTCAACGTATTTCTGTAGTTGTTCAAATTGTTCATTTAGTTCATATGATGACGGTATGAATGAGGACTCAATTGATATTATTTTGGTCCATTTTTGTAAATGTATTTGCTTCAATGGTACCTTATTTGTTAAGACTTCATCACTCCAACCAAATTCTGCATTCGTTACAATACTTTCTTCAGTTGTTGGGATTGAAGTTATTCTAGCAGCCCAAAAATTACAAGTTTCAATAAAACTTTGAGCGATTTCTAAACTTGGTGCGTAATAAACAATTTTCCGTTCTTGATTAGCACTATTTGATCCACTATTTGAATCGTTTTTGTTGTTATGGTTATTGCTATTGTTGTATCTTTTGTTATCGTCTGTTAATAGATTCGGTACTGTCAATACCCAAGCAACTCCATTAACATTATTGTCTGCATTGGAGATAACATTTTCCTCGACTAATGAGGCCACTGCAGAGTACAAGTTATAAGTTGTAACGGTGTTTGCATATTTATCAGATTTTGTTTTCATAAATTTATTCCGATCAGAGGAAGAGCCAAAAGAATATTGCTTTAAAAGACCCTTTGATATAACAACTATATTTTGAGTCCAATCCTTGACATTGTAAATATCTAATTCTGATGAAATCACGCTTCCATGAGTCAATTTGAAGAACCAGTTGCTTTTGTTCTTGTTTTTCTTAATATTGGTATTATTTTCACATTTCAATATACCTTCAATTAACCACGGTGGTCCTAATTTTTCCAGTTGATCATCTGTATTGTCCTTTTTGTAATCAACTTCATAGTTCAAATCCATCGAATCAGTTAATGTTGTTTCACGATCTATGAAGATAGAAGAACTTATTGATGAATATCTTTTAGAGTTTCGACTTGATCTAACGGATATATTTGAAATTGATGTTACTCTTTTAGTTGAAGCAGATGAAGATGAACTTGAAGAATTTGAAACATTTCTTTTAGGATCACGTTTCTTGGACACTTTCAAGATCTCCAATTGTTCAGCTTCAATTGAGTCATAAAAGATCTTTAGTTGAGATTCTAATGTTGTATAATCGAATATTTTGACTGAGCTATCCTCTTCCATAGCATCTATTGTATTTTCCACAAATTCTGCCTTGGTGAATTTTGATTCTAAGTTTTGTTCATTGTACAAGTCAGAGTTCAGAATGAATAGGGCAAAGCAAACAATATGGATAGCCTTGTAATCGCCAATATGGTTATCCCTATTGCATTTAAACCAACTCTTACTGAAAATCTCCAAGATTTGATCAATTTGTGTTGATTCACCTATAAGGTATAATTTAGAGCATAGCAACCTTAAGGACCCAATCAAAGAATTTGGCCATGGTTCAAAAAACGACATAAACTCTGTACAAGCAGCTATTGATTCTTCCTTTGCAGTTCCAAGGTAAGCTGCATACTGATCTTGCGATAATTTTGTATAGTGTTGGTTGTATATATTTTGAGCGATTGCTCTAGCCTTTGTCAAAATCGAAGGGGATATCGAACTGAGAGGGTCATCCTCTTCAGCTTCTTCAGTTATGATATCGTTCGCTACGTCATGATTCAGTGGTCTTGAAAGTAACGAAGTTGTTGAGTTTGATGAAGAATCTTTGAAGATCTCATTGATGTTTGTTATATTTGGAGAAGCCTTCAGTATGGGAGAAGTTGGAGGTGTATGACTAACAGTTTGCATATCGAATTTGTCAAGTTGTGATTGTAAAAAAATTCTCAAGTCTTCAGAGCTCCCCGTGTCTGGTGTAGCATGAAGATATGTTGTCTGAATTGAACTGTTAGAATTGGCTAAAAGATTAAATAAGATAACAAATCCCTATTGTTTAAGATAATTTTCCCTGAACAAAAAAAAAACCCACACAATTTTATAAGCAACAATATATATCTGTATGTGTGTGTGTGTTTTTAGACTTTTGTACGTTTTTAACTCAATACACGATGTCTAAAAGGTTAAATATTTTGAAATTTTGTATAGAGAGAACCCTCCTGTGAAGGGAGAAAAAAAATCTGTAAGGAGTTGCAATGAGAAGTGGCCAATACTCACTTCCTGTACCTGTTCCATATTATTCAATAGGTGATTTGTATGCGTAATTGGTGTGTTCAAATACAATTAGATTTGTTTCAAAGTAAAATTAAAACGTTAAAGATAAACTCTAACCAAATCTTTACAAATGTGTTTTTTTGGTGTCGTTGATCTTTTTTTTTCCTCTCTCCGTGAGCGTTGATTTTCTCGATTACAAGTTGAAGTTGATACATCACAAAGTGGCTTCTTCTACAAGTCAACTACAATCATTGAGAAACGCCCCACGATTACAGTGCCGATTCAATTGCACACACTACAAATTCATTTATTCCTACTACTTCATTACTTAAGGAAGCCTTACGCATACTTTTGATCGAAGCAAGTCCACCTCAGGCATCAAAATGACATGATTCTAGCATCGTCTTTATAAATGGGAACTCAACAACCTCAGTGTTGATCATTTTCGTGTTTGGCGCTCATTTCAATAGTGGGAAATTCGCCAAAATTACCCAATTTGTCAATTTAGACACTTTTCGATCTGCATTGTAATGCATTGGCCAATCCTGCGAGCGCCATCGGCTGCTAAATCCGGCAAGTGTAAATTTTTTCAATTTCAAGAAATTACACTTAGTCACGTGATTTTCGTGTTTTCGTGGGATTTTTTCAATTTTCCTACGCGTACGCTTTGAACAACAAAAATCAAAACAAAAAAGTAAACAATATAACCTCAAGTGGCAAAAACCTGAGATCTTCAAAGTCCACACAGACACATACACACACAAGTGGGACACAGTGCTAACGGCGGCTCAACATGACTTCTGAAACTGACAACCCGACTCAAAACTCTCAGCAAGAACAACCGCAACACCAACAAGAAGTTGAAGATGAAGATGATATCTATGGTCCTATCCCAATCACCAAGTTAGAAGGTAACGGGATCACATCTGGTGACATTAGAAAGTTGATGGAAGCTGGCTATAACACTGTTGAGGCCATCGCATATACTCCCAAGAGAGCCTTGTTAACTGTTAAAGGTATCTCTGAAGCTAAATCTGACAAGTTATTAGCTGAAGCTTCAAAATTGGTTCCAATGGGGTTCACTACAGCTTCTGAATTCCACCATAGAAGAAGTGAATTGATCTGTTTAACAACGGGTTCAAAACAGTTGGATACGCTATTGGGTGGTGGTATTGAAACAGGTTCTATAACTGAATTATTTGGTGAATTTAGAACTGGTAAATCTCAAATCTGTCACACATTAGCCGTTACATGTCAATTACCTATTGATATGGGCGGTGGTGAAGGAAAATGTCTTTACATCGATACAGAGGGGACTTTTAGACCTGTTAGATTGGTCTCTATAGCAAGAAGATATGGTCTTAACGAGGATGATGCTTTGGATAACGTTGCTTATGCTAGAGCTTATAATGCGGATCATCAATTACAATTATTAAATCAAGCAGCTGCAATGATGTCGGAATCAAGATTTTCATTATTGATCGTAGACTCCATTATGGCGTTATATAGAACAGATTTTGCCGGAAGAGGTGAATTAAGTGCTAGACAGATGCATGTTGCTAAATATATGAGAACTCTACAAAGATTAGCTGATGAATTCGGTATTGCAGTTGTCATTACCAATCAAGTTGTTGCTCAAGTTGACGGTGGTATGATGTTTAATCCTGACCCTAAAAAGCCTATTGGTGGTAATATTATTGCACATTCTTCAACAACAAGATTAAGTTTGAAAAAAGGTAAAGGTGAACAAAGAATTTGTAAAATTTATGATTCTCCATGCTTACCTGAGTCTGAAACTGTATTTGCAATTTATGAAGACGGTATTGGTGATCCAAAAGATGACGGTGAATAGTTTTTGCATTGTTCTCTCATATTTATCTGGTGTTTTCATGTTGTGTGGTTATATTTTTTTTTTTCTTAATTTTTCAGTTCTTTGTTTCAACGTGTTTAATTTCTATTTCCTGTTTATCATATACCCTTTACCTATAAATATAAAAATGTGTTAATAGTTACCCAATAAAGCTACAACTCTTTTCAATAATGTCACAAAAGCATTCATTAAGGCTTTAATTATTACAAGTACTTAAAACACAAAAAAAAAATAAACTTCTATTATCCATTACCTCTTAAAACTCAGGAGCCATATTCATATCAAACCAACCTAAAACATCATCATTTCCTTCCATCCAACCTGCACTTTGTTGTTGGAAAAAAGAATCAAAATCTTCCTTGGCAATACTTTCACCAGTAGCGTTATTTATATCATAACCAACTCCAAAATTTGGATTGCTTGGTGATGGTACTGCTTGTACACCACTAAAATCAAAATTGACAGGATACCGTGCACCTGGCGATTGCGATGATCCTCCAAGACCTGGTGATCTACTATCATTATTAGTTATGGAACTATTAGGTTCATTTGAAGTTAATAATGTAGAATTGTTATTTCCATTGTTAGTGCTGTTGTTATTGGTATTAGTATTATTGGTATTATTGGTTGCAATATTTCTCTGTACAACTCTTCTCAAATCTTGTAAATTAGATGATGAACTGTTTAGTGAATTTACATTACTATTGTTCAATGCAGAAGCCGCAATAGAACCGGTTGAATCCAACATGTTAACTGGAATACCTTTGATATCCTTTGGTTTAGAAAGACCCGCTGCTGTAGCATTTGCATTTGCAGTTGACATTGCGTTTTCTGTTGGTACTAATGTTGTAATTGTGGTACCACCTGGTGTTGTTGTAGTGATTGTTTGGAAATCGTCTCTATTGATTTGATTATAAAATGGTAAAGGTATAGGTTTCTTACGATCTCCTTCCTGTTGCGATTGTGGTCTTGTTGGTTTCTTACCATTTTTTTGTTCTTCTAAAGTTCTTCTCTTAGCTTCATGAATACACCATACTAAATCATAAAATAATGACCCTGTTAAATGAGATCTCATTCTTGTTATAATACCATCGTTCTTAGTGTATAATTCTGGGTGCGTGAAAAGCACGAAATTCAATTTTTCCAAAACTTGTGCCGTTCTAGATATATCATTTTCAACATCTTTCCATGCCGATAATTGATTTCTAAATAATCTATGAACTGTAACGATAGATTGTCTTGCAGAATCAATATATTTCTCCAATAACAGTGGAGTCAAATGAAGTTTAAATAAGATAAATGCAGAATATGATACACTTTGCCTTATATAAATTGGTAGTTCAATAAGAGCTTTAGTCTCTAAAATTTTGGAAACATTTGTAATGATTCTCGTGGCTGATAAATAAGCCTGAGTGACATATTTTGTTTGATCTTCAGTTGGAGTTTCCGGTAAAAATGCAAAACAACAAATCGTTAACTTGACGTATAAATAATAAATTTCCACCCAAATATCATCAATTTCCAACTTGAAAACTAGCCTTTCTAATTCTCTCTCTAATATTGCTAATGAGCCTGCTCTATTTCTTGCCTCCATTAACCCATCGGGACTTGTAACACTTGAACCCATAACATTCACCAGTTTAGCTTGGAAAATCGATAATGAAATTAAAGATCTGAAATTTTTCGGTAGGTTTTTATCAACTCTTGCATTTTCAATCAAATAATCAGTTTGTAAAGAAGGCGGTAAACCTAATTGTGAAGCCCAAAACTGTTCTGCGAAAAATATACCTAACCAAGATCTTGTTCTCCATTTCTCAGCATCCGGCAAGGCGACTTGGGTTCTTGAAAATTCACTTATAAATTTCCCTCTGTGTAAACCTAATTGGTAACCTAGGCTTTTAGCAAGTCCAACAAATCTATATGAACAATCATCCAAAACTTTTTGATTAGGTAAAGGCCACATACACAATATCAATAAAGCCTGTGCGATATGGGTTGATCTTGGTGTGCGAATCCAACAAGTTTCTATGGCTAATTGCTTGATTAGTGATGATAACTGATTGTATAAAGTTGGTTCTGGATCTGATGAACAAGCTGTTAAACAAACGACCCAAAACAATAACTGGGACTGGGAGTATAGTTCAGATGCATTATTTGAATGCATAATGGGGAAAAATGGATTATAAACTTGCATAAATCTTTCATGTAATTCGTTAGCTTTTTTCAATGGTAAATTAACATCACCAAGTACAAATTCAGTTATATTATTAGAAGCTGTTGATCTTTGTGAATGTGGTGAAACGTTGTGATCTTCTGGAGCCGGCGTGTTAGCTCTGACAGACATTTCCAAGAATGGGGGCAGATCTCTTGAGTGATCACTATTAGTTGGAGCCGAGTCGTTTAGTAATTGTGGAGCTGATGCTGAACCTGGTGAATTGCTTGGTCTTGAACCGGGTTGTGAATTTCTTCTATCAACTAATAAATGAGGATCTCTTTTCAAGATGGTTTTCAAAGAAGTGGAACCGCCTGGTGGAGAATCGCCATTGATTGAGTTTAAAGGTGAACTAACCGATGGTGCATGACCATGTTCATTTCTTGATATATTATTCGCCTGTTGTTGATTAGCCAGTGCCTGAGCAATTAATGATTCATTCCTTTGTAGATATTCAATTTTCAGTTTCAATTCGTCAACATCATTACGCAAACTTTGTATTTGACTTCCCTTCTTAGGTCTAAACTGAGGATCAATCTCACAACTCAATCCCATTTTTTCACACCTCTGGCAAGGAGCCGGGAATCTTTCTGAAGCATTACACTTGATTTTATGCTGACGACAATGGGTACAAGAAGTCACAGGACGATGACCAGCAGGTTGGTGACTTTGGTGAAGTTGTGAAGATGACGACTGATTTTTTGAATTTCCTGGTTGCGCCGCTGTATCAGGGGTCGGACTAACTGCTAAATTTGCCAAAGTGTTTAGTTTATTCTTTTCATCAAGAGAATTTTGCTTCTTCCTGCTCTTAGTTTCGCTTGAACTGCTACCTCTTTTCTTTGAATTTGTTGCCGCTGTTGTTGTTGTATTAGTCTCTGGTGAAGTCTGAAATGGTTGAGGTGAAGCAGATCTTTGACTACTTGGAGGGGCCTGGGCTAAAGGTCGTAATGGAGCCAGCGGCGGGAACCCCGGAGATGGCTGTATAGGTGTGTAACTTCTTGATTGTAATGGTTGATGTTGATTATTATACCCTTGGTGCGATTCGACTGCATTACCAGTCTGGTTTACTGGTATTCCGCCCATACTATTACTTCTTGAACTGTTATCCTGACTCACAGATCTCGCTAGATTCAGCGACTGAGCAAACTTATTCGTATCAGTGAAATTATCACTCATATCGTTTTTGTAAAAGTTCTAGACTGTTCAGTGGTTTTGATGTTTTATGTTCTCTTTTGGCTCTTCAGCTATTGGTTTAATTATACAATGGTTCAAAACGGGCCACGCGAAATCACTGATGCTTTGTGCTTTCAAAATGACATCAAACCCAGCTTCTTTGTATTTGATAGACTAATCCCACTGATTGTGGAAACTTGTTCTCTCTGACTTTGAATAACTCTTGAAGTGTTGTTTAGTTAAGCTCTTAGCACGGGTTAAAAAGCTTTTTTCATTCATTGGATTTAGTTTTTCCCTCTTAGCACTTCCAAAAACAAATTTTCCTCCAGGATTTTAGTTTTTGCAGTGTAGCGAACAAAAAAAATCTAAAAGTACAGCATTGTTTAACACTGATTGAGTTGATTGGGGGTTGTATAATGGAATAGAGGGTGTCAACAATGAAGAGAGTTGAAGAATACTGTTGTGGCTACAATGAAGAGTATAGGATATATCGTGTATCAAAATAAAAAAATAACCCATTGAAAGAATTAAAGGTATTTCTTGACTATATGGTGTACTTAAGCTTTGGTATAACGTAAGTATGGTTTGACTTTAGTAAATTCACCAAATTTTTCCTTTGAAGCTTCATCACTGAGACTTGGAGGGATGATAACATCTTGGCCCACAGTCCAATCGATTGGAGTGGCAATTCCCTTTTTATCAGATAGTTGTAAAGCATCCAAGACTCTCAAGACTTCAGCAGAGTTACGACCAACACTTGGTGGGTAAGTGAAAGTGATTCTGATTTTTTTACTTGGGTCAATAATGTAAACAGATCTAATGGTTTGAATGATACCACCTCCGCTTAAATTCTTGAAACCTTCTTCATCAACCATATCGTATAAGAATGCAACTTCCTTATTGGTATCAGCAATGATTGGGAATGAAAATTTGTCCAATTCACTGATTTCTTCGATATCTTTGACCCAAGAGTTATGAGAATCAACACCTTCAGCTGATAACCCAATTAACTTTGTGTTTCTTTTGACAAATTCCTCATTCAATTTAGCAAAAGCACCCAATTCAGTGGTACAAACTGGAGTGAAATCAGCTGGATGAGAGAATAAAATGGTCCATGAATCACCAATCCATTGGTGGAAATCAATTGGGCCTTGAGTTGTTTCACTTTTGAAATTTGGCGCTGTTGAGCCAATTCTTAATCTTGGTTGATTCTCTTGACTGAAAGTTTGAACACCTCTTGTGAAAGCTGGAGCAAATCTTGGAACAACACGTTGAGTGGCTCCTGCAATTGAAACGGTACTTCTCAAAATTGAACGGGTAAACATAATTGAGTTATAGATCTATATCAATTAGATAAAACAAGCTGAAATAAAATGTATAGAAACTGATAAGTTCAAGGATCTTTTATAACTTGGACTAGGTTCGCGGTTACTTGTACTCTTTTGCTAATCACACCTAATCACATCATCTCAATTGCCACGGTCCATAGCTTATATAAGCAGGTAGTAACTATTTGATAACCTCTACAGACTTACTATCAAAAATTGGTAACTCGCCTTGCGCTTTACTTTAAATATATATATATATATATAATAAATCGTAATCTATTTATCCATTTGGAATCTCTGTTTACTTTTGACTTTTAGTGATCCCTTATACTTCTTATAATGTTACCATGGAGATCCTATTGACAACTGGTTTCGCGTTTGAAAACCAAAATAAACAAAAATGCTTTGTGTACCAAAATGATAAACGTAAACAAAAGATCAAATTGTTAAGAGAAAAGAGAGCAGTTGACGCTGAAGAGGATCAGACTAGTGAACAAGTTGTGAAGCGCTTAAGATGTCAGATAGGGCTAGTGTGAGGTCGTCGTTAGCGCCCGCTCGTTCAAGAGTATCGGAAGCTCACAAGAAACGGTCCTCTATGGCGATGGCTCCAAACAGTTCATCGGGGATGAAAACTAAACAATCTAGTTCGAATAAACGACAAAGTGAAGCTGGTGGCGGTAAGGAAGAATCACATATATCTGTCTATGTTAGATGCAGGTCCAGAAATGAAAGAGAAATCAAGGAGAATAGCGGTGTGGTGGTATCCACTATGGGACATATGGGTAAAGAGATTGTTTTACAAACAGGTCCAATGTCTGTAAGTAACAAGACCTATACATTTGATAGAGTTTTCGGTGCTGAAAGTGACCAGGAAATGGTTTACGACGGTATCGCAAGTAGCGTATTAGAGGAAATGTTACAAGGTTATAACTGTACAGTTTTCGCTTATGGCCAAACTGGTACAGGTAAAACGTATACAATGAGTGGTGATATTGGAATGAGTGGAACTCAATTATCAGAAAATGCAGGTATAATACCAAGAACTTTAACTGCCTTGTTCAATCATTTAGAGAAAACCACAGATTTCTCTGTTAAAATATCATTTATTGAATTGTATAACGAAGAATTAAGAGATTTGTTAAACAGTGAGATGAATAGTGATCGAAAAGTTAGAATATTAGAAGAGCCAAATAAAAAATCAATCATGGTACAAGGCATGGAGGAAATATATGTCAAATCAGCTGTGGAAGGTATGAAGGTATTGGCTGATGGTTCCTATAAACGTCAAGTTGCAGCTACTCAATGTAATGATTTATCTTCAAGATCTCATACCGTTTTCACTATTACTGTTCATATGAAAGAAATTGATCCAATTTCAGGTGAAGAATATTTGAAGATTGGTAAATTGAATTTGGTAGATTTAGCTGGCTCTGAAAATATTAATAGATCAGGTGCCGAAAATAAACGTGCAAGAGAAGCTGGTATGATTAATCAAAGTCTTTTAACTCTAGGTCGTGTCATTAATGCACTTGTGGATCAATCCTCTCATATACCATACAGAGAATCCAAACTTACAAGATTATTACAAGATTCATTGGGTGGTAGAACTAAAACATGTATTATTGCAACTATCTCACCTGCAAAAGTTTCATTAGAAGAAACTATTAGCACTTTGGAATATGCAAATAGAGCCAAAAATATCAAAAATAAACCACAGGTCAATTCAAGTATGTCCAAAAAGATGCTCATTAAAGAATATGTCCAAGAAATTGAAAGGCTTAGAAATGATTTGAATGCTACAAGATCTAAAAATGGTATTTATGTTACTGAAGAAAATTGGCATCAAGTTACAGCTGAAAGTGAAAGTAGAAGAATTCAAGTTGATGAGCAAAAATTAAGAATGGAGGTCCTTGAAGAACAAATTAAAAAATTTAAAGCTAATTTTGAAACACAATTAGCACAATTAAACAAAATTGAAAATGAACTTGAAATTTCCAAAGAACAAAATACACAGTTGACCGATACACTTCGACTTACAAACGATCAACTGATAAGAACAGAGCAAAGATATAAATTGGAAACATTCGTCAGTGAGGAATATAAATCCACAGAAAAAGAGCTCCATACTATTGGTATATCATTGGCTGCTTTATTAGATGAAGTTGTCCAAGAAAGAGAATTATTGCACGATAGAATCAGTCATAAGACAAATCTTGAAAGGCAGAATGTTGATACATTGAACGTTGGAAAAGAAGAGATAGTTAAAAAATCTGAAGGGGTAAATTTAGTAATGGATCAATTTCAAAAAGATAGCTCGAAATTAACAACTCTTTTGACTGAAAATTTTGACAAATTGGTGCAATCTCAACAATCGAAGATCAGATTGAAACGTCAGGATATTGAACAAGTTAAAACCAACTTTGTGAATAATGTTGATGAATTGGTTCAATCAATTGTTGATAAAAGTTCTTTGACAAATAATGAAATTGATCAAATCGAAGATGTTAAAAATGATATCAAGACGCAAATTATGTTTGAATTGGAAAAGCTAAATACAGACAACTGTAACTCTTCAAAATCACTAGTTTCAAATCTCTCATCACTTGCTAAACTTGCAGAATCATCTTACGAAAAGATAAATCAGCAAATCAAAAATTCACTTGATACTGTTCAGTCACAACTGCAAATTCAATCGAATGAAATAATAGATTTGAAAAATAAACTTTTGGAACATCAAACGAAATACGTTGACTTGATTAAGCACCAAATGATAAGGATGGAAAATTTCAAAGAACGTGAACGAGAAAGATCCAGGTTTGAAAAGCAGCAATTACTAAACAAGATTTCATCACTAATCGATGATCATGACGAAGAGAGAAATAAAAGAATTGAAGAAGAACTTGATCATATCAAACCCGAGCTTCAACACATTGCGTCAAAGCAAAACGACTTTACTTATAATTTTGACAAGTTTATTAGTGAAACTTGGCTGCAAAATCAAAACAGATTTCAAGAAAATTTAGATGAACAAAAGATTCAATTCAATGACTTGTTACAAAGTCATAGAGGTGATATAGAACGGAAAGCTGAGGCAATAATCGGCAATGTGGAAAAAGACCAAGCAGGCCAAGAATCTAAAATTAAAAATTCGATCCTAAACTTAGAATCTAATATGAGCAGTTTGAACGACCATGCACAAAGATTGAAAGATATCAATGGCCAATCATTAAAATTTTCAACCTCACAATTGAGCAATCTTCAAGATACCATCACTAAATCCATTGGTGGCATATCTAAAGAGTTTAAAAAGATTGGTAAAGAATTGGAGAACGCTCAACCACAATTTATTGATAATTATGTATCGAAACAAAATTCATTCTTTGACCAACTACAACACAAAACTCAAGAATCAATTTCAACTTTACAAAAACATGTCTCTTCGATCAAGTATCATGTTGATGAAGAAGAGCCAATTGCCAAAAGACCAAAAATTGAAATCTATAATGATTTACCAAAATCGTTAAGTCGTGAAGAAATTGAAGAATCACATCGTGAAGAGATTTATGGTAAATCTGAAATTTTCAAAACCGATACAATTGATCATTCGAATAACAAGTCGTTGATGGTTGATCATGATGAAGTGATGAAAAATGACTCAATGGCATCACCATTAATGCCAGTTCCTGATAAACCTTATAAGCAACCTTTAGGCACATCGACTAAAGATCTGAATATAATTAGAAACAAAACCAATGAGGCTATAGAAAAATTAGTACCTTCGAATTCAATTACCAAAAAGCAAAATTCAAGACCCGGTTCTTCTCAATCGAATAGATCTAATTGAAAATTTTGTTCTGTTTGTAATACTTTATAATGAAATGTGATATGAATTACGGTAAAATGTAGGCTACTTGGAAATATTTTCTTACGGAATAAAAAGTATTGTTACATTATATGTTATATGTGATTTAAAAGTACTTTCACACTATTTGAAAAATCAATTGAATATATTATAAATTTATTTGTCATTATTTGAAAAAAAAAAACTGATTTGAAGAAAAATAAGAAATGAAGCCATAATTTTTTTGTATTTTTTCAATTTTTAAAAATTATTTAATTATCTTAATCTTTCAAATTAGTCACTATGCAATTATTTACGTTATGCAATCTTTGAATTAGTATCTCAAAGCTTGTATTGAAATCTTGTGTTTCACATGATTATGCAGTTTTTATCCTTGTCTTCTTGTGCCAGCTTATCAATTGATGCTGAAGAAGCTTTTTTCTTCATCTTCTTTATGGTTTTGTTATTGTATTGAATATTAACTCCATTCAGTTTGTTCAACTTATTTTGAGCTCTTTCATCTTTGTTTAAAGCTGCTTTTTCATACCACTGTTTAGCAGCATCCATATCTTTTTCAACACCTAAACCCTTTTCGAAAAAGTTCCCCACGGCAAATTGAGCTTTTGGTAAACCTTGATTTGCAGCTCTTAAAGCCCATTGGAAGGCTTCTTTTTCATCTTTTTCCAAATTTGGTGGATTACCAACAAGATACCATGCACATAATGATAACATTGATTCAGCGTCACCACCCAGAGCTGCTTGTGTATAATAATGGATTGATAAGTCAGGATCTTGAGGTATTATTTCATCACCCAATTCATAAGCTTTACCCAAGATTGCAGCACTTTTGATATGACCCAATGAAGCAGCTTGAATGTATAATTCCATTGCATATTTACGATCTGGGATAACGATATCCAAAAATCCCTTTTCATTAATCTTGGCCAATTCATATGGAGCACCATTAGTTAATTCATTAGCTTTTGAAGTTGCTCTTGATAACCATTGAATACCATTTTTTTTAACATTAACGTTATCAGCGAGACCCATTCTTGAATAAAAGGAGTAAACACCTAATTTATACATTGAAGCTGGATGATTTTTAGATGCAGCGAATTTTAAAAATTCCAAAGCTCTTCTTGAATCTCTTCCTACACCTAAACCTTCTTCATAACAATAAGAAGTTCTATATGCAGATTCAACATGACCGTGTTTAGCAGCAACGTGGAAAAGATGGAAGGCTTCTTTGTTATCAATTTTACCCAGGGCACCCGAACTATAAGCGTCACCTAATAAATATTGAGCATCTATATAACCTTTATCGGACAATTTTTTCAAATAATGAACAGCTTCTTTTAAAAATTGCTTTTTCAAATCGCCTTCTTCTTTTGTTGCTTCTTGTCTTGTAGTGTCAATAGTTAAAGAAGTTTGTAACATGTATTGAGCATATTGGAATAAAACTTTTGGATCATTTGATTTTTTAACATTTTTACGATACATTTCGATTGTTTTCATTCTTGGTAATAAAGAAGATGATGAATTTTCACCAAGGTATTGTCTAATTAAATTTTGAGAAACATCACTTAGACTTTCATTTGTTAAAGTGAAATGTGTTGATTCATTTCTATCCAAGAGGTAAAGATGAGATAAATCAACAGATTTTGAAGCTCTATTATGTTTTTTCGATGCATTAGATGAATAATTTTGAGAATTTGGAGGGCTTTGAGATCTTGAGCTCAAGTTTTCTTCTGATCTTGTTTGGTGATCTAGTGAAAAATGTTGAATTGGAGGTGAGCTGAAAGAGCGTGCACCGACAGGGGTATCAGGGGCTCTTGGAATTGAATTTGTACTTGAGGTATCGTTTACTATTTGGTTATTAAAATTATGTTGTCTTGGGATGGCTGAAAGTGATGAATCAACCGATGATCTTGGAGTTGGGACTCCGTTATGTGATTGAACAATTGGTGGAGGTGGGATATATGGAACGTGTTGTTGGTGTTGATGATCTGGGTCAGCGAATACAAATGTCTCTTTGATCTGTGACTCTTGTTGTGGATAGTACTGTTGTTGTTGAACAGGAATTTGAGGAGCATCATGATACACTTCAGCGGCTAAACCATCACCTTGAGCAACGTAACCGCCCTGATTATAAGCTTCATTTCTGGCAGGATTAATGTCTGCGCTTTGAGCAGCACTTTGGTATGTGTTTCCTGAGCTTATTGTTGAATCGTGAGATGAATAATTGTCTACATTGTTATTCTGATGAGCTTTAACTCTATTAGCCAAAAGCACTGAAGTTTCTTTCAACAGACCAGCTGTGGATTGATTATCTTGGCGTTGGTTCATTTGTTGTCTGTATGGATGAGAAGCTGATGACGCCACTGACATGATGACTAGTTATGTTGTAGTTGGGGGATGAATTGGATTAATTGATATAATATAAGGTGATGACCTTTGACGAGTGCGTAGTTTGAAATATGTTTAGCGATTGTTTGACAATTGTTTGACCAATTGTTTGACCAATATGAAAAAAGCACACACTTATGGGTATGGGTATTCTATAATGAGTTGAAAGCCTTTTTTGTTATTTTTTGGCCCTAGCTCTGTTGCTTTTAAACCTCTTCTTCTTCTTCTCCTTCTTCAGTATTTCAACGGAATGCTGAACCTAACTAACCGCTGTGTAATAAATAAGAACGGAAAGAAAAGAAATGAAAAAAAAAGGTAAATATAACTGAAACTAATGTCAATAAAAGCGCGTTCAGGTAACTTGGAATGTCTCTTGACTTGGATATTTGATATTTAGACTTTGATGAGTATTGCCTTAGGATAGTAAATAGTAAATAATAAAGAGTAAAAGCTTCCAAAATCAATTCTCTAGAGAAAAACTTTTTTCCTTGATTAACTTATTTTGTGGTTTATTCCAGCTCTCAAACTGTGTGGAAGGGAAAGAAGAACAGGAAAAAAAAAAAAATTCCCACCGATGATGCCCTCTCTGCCTAAAACAAGAAAGAAAAAAAAAATTTACAATTATATCCCACTTGAAATTTGATTAAAATTAACCAAGCTAGTGGACACAAGCTAGTTTACTGGAACTAATGGACACTGGACTTGTGTTCTTTAATTGAAACTGCAGATTCGTATTGTAGTTACCCACTTAGATGATGGATTGTTGTTTAGTGTCTTGCTTGCTTATATGGAAAGCAAATTGAATCTTTGTTAAGCGCTGTCTCTCTTTCTCTCTGGTTGTGGTTTTGCTGTGATCTGTTTCAGATATGAACCACAAACACTAAAATGATGTACGATGAGCACTAAGGGTTTTTTTTAGGTAAGTACTAAAAACTTTTGGTTAACTCTCCCTTTCAATATCAATGAATTACTATAACTATACACTAAATCTTTTGATTAAAGGAACTCTCACTAGTTTTATAATTTAACAAGTGGGGCGGGTCTTTCTTTTAAGTGTGCTGCCGCCTCTTGTGTAGTGTTCCTTTAAAAGTTTCGGTATGTGTGTGTGTGTGCTTGGTATGAAATGCGCATTTTTCGTTTAAACCACATTTCGCTTAATTCACATTTATTTTAAGCACATTTAAAAGAACTATTGAGTTCATACAGAGAATCAAATTACAAAAATGGTACTGAATTCTGGAATGGTGATATATGTGTATACGATATATTGATTGGAATATGGTTGTGATCTTGATTCTGATCTTGATCCATTTGCTCTATAATTGAGAATTTCAACGTATCTTGCGTGCTTTTCCTTTTAAACGCGTAACAAGACACTTTTTACATGTGTTTGGTTGTCTCTTCCTTCCCAAACCAGTGTCAATAAACTGAAAATTATACATCAACTTTTAAGCAAAGAAAATGTAACCAGTTTAAGCAACAAGTAAACAAAATTTATACATATTTATACATCTTTACACTCTGGGAAATTGTTAAATTACATGTAATAGAAGCTTGTTGGAAAATCTTTACTACTATTGCATTGATACTTGAATTGGTTTCGTATTGCATTGTTGAATCTGTGGTACTATTACTATCACTACCACCACTACAACAACTACAACTCATCTCATACATTTGAATTTATTTCTACAGTCAACCATCTAGCATCATCTTTCCAAGACTTCCGGCTCATTGGTGAAATGTACAGATCCGAAGAAGAAACATAAACTAGAAAATAACAGGTAAATGTGAACGACTTTGTAGCGCACCACAAGCAGTGTATCTCCAAAACTTTCTTGTTAAAAATAAATATACTTACATACCCATTTTAATTGTAAACCCTGTGCTGTTGTTCTTAATGGGAAACAACTTGAATCACACTTTTAATAACTATACCCTTTCCAAGTCATGCGTTTCAATAAACAGCTTCACCCAAGACTTATACCCACAAAACCATAGAACCCTTTGGGCTCGTAATTGTATTTCAAGTCATTTGTTCATTTCTAGAAACAAATTCCACTTGTTCTTCTCCTATTGTTACATTAAAGCCGGTAATTTCTATTCGGGCGTAATAGAGTTATAAATAGATTGAAAAAGATAATAAGAAACAACTATTTTGTGGAGAGTACAATAACGATATTAAAATAATTAGCAAAATGAATCAAAATGAATCAAAACAATCACAATTGACTAAACATCTTTTTCGTACTGTTAAAAATCTACTTACCCACTTTCCTCTTCTTTGTCTAAATTCTACACTCATTATTTTTTAGTGCCCTCTGCCTGAAACAATAAATTTATACTTGGACGGATCTCCGTCTAACCTCTAAGCGGGTTTATAGCTAACTCGTACTTGAACAAAGAACCTCACTTCTACGTCTTTTCAATGACACTTTTTTTACACTAGGATCTGCTAAAGCGGTAAATTTGACATTAAAGTGTCATCATAATGCAATCTTTTGCATTCGATAAAGAAGGTAAAAATTTTAAGAGATCTATACTTAGAACATTCTTCGGCTTTATATAACATTACGTACTGTACGTTTTGTGCATTCACTAAGAGGTTTTAGATTGTATCACATTATAACGATAACTGAATTGTAATATTAGAACACAGACGCTCATCATAGAAGTACTTTCATCAGGTAATTTATTTACAAAGCATTTACAACTTTTACATGTTTTATTTTGTAGCATTATTAAACTGAATAATATCGAAAATTTGCAAAAAAATTCTATTAAATTCTAAATCGCTCAAACACGCACTAAGAACCATACTTTTCAACTGCTATTAGCACGAAAATACTAAATAGATTCTTTTTCATTAGTAGTTGCTATATCAATGACTGTATAATGCGTTAAACTCAATAATGTGTGAAAATTCATGAATACGACATAAACGTATAGAAACTGTTTGAAACATGACAAATTCCGGAATAAGAAAACATATACCACGCTGATAGCCCCATTTGACATACCTGTACACTTATCATCTCAATTAAATTCAAATATTGCAATTTATAAGCCAAAAACGTCTGGCATTTATACCACTGAGCATGACTAACTTTGTATTTTGCACTTTCGATTCATACTTTGGCTCCACTAGCTCAGTCGGTAGAGCGTCAGTCTCATAATCTGAAGGTCGACAGTTCGAACCTGCCGTGGAGCAAAGTTTTTTTTTATACAATCAATATATTCAACAGAATATAGAATAATCAATCCTGATTGGCTCCTAGTAACAATCTCGCTTGAACTCCATTCTCTCACCATCCGAAACCAGGGCTCTTCTTGTAAAGAATTGTCGTAGTAAAGACTTCTCGCGTGTCACAAACCAATTTGTCTCTGATGGTTGCTATGGTTTCTTATAACTTTTGTGTTTACAGATTGCCGTATTAGGAAGGCGCGAATAAACACAAAATCAAAAAGGACAAAAAGTAGTGATATATACAAATCTATAAACTTTTGTATGAGAAATAGCTAAAGTATAGTGTCACGAAAAGTATACGTTCAATCAAAGAGCCAGTGGGAAAAGCAAGGTGCACCAAGTTAAAGATTTTAGTAGCACAGGTACAAGAGAGAATAGGTAAAAAAAGCTTTTGAGCATTCCAAATCATTTCAGTTCGAATATTTTGCAAATTTATTTCATACAAGTCCATAAAATCAAAGAACATTATTCTAGCTAATGATAATATAACACTCGATAAACTCAGTGATCAATAATAAAAGAAGGAATTTTCAATATCAAAGGAAAACCACTCACGTTTTTGAAGGTGCATTACAAGAAACCTTGTTTGATTGATCGATGCTAGCTTCAAATCTAAACCATGGTGCCATGGACACCATGGGACAATCGTTTAATGAAACTTCAAATACTAAAAAATCATCCTTTTTGGATAGCACAGATTCTGAAGATGAAGATCAACCACCAGCATTAAGTGATTATGCCCTTGCATTGCTACAAAAGGATAAAGAATCTCAAATAACAGAATCTAAAATTCAAAATCATATACCCAAAAGAGTCAACTTCAATAGACAGTCCAAAACGGTACAAACTAATTCTCATAATAGTTATAATAGCAATTATCACAATTCAAATAATCATACATCACATACAAACCAATCAGAATATGAAACTATCTTCACCAAAAATGTAAATAGTGACTTACAATCCGTTGTATCTTCATCACCAAATGAAAAACATCAAAAGACTCCATCAAACGATCCTAAATCATCACATAATAATAGCTTTGGATCAGACCATAGTAATATCAGAACAAGAAGTTCAATAAGGAGAAATAGAACCATGGGCTCATTAGGACCTCCAAAAAGAACTGTTAAAATCGAAGAACCTGTACAGCACATACCAGAAGCAATACCCAATAATGACAACCAAAACCAATATAATCATGAACAAAATAAGGATAGAGAGAATTCAAGTAACCGCTCTGTCGATCCAATAGTTACACCAAGAGCCAGAAAAATATCACCCTATATGAATAACATTCAAACAACTCCACAGAAAACACCATTTGATTTTGAAGGCTTAAATCCATATCAATATTCTAAAAAATATAATTGTCCTTCAACTGAGTTACCAAAACTCGTAAAGTTATATTTTGAACAACAAAAAATTCAAGCTAAAGAAACTTTAGCTCAAAACAGTCCCGCAAGATTAAGAGAAGCATTATACACCAAGATTGAAGATGATATGGGTCAAAAATCTCCTTTCAGACCTGAACCAAGACAAAAGCTTTTCAAATTAGACAAAAGCACAAGATCATCATCCAATGTCAACAATTACAATGAAACCGGTAAATTCTTGAAAGAAAACAAATTCAATCCTACATCTGGTCAGGGGAAAGTTCATGTTTTTGAAGATAAAGAAAATCATGATATTAAACCAAAAAATATAATGAACTCTATCGAAAGACCTTCAAAAATGGCTAGAAAACCATTATTGCCCTTATCAGACTCCAACAATAGAGCCCATGAGATGAAAACGTCATCTCAGAGTACTTTGAAGTCGAATACCGAAAGGACTGTAAAACCAACATATCAAGAGCACCACATACAACAAGTTGAACCTTTGAAAGCTCCAGATTTGTCAAATCACACATCAAGCTCGAGATTAATGTCCATTAACGGCAAACAGTACGAGAAATTAGAATTATTGGGTAAAGGTGGCTCTTCTAAAGTTTTTAAAGTTAAAGCAATGAATAGTAAAGTTTATGCAGTTAAAAAAATTTCATTTGATGAATTTGATGATTCAAGTATTAAAGGCTTTAAAGGAGAAATTGACCTTTTAACCAAATTGAGAGACAAAGACAGAGTGGTCAAATTGGTTGACCATTCTTTGGGTCAAGGCTCTTTAGTGCTAGTCATGGAATGTGGTGACTTGGATCTATCATATGTTTTATCCAAAAGATTAGAACTGCCATTAGATGTTGAATTTGTTAGATTCCATGCAAACGAAGTATTGAAATGTGTTAAAGCAGTCCACGATGCTGGTATTGTTCATTCAGATTTAAAACCAGCTAATTTTCTTTTTGTTAAAGGAATGCTAAAAATTATTGATTTTGGTATTGCAAATGCTGTCCCTGAACACACAATGAATATTTATCGTGAGAATCAAATTGGTACACCTAATTATATGGCACCAGAAGCATTGATTGACAACAACCAACAGTTAGCCGAAACAACTTCACATCATAAAAGTACTTGGAAAGTCGGCAAACCTTCTGACATTTGGTCATGTGGTTGTATAATATATCAAATGATATATGGTCGTGCCCCATATGGTGGATACCAAGGAACACAAAGATTATTAGCAATAATGAATCCAGATGTTAAAATAGCATACCCTGAGAAAGGATTGGGTGGTGTTAAAGTACCAGGTACTGCAATTGATACTATTAAAGCATGCTTGCATCGTGATCCAAATGAACGTTGGACTGCACAAGAAGTTCTTGATGGGCCTTTTTTAAAACCAAGAGTTGTTTCAGAACAGTTCATCAATGACTTGGTAAAAAACGCAATCACTTATGGGGTTGGAAAATCATCAATTGGGGATGAAGAGCTGAAAACTTTAGCTGATGATGTTTGGAGAAGAGTTTCACAATTAAGTTTATAGATATACTAGAGACTATCAGTGATTTTGTTTAAATTTTATAATGAAGTTTAAATAAGCGACGAAGTAACGATTAGACAACAATTTTAATTTTATAATTTTATAATTTTGATCAATTTTGTAGCTACAATGACTAATTCTTTTAAGATCATATCATTAAATATACATTTTACAAAATCAATTCTTTTTGTTTCATTTTCTAAATTCTCCAAATGTTTATCTTGGACCTAATTTGGATAGTATTGCAGGCCCTTGTTCTTCCCATTCTTGTTTACTAATCCACATATGATCTTTATCAGCCATGATGTTAGCTAGAACAGCACCACCAATGAAAACCATGTGCCTTCTTCTTGGAGGATCTTCAATACGAACTTTGAATTTGTCCAGGCGTGAAGGATCGTTGTGTAAGACTCTTGTTAACCATAATTGTTTCAATTCTTTTTCTAATCTTGATGGTAAACCTGGGTACATACTTGAACCACCAGATAAAACAATAGCTTTGAATAAAGTTGATCTGATATCAACATCTGCTTGTTGAATTGTATTGAATAATAGTTCCCCGACACCTGGTTGTTCAACATCAACTAAACTTGGTTGGAATAAGCATTCTGGAGCTTCAAATCTTTCCGAGCCAACTCTAATTACACGACCGTCTGGCAATTCATAACTCTCCACCAATGTTGTTGTATCACGAGATAATTTAGCATCTAGTTCCAAGTCATAAGAGACATAACTCAATTTCTCTTTGATTTGACGAACAGTTTCAAAATCAGCGGTTCTATTGAATGCATAACCTCTTCTTGATAATAAATCAATCAAGTGTCTAGTAACATCTCTTCCTGCAACATCTAATCTGCGTGTTAAATGGTTCAACACCACAGACTCATAAACTGGAACAATATGAGTAACACCGTCACCTGAATCCACAACGACACCTGATGATAAACCTTGAGCATATAGAGCCAAAACGGCTTGAATGGCAACGTAAACACCACCAAAATTATATTTTTCAAACATCACTTCGCACATTCTTTCTCTATTTTTCAATGGATTCATTGGTGGTTCTGTAAGCAAGATTTTCTTACCTGTTGTATCTTCCTGTAATCTTTCATAAAATGCATAATCCCATAAGTGTTCCATATCTTCCCAATTTCTAATGATACCGTTTTCCATAGGATATGAGACTTGTAAAGCGGAACGAACCGCACTGGCCTCGTCACCACACATTATATCTTTGATTTCAATATCACCTGTTCTTTCTTCTGCTCTCAATATTGGTCTCCCAACTATTGAAGGGAATGTATGATCTGGGAAGTTGTTCCCACCATGACCGATCTTTACAAAACCTGTACCTTGATCAAGAACTATTACAAAAACATCAACTTCGAGGGAGGACAATTGAGCCGGCGCTCAGCACACAGTTCAGTAGTCCATTGAGGCCCCACGAAAATTGATTGAAAAGTTAGTAACATGAACACTAGAACAATATTGTAGACGGATCTGAATGCAATCAATCAGTGGATTGCTCATATACCGGGGAAATAAACCAGACATACCAATCGGTTGTTCACTCATTATACCAATATTCCTCTATACAAAACTATGGCAATCTTATCCAATCCTCAACCGAAACAATTGACTGATTGTATGCTGTACAATTCACAGAACTCAAATCACAGAAAGATAAGTTCCCTTATAAATTCGCTATGCCTTCAAAATCAACTGAACAACTTGGAACTTTTCCCCTAAAATTCGCGACCACCGAAAACAATGCGGATTATGTCAGAGATTACATATACACATATACACATATACACATTATATATAGGACTCTCTAATTGGTATTGTATTTACACGTTTATACAGGTTCTTTGTGCTCTATTTGTACCTTCTAGTGTTATGTGGATGGACATCTATGATGTCAGGAGACGACTTACCGTCAAACTCGCTGTTTGTGTTGAGGATGAATGATTTCCCAAAGGCATTGAACAGAGGTCTGATCTCAATCACGGCATCTTGCTCTATAGTTCCTTGTTCCAATAGGTTTCTGACGTTTTTTGGGCGAAGGGTTAAGACGACTGTTGCAATTCTTCCTAGCTTGCTGTCTTTGTCTTTCAGTCCGAATGAAAGAACGCTTATGGTTTCTTGAATGCCCATCTTACTCAATCTAAAATCTTGATCAATTGTTTCAATACCTGTTAACTCGAATCTTGATGCAAAAGAATGATGCTGTTCTTTGCCGTCATTGAAAAAATCAGTTATGCCTTGCTCGTTAGTCTCGAAAGCATCGATTAGTCTTTCCAGTGTAAAGTCTCTCAGTTGGATTTGATCAAAATCTGCACCTTCATAAGTCAAATGACTCTTCAACAAATTTTCCCATTTTTGATCCATATCAGTCCTTCTCTTCCTTAACCAATACCTCATTGCAAAATAACCACCAACAGCTAAAGGCGGTAGCACAATAACAATCAGCGGAGCGGCTACAAACATGATGAACGATGCGGTACCCATCATGGCTAGCACCATTTTCAAACCATCAGGTACCAAGTGCCATATCAGTGAAAATGTTGTCGGAGGACGTGACTGGAATCTTGGGGGCCTTGTAAAGCGAAGCAGCTGTGAGGTACCAAATGGACGTTTCAGTATACATTGTTTTGAGATCAAGTTTGATAAAGGCGATTGTGCTGATCGATGAGCGTGGGGTCTTGAAATAGTAGAAGTCGAATAACTAGATGCTAAAGACTTCCGTATCGTTGAGTTGAGTGGTCGAAGTACTTGTGACTCCAACCTCAGTTTAGGTATTCCAAGTCTCAACATAATTGAACAATTCTCTCTGGCTTTGTGCAGCTTGAGCTTACAATTGTTGTACAAGTTATTGAACGGAAGCTTTTGTGATGTTGTCGCGAATGACTTTGTGGGAGTCCAAGATAACGCAACATGTACACACAACTGAGAGTAATTATCCAGATTGCAACCTACTCCATGCTAAGTAACAAGTCTTATTACGATGCAACTAAATTTCTATTATTATACTATACAAGATTACAAATTCACAACAGCTTCTTTGAATGCAAATGTCAGATAAGAAGTATGGGATTTCAGTTCTGCTTCATTTTTAGAGACTTTTAGCCATTGATAATCCGGATCACCTTCTTTAATTCTCATACCTCTACCAAATGGATTAAACTCAGTCTTATCGACTCTTGTGAATTCCTTTTCTTCCATTTTCCTCTTTTCACGATTCTCTTTAGTGTCATTTCCTGTTTCGCTAGAGCTATCGTCCCCCTTATCAGCATAAAATTTTCTTTTTCTTTCAATACCTTCTAATTTACGCTGCTTGACATCTTTCAGCCTCAAGAGAGCATCGTCAACATTTCTCTTCATCACTTGGCGAGCTTCCCATCTTCTGCCTTGGATTTCCACCATTTCAATAGAGGTCCAACCGTTTTCTGTCAAAGCTCGGACAGTTTTATCAACTTGTTCAATACAAGGACTGAAACAACAAATTCCAACTTTTTCATTTTTATTTATAACTTTAGGCAAGTGCGGTATAGCTTCCCAAGGGGCTGGTAAATCCAAGAATATCGAATCAGCATCAAGTGCGCCTCCTTCGTAGTTGCTTATTTCGAATCCATCTTTACAAACATCTCTATGATTTATCACAACGTCAATACCATGTTCTTCAAACTCCTTTTTAGCTTCCAAGTATCTTGGCTCATGAAATTCATATGTGAATAATTGACCCCTTGGGTGCACAGTACGAGCTAAAGAATGTGAAAATGAGGCGGAACCGGTACCAGCTTCGATAACCCTTGAGCCATCAGTTATACCCAATCTTTGTGTTATATAACTCGAGTCCGGAGTGTAAACAATTTGGGTTCTATGCGGAAGTGACAAAGTCCACAGCTCTGGTGTCGGCTGTAGCAAATGGATGAACCCATAACCTTTAATACTGGTAATCTGAGTCCCATAGCGTTTACCAATCATTGACTTATGAGGGAATACACCATATCTTGTATTCAAAGTCTCTTCACTGTTGATCGTGATTGGCTTGATCGCATCTCTTCCTATGAAAGCCAGCACTATGTCACCTTCCTCTATCACGCTCTTGTACCCTATGAACGGCATCCTCTATCTAATCGTCTCTTTACAACTCTGCTATGATCCAACAGTCTCCCTCAGTGTGCAAAGATCGCTTTGGCTCATCGCCAGTATAAATTTTTCCAACCATAGTTAAAATTGACACTATACAAAATGACATGAATTTAAAATCCCTGCCGCAAATTATCCTCGGGAAGTTTCCTCAGAGTTTCTCCACACAATTTCAGAAGGGTAAAAGGTATAAACTGTTTAGGGTAATTTGTGGTTGTTGGTTGTTGATTGTTGAGGATACTTTATGTATAAATAAAGTAGAAGAGCCCAACTCTTCTTTTCTATATCGGCAAAAAAAAAGGTTGTTGTTGTGTAGCTACATACAGTACCGTTCGCAATGTCATTAAGTCTTGATTCCTACATCCCAGAGCTTGTCAAAGATAAGATATCACCAAGAGGATATGAAACATTAGCAAAAGTGAAAAAATTTGTTGAAGAAGAGTGCATACCGGCTGATGAAGTTTATTTCCAGCAGATATCAAATGATGCTACAAAGAGATGGGCAGAAGTACCACCAATAATTGAAGATTTGAAGGCAAAAGCTAAAAAACTTGGACTTTGGAATTTGTTCTTAGCTGGTTATAAAGATGGCCCTGGCTATACTAATCTTGAATATGGGCTCATGGCTCAGTTTTTGGGTCGTTGCCATGTAGCACCTGAAGCTACAAATACCAACGCTCCAGACACTGGTAACATGGAATTGTTTGCTAGATACGCTAATCAGGAACAACGCGAGAAGTGGCTAAAACCTTTGCTAAACGGTGAAATTAGGTCGGCTTTCTTGATGACTGAAAAGGGTATTAGCTCGTCAAATGCTTTGAATATATCGCTGAAAGCTGAAAAGACTGGTACTGGTGAAGTGGTTTTGAATGGTACTAAGTGGTTTGCTTCAGGTGCAGGTGATCCAAGAACTGCAGTTTGGTTAGTTATGGCCAAGACAACACCAGAAAGCAAAGATCCTTATAAGCGCCATTCTATTATTGTTATTGACGTGAAGAAGGCATTGGCGACTGGTAATGCCAAAATTATCCGTCCATTACAGGTTTTCGGATTTGACGATGCTCCTCATGGTCATTGTGAAGTACAGTTTAATAACTTGAAAGTTCCATTTGATTTGTTGGATCGTGAAGGTGAAGGTTTCACTTTGATCCAAAGTAGACTAGGGCCTGGCAGAATCCATCATTGTATGAGATTGGTTGGTATGGGTGAGGAAGCCATTTATCAAGCGTTGAAAAGAGCCTCAAATCGTGAAATTTTTGGTAAATTGTTTATTACTAAAGAGTTGTTTATAAATGATGTTGCAGAGAGAAGAATCGAATTAGAGAGAATAAAGCTACTAGTTTTGGAAGCTGCTTTGAAGATTGATTTGGTTGGTAGCAAGAAGGCTAAAAGGGAAATCTCAATAGCCAAGATTGACGCTCCAAGAACCGTTGGTAAGATCATTGATTGGGCTATTCAAGTTTATGGTGCAGAAGGTGTCAGTCAAGATACTCCTCTTACAAAGCTTTTCATGAATGCAAGAATGTTGAGAATCGCTGATGGTCCAGATGAAGCTCATTTAAATCAATTAGGTAAAGCTGAAGCTAAAAAAGCTAAAGAAATTAATGAATTATACTCCAAGGTTTACTCCAAAACGAAAAGGTTGAGTAAAATTTGATGAATGTTGTTATGAAACGTGATTAATAAATGAACACAATTACAGCTATTGTAGTATTAAACTATTAAACTTGAAGAAAAAAAGACAACAGACATTATCATTAAAACCTTTTTTTTTAAAGAACTAAAATACAGATACATGATCATTAACTAACCCTTGTTTATGCAGTTTCTTAGTTTTTCTCTTATTCTCCACTAAAGCTTTCTCCTGTAACTGTTTTTGTAGCTTTTTAGCATCTGGAAATGGTATTCTTGTCAACTTAGATAATGGTTCATCCTCTTTATCGATATCAACATCACCTATTATAACAATATTTTCACCACGAATTAACAACACTCCAATATATTCTTCACCATATTTACTATCTGATAAATATATTCTTTCAACAGCGTTTTGTAAAACGATACTACCTATTGATATATTCTGGTTAATCAATGTCTCTCCCCATAGTTTATAGATATATATATATATTACTCACCATATTGATCAAATGTTCTCAAGACACCAAATAAATGACGCCCATCTGTTAATGTAACGCACACTTTTCCTGTAAAACAAAAGCTTGTTAGCTCAACACCATTGAACGAATGCAAAATCTTTTCATTAACTTACTATCAACATAACCTATAATTGCAGCGGCTGTTGTAAATGAGAAAGACTCCAAGTATAATTCAGCAACATTATCTGATAACTGATCAGCAGCACTTTTCCCCTTTTCACTGGACTCTGGTGTAGGGCTCCCACTCATATTTGCCAAAGAATTGATATGAGCAAATTGACAAAAAAAAGAGTTCTAGTTGTACAGCTTTTATTCAGTTTATCTCACTCCTCATTATATTGAGCCTTTGCAAAACCAACATCAATCTCTTTGAACCTATTCCAAGAGGTTACCCTACAAAACTCTTCGCACCAAAAACAAAAAATTAAAAAAAAATGAAGAATGACACGGACAGGAATTGAACCTGCAACCCTTCGATTGCACTAAATTCCAAACTGGAGTCGAAAGCTCTACCATTGAGCCACCGCATCATCTTGAAGTTTTGTAAAATTGGTGTTTACCAAACCATGACAAAGTACCCTCGCAACACCTGACGAGTTTTTACTTGATTGAGTAAAATACGAGGGCTTTTTGCGCAAAACTTTAAAGAATTTCCCGATTCGGGACGTTGTTTTCACCGAAAAGAGTTAAAATAATCTTGATTTTCATTTTTGAATCGAGATCTTCTATTATGTTGAGCTTGATTGGTATTTCTCATTTCATAGCCGAATGAAAAAGATGTGATTTGTTTAACGATTTACGATATCATCAAATCATGAATCGTGAGAGGTTTGAGTTATTTATATTTCTGTTGGGACAATTCTGATTTGACAAAGCTTACCTATGATTCGTTGGCGAACTCAAATTTTCCATCTTGTGTCTCTCTTCGATTAAACATTGTGTGTAGCTGTGTATAATGATTAGTAAATGGCGTTAATTAGGTAAATTTACAAACTTCCTTTTTCTGGCGGGAGGCAGCCTATAAGCAGCCTATAACAAATGCTCACAGTTGTACTTGAATGACTTGCATTTGAAGACTACAACAGGCGAATAGCGTACAGGTCATGAGTTTATACAGCTAAAATTTCACGCATACGATGCAGCCAAACCAAAGAAACTCTCATAACTTATTCACGATGAACATCTTCAACTGGAAGTGGGAAAAAAACTCTTGGCCTGTCGTTTTAAAAGAACGACTCAAGATTTGAGGATTTCATTCGCATACAGTGGATTTTTGGGTAAATAACGAGCGTTCTGATTTTCATTTAGTATAATATAGTTCTAGATCATGAGATTCAGGATATTACAATTTTCAGATCTTCAAACTTTTTCACTTTGAGATAGGTATAGAGCAGTCTAGATCACTTCAAATGCTTTTGTTCAAAGCTGATATCGGTAATACGCATGACGGCGTTTAAACCTTGACGTTGCAACATACACCAATACTTTCTTCTAACTCGGTAGATCAATTAAGGCCTATAACTCTTTATAGTGGTATAAATTCATTCAATAATTGAAACATGCGGCTTCCCATGCAGGCGTATATTACACACCAAGTGTAATCATTTGAGTTTGTGTATTGACCCGTATTTCAAGACTTTAAAATATATGTGTTTCATGTGTTGTCTTTATGCGTTTCATATAATGAATTTTAAATATCATGTAGTATGTATGTACGTAATACTAGCCAACTTGATAACTTTAACTGTTTCAGGCATCAAATTTAGCAGGATTATTTGAGAAATAAATACTACACTGTCGATTTTATGGAAACTTTTATAAAAAAAACTTATACAATATACAAAACCGGCCAATATACAAGCAATGTTTTATAAATAAAAAAAAAAGAAAACTCTAGACAAAATTTTTGATATAATGTATAGCGTTGATATAATAATTCAATTAAAAAATCAGAATCTTAAAAATGAAGTCGAAAAATTTTCTGAATGGTTAAATAGTTTCTGATAAATTAATCATATCAGAGGGGTATCACATAGAAAATTTTTGACTGAGAATTTGCAAACAAAAGGTAACGAACGACGAAATGTAGACACATTAATATAGCATAATTTTAAAAATTTTTTTTGCTTTAATGATTCATATAAAAAAAATAAAAATCATCTTTACTGTATTGTATCATCAAGATAAAGAAAAGCAACTTTTATCTTCTAAACTAATAGAAAACAAAGTTAGCAGTACCACCGGTAACGGAAACGGTACAACCATCAGAACCTGAACCACCAGAGTATGAACCGTCAATGTATGAACAGTCACCGTTCAAGGTAGCACCATCTGAAGCTTGAATTTTGATGGAATAGTTTGGAGCTTGTTTGTTGTTTGGATTTGGAATGATTGATAACCAAGTTTTACCATCAGAGTAACCTGAACCTAAAACGACTGGAGCCCAGTTACCAATGGTACCGGAGCTGTCACCCCAAACACAACCATCTTCAACTGAAACACCGGCATTGTTGACATAGTATTGAGCTGAAGTGGAACCACCTTTCCATGTGTAGTAACCTTCTTCATCAACAACAGACATTGGTTTACTTTCACCAGCACCGATAACGGTTGGAACAACCATGTTTTCAGAACCTGGGTAATCAGTACGACATAGGGCAATTTGTTTACCAACTTTGTTAACGGCGTTAGCAGATTTTTGACCCCATTCACATAAAGTACTTTTATCAGAGTTTGATTTGTATAATTTACCATTTTTACATAACAAACCACCAATGGATTTACCATCAGCTGGTTGAGATGATGGCCATTGAGTTTTAGACATACCAGCTTGACAAGCATAAGAACAGTAGTAACCATCTTCACAAGTTTTGGAAGTATCACCATTTTCATTCATGATTGAAGCCCAACCACCAAAGTTTAACCAATCCAAGGCAATAACACCTTGACCAGTTGGTAAAGAATCACAACTGTATTTACCATCTTCGAAATCTTCAGTTGGATCTTCAAAATCACTTAAATCACCACTGATATCACCTGAACCTGAGCCACTACCTGATGAGGAAGAGGATGATGGTTGAGAAGAAGATTGGGAAGCTGAAGAGGAACCTGAACCTGAACCTGAAGAAGATTGAGCTTGAGCTTGAGTTGAAGAACTTTGAGCTTGAGCGGCTGATGAGGACAAAGTGGTGGTGTCAGCTTGTTTGTTAACTTGGGCGGCTGATGAAGTTTGTTGTTGTTGAGTTTGAGTTTGAGCGCTTGTTGAAGTGATTGGGTTACCGTTACCATCAACATAAGCAACTTGGGTTTGGGTAACGTAAACAACAGCTGGGTCACGCTTGTGAACATGATGTTCATGAGCAGCGTGAGGTTGAGGAGCAGCTAAGACTGATGAAGCTAAAGCTAATAATGGAATGACTGAGTATTTCATTTTGAATTATTGAATTTAAGCGCTGAGATTTAAAATATAAATTTGTAAAAGAAAACACTGGGATGAAAAAGTTCTAAGGAAAGACAACGAGTTGGAACTTCTCTAGTTTGTAGATATAAAATAAAAGGAATGTGAGTTGATTGAAATATATTCTAGAGAATTTTAAAAAGAATGTGTATCTCTGTGTTTCTTGTATTTGATTAAAATCTTCAATAAGGAACCAAATACAGAAAGAAAAAAAGTGGATTGAAAAAGCAGCGATGTTGATTTTTTTATATATTTTGGTTTTCTAAAATGTAACGTAATGGGAACTTTTTTCAGAAAGTTTCCCTTTTGGATTATTTTTGCAACGAAAGGAACACAAACGTACATATTTTCGCATACCGAAGGAACGTCTAGATTCGGGAGTATCGAAATTGAAAGTGGGTGGTGAGATTTTGGCGAAAAACGAGATTCCAAAGGGGAAGTATCCATTACGTAATTAAAATAATTACTTTAGTCAGTTGAATTAAAATTAAGTAAAGGGGCAGGAGGGATAAGGGTAAGGATAAGGTACAATTTTTTTTTTGTATTCCTCTTTGGCTATTTTTTACAAAGCAGCTCAGATCTTTCCATGTAGTGGAATATATACATTGCTTTCTTTACAGCATCTTCCCAGAGCGAGACACACACACACACTACGCATTTCATTTCTTCTATTTACTTTTAAACAAATTGGTTTTCAACAAAAAGCTTTTCGCGAAAAAAAAACCCACAGCACAAACCGAATACTGCGCGAACCAGAATCAGATCATTTTTGTGGAATAGATTTTCACAACAGCAACAACGAATAAGAAAAAATAAACAAAAAAGGATAAGTGCTTTCGAAACTGAATCTCAGTGAGGTTTATTGCTGGTATTAAGGGTAGAGTGTTAGCCGCTGGTAATACGATCGAGAGATGTATATATTATATATATATAAGTTATCATTGTAAACCGAGGTATTTGAATTACTCATAAGTTTAAATTGGTAGCTATATATCATTATGGGGCTGTAATGGATTTTGTGACAAGGACCACGACCGAGGTACTACCACAACCACGAATCTTTGAATATCATTAGTACTTTTAACAACGTACGATCTAAAGTGAAGGGCACGTAGCGTAGAGAGGCGAAAAAACATTTAAAATAATTGAGTTTTGCTTCAAACAGCTAGGTTTTAGCTAAGATACAAAATCAAACCTCAAAAGGCTTAAATAATAATCACGAAACCTATTACCCTCTAGACCACACACGATGAAACATGAAGCATATATAATAACAAAAAGTAACGTATAATTGAGTGATAGGGTCCAGTAGACATATCAATTACGAAGAGCTCTTATACACATATAGTATTACAATGTTGGTTGAAAGATTTCGCCACATGGCCTCGAACAATAGTAGCTATAGGAGGGTTTAACTCATTTTTTCGCAACACCTTTGATTCTAGGCTTTCCTAAACCCTAAAACACTGCAAAATACATAAACCGATTGACGATACGAAATATGTCATTTTTAATGAAATTTTTAACATCACTTAAAATTTCCCATAGTATATCAGTGAATCTCAAAGCCAAGTTACAAATTGTAATTAGTGACCAATTAAGTAAAGTATTACTTACTTGCATTTCTTTTGCAATTTCTATTTGCAAATTTCTGTACATAATTTAACCGTAACCAGAATATAAATTGAGTGCGTGCAACAATGCCGGAAACCTTAAAGATGATAATTTTTTGTAAATTTGCGCGAATGGGCGAAAATTTGCGCAAAAATCAGGAAAATGCTTTGAAAAAAAGCGAAAAAAAACTTTACGTTGCGCAAACCATGAAAAAGTTTTACCACCATGATATGCAAACAATTCTATTGAATAAGAAATTTTTCATTAAAATTTGATTTAGTTGTAGTTGAGTTCAATGATTTGTAAGAAAAAGTATCAGTATTGAGATATTCGATGTTTTCAGGAAAAGCCGTTAAAAAGAAGAAATTATGGTTTGCGAAAAGTTTTTCATTTTCGTAGTCAATCCCTAATATGTTCTTCCGAGCTGTTCTACCCATTGGGACCCATTGGTACCCATGGGTACCCAATGGTGATACGGCGGTTCAATGCTCCAGTGTATAATTATTGAGCTCGCATATATGAAAAGCAGGGTGATTACACTTCCAATCAAAGTGCTTAATAATCTGCTCATCAATCTAAGCTGTTCGTGGTGTACGTCTGTTCACCACTAGTGTACAAATTGACCTCCATTTCCAGTAAAGTATAACGCGCTTTGAGCGTGTAATTAATTTATATTGAAGCGCGATCTGGATCTCCAGTGTACAGCATGGTATTTAAGTCAGGTACATTACACTTAGCAAAACGTCGAAGGGAGGATTTAAAAGATTCTCATCCAGTTCAATAGGCTGTACAGAAGGGCATTGTTCTGTTCGTTCCCACGTTACTTCCTTTCTTGTGTGATTTTATATATAAGGAGACCTAAGTTTAGTGATGCGCGGATTTGGACCTTTAAATTTAAAATTATATACCTTTGAAAGGTGAAGATCAGAGTCGTAAGAAAGTTAAATTTAGTTTAAGCATAGTTAAGTTTAATAGTTATGTCTTGTATCGAGGCGTAATTTGATAAGGTACTTAAAACTTTTGATGTAATCGTGTTTTCGATCAGGTACGATAGCGCTAAAATTAATGAGAGTTTAACAACCGTGATTGTTCCTTATTCATAGTCTAATCAGCACCACACGGTTCCATGTTGTAATTCATAGTTCAATTGTAAAGCTTTTTTTTATAAATGCATTCTAAGTGGCTGATACTTATTGTTTAAATGGCTGAAAGATCTTGAGGCATTGATGAAATGGATTATCCAAACCAAAACCAACTTTTCAGCAAATATTCCGCCATACCGTCTTTCTAAATAGATCATCCTATACCTGACCACACCGGATCTAACCAAATCACCTCAAAATCCCAAAAACTACTTCAACCTTCATTGCAAATTCAACTTGTAAATGTATATATACCCTTTCCAATACCTTTGTGACACTTTTGTTATCACGCCAATTTGCGCGCCAATTTACGCCAATAACGAAAAACATTTCCGCATTCAGTAGAAAAATATTTTACGCCAAAATACACATTTGGTTGTCTACACGTGCGCGAATTGAACTGTTAACGGTTTTTCGAAAAGTGTCAATAGAAAAGGGTAAAATGGTTTCCAACTTGTATAAAAACAAACTCATCTAATTGAAATTTTTTTTTGTCTTTATTAAGCTTTTTTCTGCATCTTATTGTTCTTGGTGATCTACAGAGGTTTGAGATATATTCACAAAATGGCTGTTCAAAAGGAAGTTAAACTGGATCAACCAATCGATCATACCGCACCTCCAACTATTTATGGTACAAAACTTATACCATCTTTGTCAAATGCTGCCTTGAATTTGACCGTTGATTTTGTAAGACAAAAACAATCACAAGCTAACCAACACATCATCAGACATCCAATCACAGTGTTGCTTGTGTTGACAAGTATAGTATCTTTTGGTTATTACAAATTGGGATGGATGTACTTTGTTGGTGGTTGGAGAATGGTCAAAGCCAATAAAGATGAACTGATTTCAATCTTGGTATTTGTTGCCATGTCTTCTTCAATAGTGTTTACTGCTCTAACCAAGACAACCGATTTCATCAAAGTTGCTAGTGATAAGATCCCTGAAGACAATAAGGATATCTTTGGTGTTGATTTGAAAGAATTTGCTGCATTAAATACACAAAAACCTGACAAAAAGACTAAAGAACTATTGACAAAAGGTGAAAACACTCAAATCATCGTTTACAGAGATACTCCAATCGCTGTGTTATCATTAGTCACAGTACCAGACTTATCAAATGATGAAAAATTTGTCACAAAGATAACTGGCTGTGGTGTGCGTAAAGTTTACTACAAATCCGGGATCTTGGAAGATCTGATCGATTGGGCAATTTACAGATCAAATCATTTGAATGGTAACAAAGCTTCAAAAATTGTTATTTTGATTGATGTTATGTCAACTGATTATGATTTGAAGAAAAAATTAAAAGCTAAACAGTTTAAATATTTGAACAAATCTTACTACAACAGTTCAATAGTTCTCAAGACTTATGGGATTTATAACGAGGTTTGGGGGTTGAATTTGAATGTTTCCAAATTGGAGGATTCCAACATTGAAACAATCAAATCATCTGAAGGTTCAACTGGTGTTAAAAAATAAGCTTAATGGTTTAACGATCTTTACCTAATTGTATATAATACATATATGTGTGTCTAATTTTACTCAATAATGCATAATAATTGGTTTTATATTCACTACGTAGAAACAAAAAAAAAAGCTCTGAAAATCAAAAGTTTATCATGCATTAATTACATTTTAAATTCTCTAATGTGCCTTGACAATCACATCAAAATACCACTTCTTCTTTGATTTAGTCTTCTTGCTCTTAACTTCACTCTAACAAATGTAAATACAATATACGAAATCAGCAGCGTTATGACTAAATAAAAGAAATATTTAATAAGGGTCCACAAAGTTCTGAAGAATTCAAAAGCTGAATCTGTTTCACCCTTTTGGGCTTGTAATTTTTGTCTTCTTCTTTCTGAATTTCTTTGTCTATTTCTAATCCTTGCTCTTTGTCTTGTAGTTCTCTTTTTACGTAACTGTTTTCTCTTTCTGGTTCTTCCTTTATAATCAACTTCATAATCAGGGTCATCATCTTCCTCTTCTTCTGAATTTTGCGATTCTTGCTTTTCTGATAAGGAAAGCTCGTTGAAAGATGTCAGTTCTCCACCATCTTGTTTCAATTCGAAAATATCAGCTTCGAAGATATCATGATTTTCAGTCAAATCACCAGTGGCAGCGCTGAATCCCAAATGTCTACTTGCTGGGATAACAACATCATTCAAAGTGAAACAGTTCTTCCATTCGCCATTGTAATTATAGTCTAATGACAAATAACCATCACCAGCGGTATAGATCAATCTAGCGTCGACTGCACCTTTTTTCGGATTATAAATACCACGAGCGGTACAACCACCTAGTTCATTATCTTTCCCATCGTGATCCTTGTCATATTTAGTACTACCATCACCGTTCATAACAGTAATGTATGGGAACATTGGACCTCTTTGAGCATTTTTGTACGTATCAAAGAAAATCCCTAAACCTTTAAAATAATCACTAGCGCCGAACACAGGACCCTGATTTAGTTGAGTATCGGTTAAAAACATGGCGAACCCATCACCTTTCAATCCATTGACTCTTGCCTTACCATTGATACTAAACTTGAAAGTGACTTCGAACCCCTTCTGGGAAAACGATTTCTTAGTAAAGATAGAACCAGCTTGATCTTTTTTTTCACTTGTTAACCTAACGTAATGGTTATTCTTGATCAACGTATCACCTTGAATATCCCAATTCTTGGATTGTAAATCAGCTTCCAAATAAGGAGTGTGTAACCCATACTCGTCTAGCTTGATTCTCTCGATACCAGTACTGGCTTGGTCTTTACCCGACAAGAGGTCATTGACCTCTTCATTCGACAATGTGTCTCCATCACCACCACCAGAACGGAAATATAAAAATAAAATAACAAACAAAACTGCAAATACACCTATAGGTGTCTTGTTACGACGTAGCAGCGGCACAACACTCATCTTGATCTCACAAAGTCACCGTAGCTCAACGTAACCCCCAACGCTTTCCCTCAAAGATCACCGATTGCCAACGGCTCAAACAAGTATGGGAACCCACTCACTGACGGTTTTCTCAACTTTTTGCAAATTTGTGTACAAATTTAACTAACAACCTTGGATGATTATATAAGCCCCATACATTTCCAGTGTATATATATATGATAGCCGGAATCTTGGTTGAAACGCACTGGGAGGTTATGCAAAATGAATCACGGGGTGAGCAGATTGGCACCAACATAGAGCACGGGATGGAATTTCACTTTGCACTCAGTTGAACCTGGTTGTTATTTATTTTCTTTATATATACCAAATTCTCGCAGTTCTCTCTCTCGGAGCTCTGTGAGAAATTTGAAAAGTATAAAGAGCAAAGTCATCGTTTAAGCTTTCATCTAGACACTTCACTAGAATTGATAGTTTTATATACAGGTCAGAGAAAGCGTAATCAATATGGCTAAAGCACCTTGTCCAAGAACTTTATTTTTCCGTCATGGGTGAGTATGAATGTTGGTCTCTATTGGGGGTTCTTTAGGACTTCCGAATACGTCTGTTGAATTGCTTTGTGTACTAATCAGTTGATATAGACAAACTGCATGGTCTAAATCTGGTCAGTATACTTCGGTCACTGATTTAGATTTAACTCCATTCGGGGTTGAGCAAATGAGAAGAACAGGTAATGCATTGTTCAGTACTGGATTTTTAAACCCAGAACACATCACCTATATCTTAACTTCACCAAGGAAAAGAGCTTTACAAACCATTGAGCTAATCTTGGAAAGTGTAGACGAATCAATTAGAAAAAACATCCAGATTGTTGTTGACGAAGACTTGAGAGAATGGGAATATGGTGATTATGAAGGTTTATTAACAAAGGAAATCATTGCCAAAAGAGCAGCAAAGGGTCTCGATAAGGAAAGACCGTGGCTAATTTGGAGAGATGGCTGTGAAAATGGTGAAACCTCAGAACAAGTTGGTCTTAGATTATCAAGGGCCATTGATAGAATTCAAAATATTCACAAGAAAGCCATAACCGAAGATAAACCATGTGACGTTTTAGTTTTCGCTCATGGCCATACTTTACGTTATTTTGCTGCCCTTTGGTTTAAACTAGGTATTGAAAAAAAAGTTACAGAAGAGACTCCAAAATATGTTAAATCTTACTCAAATGACTCAATTGAACCAGTTGAAAAACCAACTTATAGATACTTACAGGAAAATCCAAATTTCTTATTAGATGCTGGTGGTGTCGGTGTCCTAAGTTATGCTCATCATAATATTGAAGAACCTGCGTTGAGCTTGGCTGGTGCTTTTACACTTTTACCTGAAGACGAGAGTGCCGAAAGAGAAAATAAATAATTTTGGTATAGATGAAGTTTTATGCACATCAAATTCGTAAATTTATTAAAAGTTTATATGTATGTATGAATGTATGTATGTAATATACCTCTAAACATCTGGCATTTTTTTCAGTTGGTTCAACAATTCATTTTGCTCATATGACAATACTCTTTTACTTCTTCTTTTTTGGTTTTTCGATCCAATTATACCAGTAGGATTACTGTCCAGTATACTTCCATATTTGAAAGGTGAAACAATTGGAGAATGTGAAGAGTCCAAATCATCGCTATTATAACCAGGTTCATCATTAATAACTATTGGTGTTTCACCTTTTGGTGAACCGAATGAAATGTATTCTGTAGAGTCAGCATTATCCTCGTTTAGCTGGGCCTGCTGCGTTTGTATCATACTTGTTGGAGATAATAGTGAAGATCTTTCATTTGAAATTGAATTACGTTTTATCGCGTGATAAATATTATCCTTGGAATCAACTTCGTCCAATCTCCAACTTAGTGAAAACACTCCAAGGAGAACTAACAATGTACCCAAGACAATCATAAACGATTGAAATCCACTCAATATTTTCAACTGATCGAAAAACACCAATCCATTAATGATATTTGTTATATTGTAAATGCAAAAAACTAGCGGGTATAAAATTGAAGTTGAAATGCTTTTCAAACCTTTGTTCAAAAACACCAATTGGGTTATAGCCATTATGAAAAAACTCGATATTATAATCCAACTTTTGAAGTTTTGTAAATTACTATAATTTTTCTTAATAATGGAGTTCAAGATCAATTCCACCGCAGACTTGGCCAACAATAATGAGTGCGCAGATAAAACACCACTTATAATTCCATATAGCAAACCTTTGACGAATCTAAATTTTTCAGTTGTTATATCCAAACATGGCCGTATTTTATTTGGTAATTTATGCAATTGTAATAGATGAAATTTTTTGGCATGTAATAGCTTGATGAGATTGATCCATATCAAGACAAACACCACAAATAGGTTACTTATTATGATCCATGTGATGAACTGTTTCCTTTTCATCAACTCTAATAGTTCCTTTAATGAATGATTTGGTTCACTTATACTACCGAAGGCAGCAATGAACAAAGCACCAAACCCAACCAGTACGGTACCTATTATGGAAAACATTGTAAAAGCTTCATGGAGTATAACAGCAGAGCACACTGTATTGAAAACTAGTCCGATGGCCTGTAAGGGACTCAATATAATTAAAGGTAATGTTGTAATTTGTATAGATGATCCTAATAAGTTAGCAATCAAGAATAATAAAAAACCTATTCTCCATAGGGGTCTTTTATAAGGCGGTCTATGATTATCGATTCTAAATTCTTCCATTATATGTGATTTCCTCTGAAGAGTAAGACCTATGGATTGCGTTGCTGATGATATGACACCAATTATACAGCCTAGGACAATTGTCCCACTAGCTGTCATGATGAATTATCTTGTATATGCGGTGTCTGAAGCGAGTGACTGTGATTTCTCTTGTTCTTGTATCTTGTGCCTATAGTGCTCCTTGCTTTTAAGGGATGGCTCACACTATTTCCCCTTATGAGCTCTTTTCAAGTGTATATAGCCTTCTCGATCTGAAACCACAATGTAAACCTAATAAGCCAACCAAGAATCGCCAGCACTTCCAAAAGATAAAAAACTTTTTTTTGTCGTAGAATATCCCTCTTAACCACCAGAGTCAACTTGTTTGTACAAATTCTCTGTACCAATAAAGGCTCAGCAGTTCAATGTTCAACTCTCAAACGTCACAGCAAATACCAAATTCACACGATGAGATTCAAACTTGAACTGGTTTTTTGTTTTGAAAACAGCGCTTTTTGGCATATTTTGATTTTTATTTTTGGGAAAGGTGTCACGTGAAGTGTCACATGAGTGTCACGTGATTTATATCTAGAAACTTGTATAATATTATACTATACAAGACACTACAGTTTACATCAAGAGATGCTGTTTATTTGTTCAGTACCTAATCTCATAGGATCCGCCTTGCGATATGTATCTGACCCATTTCACCGTTGAGTAATTGCTCTTCTCGACAACTTTTAAGAATCTTACCACAATACCTGAGCTACTAAACATTAATAGTTCAAAATCTAAAGTGATTGGAGATCTCGATACTGTATTGATATTTGATACTGCTGAATTTTTGACAATGGATATATTAGCTGTTAGCGAGTGTTCTGTTAGGCCTGTGAATTTATTGAACTTCCATATAATCGCACCATCTTCTGCACTAAACTTAGCCTTCCCACCAGATGTACCAAAATCAACTTTTATTGTACCCGATGGAGTTGGGATTTTCACACAAACATCAACTGCTGTTAATTTGACGGGAAACAATGATTTGAGGTTGATTCTGAATTCATAGCTTGTCCCACCTGTTTCCGAGATCATTGGAGTGACTTTAAATGGTAAATTTATATTCTCTGAAGCTCTATATCTCATCAGTTCAAATTCACCATCAGGTGGAACAAAATTAATCAGTCTTTCCATATCGAATTTATCCAACTGAACACATTGGTGAAATTTACAATCTTCCAAGATAACACTGCCAGCAGCTGCTTTGGGTATAGCTTTTTTATTCTTTATATCATACTTGGATAGCAAGTCACCATTTGCATATTCATCTTCTGTTAAGGATAATGAATCATTCAGTCCAAACTTACAAACAGGCATTCCTGAAAGATGCGTCTTCATGTCAATATGTCCATCAACATATGATTTTATTATACGACCATCCTTGGAGATCAAAACGTTAATTTTCTCGAAAACATCCAAAAAGATTTCATTTCTTCTATATTTGATACCTGGTTTCCTCCATGGAATGTCTGTTGTTAGTTCTCTATGAACGTTGTTATTGGAAGTGTTTTTCTTCATAATCGGTCTTAATCCACTCATATTAGCCAGTTCCTTTGGAGGTGGGATAATTTGAATCAGATTGTTATAGTCCATTGATTGTGGGTACCCCAGTTCTAAAATTTCATCCAATAAATCATATATGATATAGAAATAGTCCATAATGATATCTTCTGTTAAATCACCAAAATATTGTCCTAGCAAGTTTTCAAATTTATATAAAAACTCAAATATATATGCAGCATCTGTATTTGATCTAGTCACTGCGACTAACCAAAGATCGTTATGTTTGATGTGTAGAAAGGAAGTAGACCCTAACGTCAGTAGCGGGGACCGTAACTGCAAATTAATTGTTAGTAAGTGAACCAATGGTCTGTAGATCAAACTTTGTATACTCACATCAAGATTTGAAATCACCTGTATCCTAAAAATATCACTAATATTTCTCTTGACTCCCTCTTTGAACAGACGCGAGATCACAACATCTCCCTTCTGGTTGAATATAAACAGAGCGTTGATCATCTTGGCTAGCACTACTCTTTACCCAGATTACCAAAATACCTTCCACAACACCTTAGCGCTCAAACAAGTGTCAAACTTACTTGTTTATTGTTGTTCTCATCTTGAAAAATCCGAAATACTCGAGATCACAATTTTTCGCGATCGCTATTCTGTTTTGTTAACGGGGGGTTTCTCCAGATTTTTGGTTATCTCTGTGATTTGAGCAGTCAAAATGGTATTGTAATCAGTTATAGGGTGATATATAGTACGGTCTACTAGGATTACAAGAGAAACCAAGAGCTAAAATGGGAAATTTTAGACCAATTTATATGCAAAAGTTGAGTCCCAAATCAGCCATTCCACCGCGAAAGTTTTAGCGCTACCAAAATTTTTTTCATGTGCGCACAAAACGTGAGTGGAGCGTAAGAACAAACCATTGGAGTGTCAACAAGAGCCAAACTCTTTAAGTAGAATTGAGAATCTAAGGGGAGAGTTTAACTGGATGCTATAAGACTGTTTTAAAGATGGTTCACGATATTGTTGTTTTCTCCGGGAGTTCACACCCAGAAATTGCTGAAAGAATATGTCACAACTTATCATTAGATACAGGGAAAGTCAAATTGGGCAAATTTAGTAATGGTGAAACTTCTATAAGTATCAACGAATCGGTCCGTGAGAAAGATGTTTATGTGGTACAGAGCGGATGTGGTCATGTCAATGATAGTCTGATTGAACTGTTGATTATCTTGAGCGCTTGTAAAACTGCTTCTGCTAAAAAAGTTACCGCTGTAATCCCATTATTCCCTTATTCAAGACAACCTGATATACCATATACTAAGAAAGGTGCACCTTTAGTTTCTAAGCCTAAAAACGATTACACTTTTGAAAGTGTACCAAACACCCCAAGGGCAACCTCAAGAAACTCAAATTTTGATTCAACAGAGACTCCTCCAAAGGATATTCAACCAAATGAAATGTTACATCATCATCAAATGCCTCCACCACCAGCTTTCAAATTAGAACAACCAACTCCAAAAAGATCAAACGGTGAAGCTCACCATCATCATTCACGTATTCCAAAAATTCCAGAGACCAAGGAAAACAGTACTTCTGAATCTTTTTCCAAAGTTCACACAAATACCGGTTACAAACAATGGGTCGCACAAGCTGGTACTCTAGTTGCTGATTTGTTAACAACTTCAGGTGCTGATCATATCATAACAATGGACTTACATGATGCCCAATTCCAAGGATTTTTCGATATACCAGTGGACAATTTATATTCTAAACCAATTTTACAACATTATATCTCTACAAAAATTCCAAATTACCAAGATGCCGTTGTTGTCTCTCCAGATGCCGGTGGGGCTAAAAGAGCTACTGCAATTGCTGATACACTAGCAATGTCCTTTGCCTTGATTCATAAAGAACGTCGTTCTCATAAGAGTCGCCATCCTTCAAATGTCAACGAATTAAATAGTACAAGTACATTGGAAAGCCCAGTTTCAAGTGTACCAATTCAACAATCATTTAGCGACTTATCAGTGGAGAAAAAATCAAAATATGCAACAACAATGCTTGTTGGTGACGTTAAAGGTAAAGTTTGTATTCTTATTGATGATTTGGTCGATACTTCTTATACAATTACAAGAGCTGCAAAACTGTTAAAAGATCAAGGAGCCACAAAAGTTTATGCCTTGATAACACATGCAATCTTCAGTGGTGATGCTATTAAGAGAGTCAAACAAAGTGCAATCGATAAAATCATTGTTACAAACTCTGTTCCTCAAGAAGAACATCAAAAAGAATTAGGTGACGCGCTTGAAGTTCTTGATGTTTCAAGAATCTTCGGTGAAGCAGTTAGAAGAATACATAATGGTGAATCTGTTTCAATGTTGTTTGATCATGGTTGGCCATGATTACACTTATTTACCATTACATCCTATATACTACAATTTTTTAATTTTCAAAATTTAATACATGTATGAATAATTTTAGCATATGTAAAGCTTTCTTTTTTTTGTATTTCCAGGATTTGAGACTCTCATTACTTTCATACACAAATACCAATTTTGACTTTTTTTATTTGTTCATATTCATTCTTCGTTATATAATAAACACCCCTTTTACCTATAACACGCTTCTCTTTAACCATAAAAACATAATATAAATATAAATATTAACCACCAACTTTAACAGTTTGATTTGAAACTTCATTGTTTTTCACTTGTTCTTGTTGTCTTTTTTGTTGTTGCTTTTTCTGTTGAATTTCATTCAATTCATCCTCAGTTACAAGATGATGTTTATGAGTTTCTGGTTTTTTAACTAATTCATCATTGTCGCCAATTTCACAACATTCAATAGATTTAAACCATTCATTATTAATAACATCTTCAATCAAAACACGTTTTTTAGGATCCAAATCCAACATTGAAGCGATTAAATCTCTGGAAGCATGAGGTAATAATCTTAACAATCTATAAGGACCTTTTGATCTTGATTTATGATTTGGATTCTCTGGATCAATTTCAGGTACTGTGGTGAATAGTTTGAAAGAATTATCAGATTGTTTTGGAGCCTTCCATGGGAATCTTCTCAAAGTCATACAACAAAACATAATTGCAATTGACCAGACATCAACGGGTCTTGGATCATAATATCTTTCCACCAAGACTTCAGGTGCCAAATAAGGATCAGAACCAACAACACCTTTCGCTTTAACGATTTCAGATTCGTAAGGATATTTGAACACCACTGCAGAACCAAAGTCAATCAATTTAATAATTCCATTTGAAGAAACAACACAGTTATCTAATTTTAAATCTCTATGAGCTAAACCCATTGAATGTAAATACGCTGTACCATTTGTGATTTGTTTAAAACAACAAAAGATTTCATGTTTTGTCATCAGTCCACTCATAACTATAGTGAAAAAGTCAAAAGGAGCAAATTCCATAACAACAAGGAAACTTGGGCCTTCTTTCATCATATCTAAAGTTTGAATAACATTTTGATGCTTTAAAGTTGAACCGATACAAAATTCACTAGTAACTTTTTTACTATAATCAGCTTCAGTTTCTCGATCATTTTTTGGTCTAAATTTTTTAACTGCGTATAATTTCCCATCACTTCTTTCAACAACACTAACGGACCCACCTGCACCTTCACCAAGAACTTTACCAGGGATCCCATATTTATCCATCAATTCAGAAGCGTTATCTGTACCAAATAGTAATTTTGGGGATGGAGGCGTTGCAATACCAGAATTTGGAGAGTTCATACCTGATTGGTTTAGTTGATTTATATAATTTGCAATAGTATGTTTGTTTGAAGGAATTGTTTGATTATTGTGATCATCATGATTATGATGGTTATGATTATGATGATTGTCATGATCAGAAACTAATTTTTTAACTTCTTTTACAGGTTTAGCAGTTTTCTTGAAAAATCTCTTTAGTCTCAAAGGTTTATTTTTAAGTTCAAGAGGAGGGTCATGATTATGAATTTGTTGTTGATATTGATGGTGATAGTTTGAATCGTTAGTTTGTTGAGGACTAGCCATCACAGACCCATTGGGACTTTTTGATTGAATTTTTGGAGAAAAAATTGAAGATTTTGAAGTTTTTGGAGTTAGTCTTAAATCTTTATTTGATGAACCCGCAGTTGAAGGATTGTTATTGTTATTATTATTGGCACCGCCACCCAAACCGAATAGTTTCAGTTTACTCTTAGCATGATGTAGTAAAGACTTTGAATGTGATTCAGTTGAAGCATTTGATACTATTGAAGATTGAGATGGGGATAAATGTTTTGGATTTTGATAAGAATGATTTGAGGAAGTTGAATTTACATTCCTTATATTTAAGTTTTGAATTTGATCATTTAGTGGACTTGATCCATCTTCGTATTTTTCTCTCTCTGGCATCTTGAGACTATATCATGAAATTTGTTGATGTTGATGTTGGTGTTGATGATATTGACGTATATTGTTAATGTACGGGAACTATTTTTCTCTCACCCACTTCAAACCAGATCAAACAGCAATTTGCAAGAGACTTGAACAATTCTCAACGTTGAAACCGATAACAAACCCACCGCTTTTCCTTTTGGACAATATATAATTCTACTTTATATTCTGTTCTAAAATTGATTTCCGTTGCTTATTCGCTTCCCACCAAAGAGTTTTTTTTTTCCCCTTTCTTCAATGCCGATTGGTGTGAAGTTGAGCCTTTTAAGTAAACTTCTGATTGGTGATCCCTTTGATGGATTATCTTTTATAGCGCTGTGACGTGATGTGTATGTGATGAGTTCTTCTTTCCAAAACTTCGACTTGGACTAAACTGATATTCAGCAGTATATGGATTTATACGGAGTTGAATATCTGTTTATGTTTAATTCTCCATCAAATGATTCATCATCAAATTGATTTTTGGGAAATCGGTTATAATGAAGAACATCCGCGAATTGCCCAAAGGGGTAACTTACTGTATTGGGGAGAATAGAGATTAATGGTTAAACATATATATTAAAAGCAAAAACAGGGTATAAAGTGGTTTAATAAAGGTATAATAGTGGTATAATAGAAGTATAAGCTTAGTGTAATAGTGGCATGGCAGTGGAATCACTTTGTCAAATCATCCAATAATCGATTGCTTTCGGAATCTTCATCAACAAGATAACCCTTAACGGAATTATTTTGATCTTCATCGTCTTGAGCACTTTCAATAATTGTCTTTGAAACACCATCAACTTGAACAACACTTTCAATAATACCACCTGTTCTATAGCTGTGTTCGAACTGTTGATCCAATTGAACAGAAGCTGATGCATCATCCAAAAATTGTTGGGTGTATTTAGTCTTTGTTGAAGATAATTCAGATAAATCTGTTGACATTCGATCTTGTGTGGGTATCTGGAATGTCTTGTTGTGTTTTGAACTCTTAAATTTACCATTACCATTGGATTTATGAGTTCCTGTTGAAGCTGCTGCTGCTGCGCCATAATTTGGTGAATGGGATCTTGATAATGGGGATGAAGAATCATTCTTGATTGTAGGCTGGTGACGATGGTCTTCAATAGCAGTAACAACAGGATCATCTTCATAGTCATATCTCAATGGAGTGATAGGTCTTGTTGGTTGGGGTTGCTTTTTGATTGTGACAAAAGGTTTTGAAGTTTCTAGGGGATTTGAAGCTAAATTGCTTGGAACTATTGTAGTTAAAGCTTCTGGAGAAGTTGTATCTTTCATGATATAATTTGGTAATAAATTATCAGTTGAGGCATCCAAAGAATTTCTATTGCTATTATGATAAATTGAATGTAAATATTGAGTTAAATGTCTTTTGGATAAAGGTCCTGGTTGGGTTCTTTTAATGTTTTTATGAATATCAATGAAAACATCGGATTCATCAACAATTTCTTCACCGATTAATTCCTCAATGACATCTTCTAATGTGAGTACCCCTAGGGCACCATCAGAATCACCAGGATTTTCACTAACAACAACCATATGAGATTTACCCTCTTGGAAATAATTTAGGATGTTCAAACACGAAGTCTCCGGTGGAGTTTCAGGTAGTGTCGCTAGGGGGAAACTTGAAACTGGTAGGGCATCTTCAGGATCATAAGAAATCAAGACACGAACTAGTAACATACCAATGAAATTTTTTGGTTCATTTGGTAAATGAATTGGAATTCTTGAAAACCCTGAATTGAAAATTTCCTCGACACATTTTTCATCCAAGATGCGATCAGAACTCATTGTATAAACATTTTTCAAAGGTGTCATAATTTCATGAACTTTCTTCTCTTTTAAATCTAAAACTGCACTTATAATGGTAACTTCATCATTATTTAATCTTTCAACACCCATAGTTCTATGTAATGTAACAAGGGTTTTCAAACCTGATTTCTTGTACATTGTACCGTGATCTTCACCAAGGATTCGATCCAATAAACAAGCGATTGGATAGGCAACAGGGTACATGATATACATTAACCCCAAGACAAAAGGAGTGAAAAAGGCACCAATTTGCAACCCATAACGAACACAAAGAGACTGAGGGATGACTTCACCAAAGATAACGATTGACACAGTGGAGGAAACAACAGCGGGCCAACCACCACCAAGACAACGATCTAAAACAATTGGTAAAGTTTCATTTGTAATGACATTTGATAATAACAAGGTAACTAAAACCCAGTGTTTACCTCTATCGATTAATTTTAAAACCTTTTTAGCGTTTTTCTGTTCAATCGGATCACCTGAACTTGAAATAACTTTTAAGTAAACTTCATCTTGACCCATTAAACCTAAAGTTAACCCTGCAAATACACCACCAGCAAGTACTAAAATGATTGAAATGATCATATTTGTCCAAAACTCTTCAGGAGTTATAGACTTCATTTTTTTGACTTCTTCTCTTTTCCCATATTCCAATAAACCTAATGGAATTGAACCGGTTAATTTTGGTAATATGGAAAAGATTAAAGATAATTTTGCTATTGATTGGGAAGCATGATTAATCCTGGGTGGTTTATTCATTTGTATGTGGCTATAACTTTTTGTGTGAATTTATAGACTTTGTAACCTGTACCGTATACTTTCTAGAAACTCTTAAATAACTCTTGAAATCAACTCTCGATCAAGCTCCTCACTATTGTTTATCAAGACTTATCTGGTTGCAAGCTGATATAGGAGTTGATGAGATTCAATTAACAAATGAGAAATTTACAATTTTCGCGGAATTAATTATGTAATACACATGGGGCAGTAACTATTCTTGTACAGTATTGATTTTATTGTGACTATATTGATATAGTAATTGTGTGATACTGTAAATCATACGCTCCTCTATTGCTTAGCATTTTAACAGGAGTTTAATGAATGTTGGAACTGATCAAATTAAATTTTATTGTATATCCGGTTAAATTGGTTAAATCAATATATTCATATGTGTATATATATTTATTTATACATATATCAGTCCCGGTTAAATCGGTTAAATCAAATATTCAACAGAACACGCGAATTTCCATTTTCAGTGGCGTTAAATTTTTTGGTTTTTGTTGGAAGGAAAAGTTTTTTTATGAAACGTTGATTCAAAACAAATTCGTAGATAAAACAGGAATCAACAGCGTTTCAATTATACAAACGGTATTGTTATATTTCTCTTATATTGGATATACTAGATATATTGGATATATTGTATACATTGGATATTTGATTTTTCACAATAAGCGCCATGTCTCAACAACCTATTAGAAACAAAGTCAACCAATTGGCATCCGCGCCAACACCACAAAACACACCAGCTTCTGTAACAGGGTCATATTTGAAGAACAATCCAATTGTCCCTTCCACAATTGATGAAGAATCAGAAATTAAGAAAAATTTAAGTAATAATCCTGCATTTTTATCAATGATCCAAGGGAAATTAGGTACCTTGGTTGGTAAAGACTCTGGTTATATTCAATCATTACCAAAACAAGTCAAAGATCGAATTTATTCATTAAAGGCAAATCAATCAGAACAAATGAAATTAGAAGAAGAATTTCAAAAAGAATTATTAGAATTAGAAAAAAAATTTTATAAAAAATATGAACCTTTATATCAATACAGATCTGATATAATCAATGGTAAAATTGAACCAACTTTAAAAGAAATTGAAATGGGTAAAAAAATCGAATCTGAATTAGATGGTGATGATGATATCGAAGAAGAAGAAGAAGAAGAGGAAGAAACCGCGAATAAAGAAGATGATGAAGATGAAGATGTTAAAGGTATTCCACATTTCTGGTTAACTGCATTAGAAAATTTACATCCAATTTCAGATACTATAACTGATAGAGATTCAGAAGTTTTATCATATTTAACAAATATCAAATTAGAATATTTATCCAAACCTGGGTTTAAATTAATTTTCCAATTTGATGAAAATGAATTCTTCACAAATAAAGAATTGACTAAAACTTATTATTACCAAGAAGAATTGGGTTATTCAGGTGATTATATTTATGATCATGCAGAAGGTGATGAAATCAATTGGAAATCTCCAGAGAAAAACGTTACAATTATAATCGAAAGAAGAAAACAAAGAAATAAACATACCAAACAAACAAGAACCATTGAAAAATTAACTCCAACTGAATCTTTCTTCAACTTTTTCGATCCTCCAAAAGCTCCAAAGGATGATGAAGAAATTGAACAAGATGACGAAGATCAAGATGAACAAGAAGATCAAGGAGAACAAGATCAAGATGATTTAGAAGAAAGATTAGCTCTTGATTACCAATTGGGTGAAGAAATTAAAGATAAGTTAATTCCAAGAGCTATCGATTGGTTTACAGGTACAGCTGTTGATTATGGATTAGACGATGAAGAAGAATTTGATGAGGAAGAGTTTGATGAAGAAAGTGGTGGTGACGATGACGAAGATGATGATGACGATGATGAAGACGATGGAGACGAAGATGACGAATCAAATCAAAACAAAGGTAAAGGTAAACAACAACCACCAGAATGTAAACAATCATAGTCATCATTATATATTTATAAGTCAACAAATTCCTCCATTCCATTAATCTTTTATAATTTGTATTCAATTCAGCTGTTTTTAATGAGTTTTTAAACATTGTCACGTGGTTTTTTTCCTTTATCTCGGGTCTTCCATTTGTAGTAAATTACCGGATTTGGATGTTTTCTGATACTTTATAGAACAAGCAACAATTTGTATCAGTTGATAATATAAATTATATTTTATGATTGAAAGGATAATCAAATTGTGCAATCAAACTTGTGTAATTGGTAATATATTTGAGTCTTCTGGAAGTGAAAGTGATTTATATATACCCTGAGTTGAAAGTTTTACTTCTGTTGAGTTTCAGTATCAAATCCACTTATTTGCCTAGATTACATCTCTGGTTATTATCAATATTATCAATTAAGGGGCATAATGTCAGAAGCTTTATCTAAATTAACAAATAATGATAATGATTATATCACCAAATTACGTAAAGAATTCAAATCATTAACTCATTTATACAATTATCCAATTTTAAAAGAGATTGATGAATTTTTCCTATCTTTTTATATTGTTAGTTATTTTGCCACTATTTTAAGTAAATTGATTTTAGATTTACAAGATGGGTTCATTATTCCATATTTACCAATAGTTAATGAATTAGTTAAAAATTTTGACGGTATTTTTGATATTTATGTCTTGACAAATATTGATCATTTCTTGCCATTTATCAAATCAACTCATTTGAAAGATTTATATCCATGGGTCCTTTTCAGCAACATTTACAAATTTATCATTGATCAATATCATGTTGCTGTTTCTAAGGCTAAACCAATTGTTGAAACAAATACAAATCCAATTTTAGAACCTTTGAATAATAATTGGTCAAAATTAAATAAAGAATACTTACCTAAAGATTCAATTCCAAAAGATTCAACAATTTTCATTCCATCTTCAGAATTGGATAAATCTTATCATTTAGCTTTGGAAACGTTTGATAAATCCAAAAAATTGGTTTTAGATCAATTTGATCAAGTTAAACATTACCCAACAAAGATTTCAAATTTATATAATGAAAATTTATCTAAAAGTAATCAAAATATTCCAAAAGCTTTAGCAACAACTTCATTGGATATTTCAAATAAGACTTTATCAAACCTAGGTTTAAAACCAAATGAAACTGTTGGTGAAATCAATGGTGGTGGTACTGGTGTTACTACTGGTACCAATACTAATGGTACCAATGGTACAGCTGTTAATGGACAGGTCAGTTCGAATGGTGAAATCCAAGTTGGTGCTTGGTTGACAACTTGACAACCACTAATTACTTTTTTTCATTTCCTTTTTACACACTCTAATTCAAAACATCTGGCTATGTTTTATCCAATATTTCATCCAATATTTCAATTCAACCTTTTTTTTTATCTATTTTTTTATCTTTTTTTTCTATACCTATTTATTCTTCTTTTTACTTTTTTTGGCTATGTTATAAATTAAAGACTATGTTTAACTTCGGGATACTAAATAAACCTATACTATGATATATATATATATATTTGTGTTGATATTGTAGTATTATGCCTATTGTTAGATTCACTTTGTTCTAGAATCTTTATCAATGGAGAAGCGCGATTGGTGTCTGGATGAGAACAATGATTTGATTATGACATCCAACATTATTAACATTGACAATATAAACACGAACTTATACTTGGACTTGGATTGATCCTCATTGAATCTTGTTGTTGAATATGACTGATACTCCTAAAATCTCAACAGAAGCAGAGGATGTCTTGGAATTTTTAGCTTCGTTACCAGAAACTGATCAATCAAAATTGAAGGATCTAAAAGAGAAGAAATCTAAAAATGGTGATGATAATGATATTTTAAACTTTTTAGATGAATTAGAGGCCAATGATGGGAAAAAAGTTAAAAAAAGTGTAAAGAAAGATATTGTTGGTGATTCAGCTAATGTTAAAGATGACCCAAAAGATAAAGTGACAGAGAATTCAAAAAACGATCAGGTCTCCAAAGAGTCAGAACCACAATCAGAACCACAATCAGAATCACAATTAGACTCAAGTGAACAACATGAATTACCAGAACTTAATGATCCAATTACCTCAATTTCCAATTGGTGGTCTTCAAGTGGCTCCGCTACTGTTAACTCGTTTTGGTCAAATGCCACACAACAAGCAAATAATCTAGCAACAAGAGCAAGTGAAGAAGCATCAAAATTTGCCAAAGATAACAATTTAGATGTTGAATCATTGAAAAACTTACAGAATTTACAAATTGATGAAGAGACCAAGAATCGTTTCATAAACAGTGATAAAGAAATTAACTTACCAGATCCTTCAAGAGCTTTTGGATTTTTAACAAAAAACATATCAAATGTCTTGAATTCTATAGTGCAAACTGATGAAATTTTAAATATTGAATTGATTCATGATTTAGAAAACTTTAATAATTTGAATGGGTTACTATTGAAAAATTTCAAAAAAGTTATCAAACAAGTTCAAGGTGGTATCAAGATTGAATTACATGAAAATCATATATCATCAAGTCACATCAAACATAATAAAAGACACTTGAACCTTTTCGAAGGGAAATTAATCGATGGTGAAAAATTAACATATGCAAATTTAAACAGTGCTATAAAAGATTTTGAAAACATCGCAAAAGGTCAAAACGACAATGGAAATGAAGATGAAACTGAAGAGGAAAGTGCAAGATCTTCAAATTTGTTCATATCAATATTACCAATTCACATAGCATCAAATAAAAAGGATGACGAAGACGATGATTCACCAAATCCAATTGATAATCAGTCCAATGGTTCATTTTCATTCACGTTAATCTTGAAAGATATAACACATGATATTTCCATTATAACAAGATCACAAGCATTCCCTATCAAATGGGCTCATTGGATTGATGGTTCAATAAATACAGATGATGATACCAGTGCCAAACAAGAAGATCAAGATGAAGAAGTTGATCCATCCGAATGGGTTAAAGACTGGATCGATGATGGATTATCTTTAACTTTTGGTATCTTGGCCCAAACTTATGTTGTTAAAAGAATGGGGTATGATTAGTATAGGTCTACATAGTGATAAACAATTCAAATCTATATTGTAAATGTATAGTAAACGCCAGCGCAAGGGTATGGTATATTATATATGTAATAAATAACACAGCTTCAGTCACCGTTTGAATGGTTTTCAGCTTTATAATGCTTCAAGATACGATCTAGTGAAGATTCGTTATTTGCGATTAACTCATTATCCCAGTCAATAATTAATGGCGGTTTAAACCAATCATTTTGTAATAACTCATCAAATTCTTTATTGATCAATTCGATCGTATCGTTTTCATCTGGTATTTCGATATCTGTAACTTTGATCTTCCCATCTTGCACTTTATCCTGCTGAGATGGTGGGGTTCTGATAAATTTGGGGAAAACTTGAATGAATGTTGATTTGGAGCTTGGATGGTGTTTGATAAAGGATTTCATAATTTTCAACTGATCATAAGTTGGAAACCCAGATTCAATCAACTCAATGTTATACCTAGCAATAGGCGTTTTACTCTCATCATTAGCATGTCCGTTCAAAATTTTATCAAATATACCTTGCTTATTCTCTGGATCTTTCTTGGAATGATACGGTTTAGCAGCTTTTTGTAACTTGGTCAACAAATTCTTGGAGACACTCGATTGAGAATTGTTGAAGAATGTGATAACACCAGGATTATTTTGTAACGTCTTGAACATGGACATTTTGATACAACTTCAGTGCTATTCTACTCTACTCAGGATTCTATACTTTATAATTGGGGGGATTGTGAGTTGAACCTGATTTGCCTCTTTTTATACTGCAAACTTGTCCGGTTTCTCCAATTTGTTTGACATAAACTTTCGCGCATCGCATCGCATCGCCATGAGGAGTCTTTTGAACCGATACTGGAGTGGTTGTTGTCTACAGATCATAAAGGTTGCTTGTAATGTTGAATATAGTTTATAATAATACTGTATAAATAGTGTATAAATAGTTTACCAATTGTGTATCAGTTGTGTATCATTTGTGTATCAGTTGTGTGGATTGTGCAAACAGTGCATTAATACCCACAGTATGCCAAACTCACAACTTTCTAACCTGTTGAGCAAATTGAGCACCTTGATGATGAGCCAAGTCTAATTCCAACTTGGTTGGTAATCTAGATCCATCACCACCAGCATAAGTACCGGCACCCCATGGTGTCCCACCGTGGACTTCGTCTAAGTTGGTCAGCAATGGGAATGCCTTACCGTACCCCAATGGGACATAAATTATACCGTGGTGGACCAATGTTGATAGATAGTTCAGAGCTGTAACTTCTTGTCCACCACCTGGTGTACCAGTGGAAACAAATAAACCGGCAGCTTTACCTTGTAGGGAACCATTGGCCCATAAAGGTCCAGTACCATCCCAAAAAGTTTTCCATTGTGCTGGCATATTACCATATCTTGTTGGAATACCGAATAAGAAGGCATCGTATTTTTCTAAAGTTTCATTAGATGCAATTGGGTAGTTTGCCTTTGGTGGAGCTTTCAATATTTCCAAGATATCTTTTGGTAAAGTTTCCTGAACTTGATAAATATCGGCTTTGGATCCAACACTTTCAACCCCTGCTTTAGCAGTTTCGGCTAGTTTACCAATATGGCCATAAAGAGAATAAATAATAATACCAATGTTTTTTGTCATGATGAAATGTAAGAGTAGTTTAAATTGATAGAAAAGCTAGCTAGCTGCTTTGGAAACTTGGGATTCGATTGGCTTTATATATCCATTAATGAAATTTCTTGAGATTTCACTTGCTCGGGCGTGCTCAATACATTATAAATGCTTACACTACATGAGACAAATCAACTTGTTCATAACTTGTTCATAACATGTACACTACTAGTCCATTACTAAACGGGTTTAAAATATAAAACACGTATATTCAAACTTCGTAACCAAATACATCGGATCTTCTTTGTGACCATAATGGCATATTTTGTCTAACTTGTTGTAAATTTTCTAAATCTATATCAGCTATAGCTAATGCAGGTTTACCAACATCGATATCACTCACTTCTGCAATTACTGTACCCCAAGGATCTATAATTATACTATGCCCGTAACTAATTCTAGTTGGGGCTGGATTCAAATTCTTAGCAATATCCTCATCATCAAGAGTTTTATGTGCACCTGATTGTGCAGCCATAATTACATAGCTTTGTGTATCTATAGCTCTAGCTCTACCTAACAAATGCCAATGTGCCGCACCTGTTCTAACAGTGAATGCACTTGGGAAAGTCAGGATTTCAGCTCCTAAAGAGCGTTGTCTCAAAGCTAGTTCAGGGAACCTAATATCATAACAAATCCCCAATGCAACTTTACCTGCAACTGTATCAAAAGGTGGTAAAATATTTGAACCAGGTTCAACACTTTGACTTTCTCTAAGGATTGGTCCATTGGCAACATCAACGTCGAAAAGATGGATTTTTTGATATCTTTGAGTTATCTTGCCTTGCTCGTTAAACCAAATACTTGTATTTTGAGTTCTATCAGAATTTGGACTTGGTTCATGAATACCAACATTAACATTGATAAATTTCCCCTGAGAATGTAAAAATTGTAGTTTCTCTTGGATTGCCTTGACAAAGGGAGACTCTTCAACTGATTTAACCAATTTTTTAGAGTGGTTGGCATTCTTAGCTAAATAATCTGAAGCTTCTGGTAAAAAAAGGATTTTCACACCTAGTTCAACAGCTTTTGTGATTAGTTTAACAACGGTTTGACCATTCTCTGCGAGAGATGAGCTTGAATTCAATTGACCGGCAGCAACAAGGACCATTTTATTCTTTGGCTTTTATGCTATTTTGCTGATTTTAATAGGTTTCTACTTGTTTGAATTGATAAAAGGAACAATCACAGTAGAGTGTTTCCTTTTTCTCCTTATTAGATAAAGAATTATAATACGGATACAATCTTCGGTTGAATAACCCAAAACAGAAAAACTGGTGATAAATCAACTGGGACTGATTGGGTGTACACAAAGGGGTATAAAACAATGCAAGCCAGACGGAAGCATTTGGCAGGCACTCAAGATGAAAGATAGGCTCTTTATATTGAGAAGGTTACTAAGTGCTGTGCTCGCTGTGCTTTGTACCCACATAGATCATCATAACTCGGACGGACCATTTGACTAATTCGGAAAACTGTTGAATCAGAATTTGTTAGAAACAAAAACCAACGTTGAAAAATTTCTTGGAAGTGGTAAAATTGCCAGTGGTTTTATAAAGTTGGAAGTTCAAGCTATAACTTTTAATCAGGAGCAAGATTGTCATTTCATTTCATCTGGTATACACTCATTGAGCTGATCGAATTGCTTGAGCAGAAGATTTTTTCCCAACCAGGATCATCAAATATCGATTATCGAGAACGGCATCATAGATTTAGAGATATAAAGAAAAAGTACCAAAAACACCACACACAACATGGCAGGAACAGGATCAGGACCGCTTTTACGCAAACCTTTGGGTAAGATCACAGATCCTAAAATAGTTACACTCAAAGATGGAACCAAGGCAACAGTTTACCCAATAAACTCCGTTAAAGAAATTCCAGATTCCTTAGTAAAGTATTTGCATAGACAATTCAACGAGGAGATTGAAAGAGGCCAAACGTACCCTTACTATAATGAACAGACAGAACAAGAGTTCAAAGAGTCTTGGTTCCAAGCATTTGTTGCCATTATGCTCAAGGGTGAATTATCAGGTCTCGGCGATGAATCAACAAATTGGGATGAATTGTATATGGGGACATACTATATCAGACCAAATTACATCGGACGCTGCTCTCACATATGTAATGCTGGGTTCCTAGTTAACATGAACACAAGAGGTCAAAGCGTTGGTAAAGCGCTGGGTCAAACGTACTTGGAATGGGCTCCGATATTGGGTTATACATACTCGGTTTTCAACTTGGTCTTTGTTACAAACGTTGCCAGTGTCAAGATATGGGACAGTTTAGGATTCGACCGTATCGGGTTAGTACCAGAAGCAGGTGAACTAAAGGGCTTTGATAAACCTGTTGACGCCATCTTATTTGGTAAAAAACTTGTATAGATAATTTGAAATGATATTTCTCCTTTTTTGTTACCCAATTGGGAAGTCGAGGTCGCTATAACCCATTTCATTCCATCATGCCTTTTTTTACACTGAAGATTGGAAATTTTGATACCAAAAATTGCAATTCCCAACTAAACACACAGCGCGTAGTTGTACAAATTAAATCAAAAGGTAAACAATTGAATTGATTTGTTGAAGACGAATAAATTGAAATTAGGGAAAAATTTTTTTCCATTCAGTTTCTCTCTTTTCCATTTATTCCCAACATTTCAAATCAAACAATATTAACTATATATATATATTGAGGGAAATAAGCAGGTCTAGGAAAAATTTTAGTTAACCAACCAGTCTTTCAGTTAAGAGGTATAAATCTTGAGCCCCATTGGTTTTGAGTACTTGACGTGCAAAATTACAAGATTTGTACAACAAATCTGAATTTTGGCGTTGGAAAGCAAAAGAGAGGCGGCTGTTTAACGTTATTGGTAAAGATTTAGAAGGTATATAAACTATAGAAAAACCCTCGGCTTGGTTTTTATACAGGATACGAAAAAAGACGAGAATTCAATTATAAGGAAATAGGGCGCCTGTGCAAATAGAATTGTGGGTTATTGCAATGATGAATGAATATAGACCTGATCAGCATTTCCCCGTGTTGTTGCCACCGTATACGGTTTTGTTAAAAGATGGTGAGACTACCGCTACAATTTACCCAATTACAAATAATTCTCAATTACCTCAAGGTTTATTAGCCTTTTTAGCTGATGAATTTAACATGGAAATTGAAAGAGGTGATACTTTCCCATTTTTTGATACCTTAGATATCGAAGAATTTAAAAATTATTGGTTTGGCGCTTTTGCTGCTGTAATGGTTCTTGGTGATGAACCTCAATTGGATCGTCAAAGACAATGGGAAAAAGAGTGTTTGGGAACTTTTTTCATAAAGGCAAATTTCCCTGGTCGTTCTTCTCATATTTGTACTGGTGGGTTCTTAGTTAATGCCGGGATTAGAGGTAAAGGTATTGGTAAAACTTTAACGGAGTGCTTTTTAGATTGGGCTCCAAAAATTGGTTTCACCTCTGCAGTTTTCAATTTAATCTTTGAAACAAATGTCCAAACAAGAAGAATTTTTGAATCTTTAAATTTTAAAAGAATTGGTAAAATTAAAGCCGCAGGTATTTTAAAAGATCATGAAGTTGCAGTTGACGCTATAATTTATGGGAAAGAACTGGTTCATCCAACGGAAAATCCTCAGGGAACTTATAGATTCGATAAAATTAAATATTACCTGGAAACTGGAAGATATCCTCCTCTAACTGATAGATCTGAAAAATCAAGATTAAGATCAAATGCTTCTCACTATAAGCTGATCAATGGGAAATTAACTCTAAATGGGAAAGAAGTCATTCCAGATCCTGTTCGACAATTACAAATTTGTACTCAATATCATGCGATTTCTCATGGCGGTATAAATAAAACTACAACAGCAATCGCCGATCGTTATCATTGGACTAGAATTAAAGATACAGTGGCTCAAGCTATAAGGAATTGTGACGAATGTAGAGATCCAATGAAATCTTTAGCTGCAAAGAAAAGAAGAGAAAATATCAATGTGGCTAATAATAAGAGACGTCAAAAACTACAATTACAAGCCCAGCAACAACAGCAAGCTCAACAACAGGCCCAGCAGGCTCAACAACAACAACAAGCTGCCCATCACCCTCATCAAAACAATCAACAACAACAGCAGCAACAACAACAACAGCAATCTCATGCTACATCTCATCATGGAAGCTTGAAAGGTACACCTCATCACGTCGGCGCTACTTCAGATCATGATCAAGACTCTTCTCATCTTCATCATCATCAACAACAACATCATAATAGCATGGATCATACACAACAAGATATCGAAGCAATCGTTGCTGCTTCATCTCACTTACATCGTGCCGATCCAAGCTTATTACAAGCTGATTTGACCAATTTGGATGATCCTTCTGGTATCTTTGCTGCTGTAGAAGCTGCCCAAAGATCAAGAAACGTTATGCAACATGATTATACTCAAGATGACTTAACGCCTCATCACCAATCACAACAAACTCAACAACATCACCAGCAACACCATCAACAACACCATCAACAACATCAACAGGAACATCAACAACACCATACTCCAAACGATAACGATAGTTTGGCTAAAGAATATAATGAAAAAAATTTCTATACCCAACAAAGTCGTCAATTCGAAAATGGTATCAACCATTATGCTAATTCTAATAACAACATGAATAATGGTGGTCAACGAAATGATGATATACCAGTCGATCCTGAAGTTTCCGCATTTGATGAACATGGTCAAAATGGTGAAGAAATTGAGATCGCAAAAGCTTTGATTCAAGCAAATGAAAGTGTCGATGACTCAAATCATGGTCAAGAATCCGATGAAAATGATTTATTCAATTAATTGTGATCTTATCTTGCATGGGTTTGCCTCTTCTTACTCTTTTTTCCTTATGTTTTATTTAGTTTCTTTATAGTGGTTATTGGCCGCTTAGTTTCTCATCTTGTTAAGTTTGTTCGTCATTTATCTTTTTTTTATATTTTGTATTATATGTGTTTGAAAAAAAAAGGAGTTTTGGAGAATTTTGTACCATATTGTCATGATTTTACATTTTTATACACATTTTGATTTTGTTACCGTTATTAAATAAAGTAATCGAGATTGTAAAGTTAATGGTATAAAGAGCCAGTTGAATCTGTACGTACACAGTTTGGAATATTACAAACTCTTGTCATGATCTCATTGAAATTGAAAATAGCATATATAACACGATTGTTATATAGATGCTATGCTTTGACCTAAACACTTGCTATAAAAACTAGACACACTTAACTAACTATACAAATGAACTAAACTGAACGTATACAACCTAAACATAAACTCAACGCATAGAAAAAAAATAAAATGAAGCTACGTAAGCCAAAGGCACGTAACTAACATTAGTTTGAGTTTAAAATAATGGCGTAAAGCGTTCTACTTATAGTTCTTAAATTCTATAAACATGATAAAATAATAGTCTAAACAAAAATTTTGATAATTAATTGAAAACCAAATGAAATAAGATCTAATACCCCCATTTATCTTTTAAATTGACAGTTGCAAACTTGAAAACCATTATCATCTATAATTCTCCAGATATTCAATGAGTGGTCTCCAGTCACTCATAAGTTGAACCAAATGATTAAAAAGCACAGTGAACCGTTAATGAAAAAATAATTGTGAAAATAATAAACCTTTTTTATGAAAACTTCCAAATTTTATTTTTATTCTTATAAATCGACACCAATAACCATGGCTAACAAGGCCATACGAACGTACAAACCATATCTCATTTGTCTGAAGTACGCAGCACGTTGATCAAAATCAACTTCTTCACGAATTTCATTGACACGAGGTAATGGATGCATGACAGCCATATGTTGTTTAGCATATGATAAAATTTTGTTATCGACAATGTATGAGTCTTTCAATCTTAAATATTGTTCTTTGTCTTTGAATCTTTCTTCTTGAACTCTGGTACAGTATAGAATATCAGAGTCGGCAATGATCTCTTTGGTCAATTCTTCAAATTCATTACCCAACATACCAGATTGAATCAAATCTTGACGCAATGATTCTGGTAATCTCAATTCTTTTGGTGAAACCAAGTTAACACGAACTTGATAATGACGTAATAAGCGACACAATGAATGGACTGGGCGACCATATTTCAAATCACCCATGAATGTAACGGTGATACCATTGACAGTACCCAATTCTTCACGAATGGTGAACAAATCTAAGAAAGCTTGGGTTGGATGTTCACGAGAACCATTACCAGCATTCAAAATTGGAACTGGGGAATATTTAGCAGCAACAGCAGCACTTGATTCTTCTGGATGGCGTAAAACAATAGCATCTGAGTAGCTTGATAAAGTACGAACAGTATCTTGTAAAGTTTCACCCTTCTTGACTGATGAGGTATCAACTGAAAGTGGGATTGTTCTACCACCTAAACGTTGCATAGCAGCATCAAATGAAGATGATGTACGGGTGGATGGTTCATAAAACAAGGTGGTCAAGAGACGGCCCTTTAACAAGTCCAAAACACCGTTTCTTTCAACTGACAATCTCATTTCTTGAGCGACTGAGAATAAAGCATGGAAATCTGAACGTCTGAAATCATTAACAGATAAGACTGAACGACGCAAGAATGGGTTGTTAGCACGAATATGAGAAGCAATCGCACCTGGTGGTGAAAGCTCTCTTGGTGGACGTGATGAGACCAATTTAGTACCCTTAGATTCACTGTCAGATGTTTCTTCAACTAAAGTTGCTGGACGTTGTTGAGCATCTGCGCTGAATGAGAATCTAGCTCTTCTAACTTGAGGACTTTGAGCCAAAGCAACATCATTGTTGAACTGAGGAGTTTGAACGACTGATAATCTCTTTCTGTAGCCTGAGTTATCAACACCTAAAGCTTGGTTGATAACCAATTCACCTTCCAAACAAACAGTTTGTCCATGTAAATGAACACGTTCAACACCACCTTTCAATTTACCTTCAAATGGTGACCAAATGTTAGCGGAATGTAAGGTTGAAGCAAGACGGTCCAAATCTAATTCAACAACAGAATCTTGTTCTGGTAAGTCAAAGATTTCAGTTGGTTTGGTATGCAAACGTTCAACAATATCATCAATAGTCAAACGACCATCGTCCACAGCTGAGAATAATAGAGGCAAAGCGTCGGTAATACCCAAGCCTGCTGAAAGAGGTTTACCCAAATATTTGCTCAAGACGTATGGTAAGGTACCGACTGAGAATGCATCAACGTCTTTCAAGCCCGCCCATAACGCAACTTGGTCTTCTTTGGTAGGTAAGAATTTCGCATCTGGATGATCTTCTTGAGAAATGAATAATGAATAAATGTTAACGTCGACTGTAACATGCTTCGACTTTTCTTTGACTAATTTGATAATTTCTAAGTCTGATTTAGATTGAACACCAGTAACATGAATCTTACGGTTGTTCAATGAAGCCAATAGCAACAATGAAGCTAAATCAGTAGATTTGGCATCAGTGACAATTGGTTTATTTTCTGGCCATGAAGCAAAGTGACCTGAGACATCTGAGACGTTGCTTCTGAAGAAATCGTTAAATGGTAAGAATAATGAACCAACACTGTTGGCAATTTGAGAAACTTGAGCTTCATTACCTTTAGATGCAGCAACAGATAATGTGTAATCAGTGTAACCAGAGTCGGATAATAACTGAGTAGTATCATTCAATGATGAAGCATCTGAGACAGTTGCACCGTTGACACTGATTGGCAAAACATTGTTATAAGTGAAACCAGAAACTAATGAAGCACTTGTAGATTGTTCAAAATCTTTTGAGGTTTCAAAGGATGGAATGAATGATGAGATGTTGACTAAACCTGGGATTGAAACAGTTCTGTGTGAAGTTTGTGCATCAATATTTGAAACTTCTAATGATAAGTTACGAGACAAAGCTTCAATTAATAATTTAGCGTTTTTAACATTGGTTACCAATGGAACAGAGTAATCAACAGCCATACGACGAGTTTGGTAACCTTTTGAAACGTAGTTTGCTGGACGACGGTATCTGTTAGCTGAAGGTAAGTTGATGTATAAATCAATTAAGTTGTTAGCTAAATGTTGAGTCAATGAAAATTCGGATCTTTGATCGTCGGCATTAGCTAAAATTTCTAAGTATTGAACTGGAATACCATGCTCTTGAATGAAATCAGCAGTACCAGCAGTAGCGAACAAGTTGTAGCCCAATTCACTTAATTTTTTAACTGATGGTAATAGTTCAACCTTTTCCTTATAAGAACCAATAGATAACAAAATGTTTTTCTTTGGTAAATGGAAACCAGTAGAAAGCAAAGATTTCAAATAAGCTTCATATTTGTTGTGACCGAAAGTGGCAACTTCACCAGTAGAAGCCATTTCAACACCTAAAATTGGATCAGCACCAGCCAAACGTGGGAAAGAGAACTGTGGAACTTTAACACCACAATAATCTTCAGGTAATTTTTCTAATGGGTATGGATCGACAGGGAAGCCCATGATAGCTTTGGTTGCCATTTCAATCAAGTTGGTACCAACAACCTTGGAGATGAATGGGAATGAACGAGAAGCACGAACATTACATTCAATGACCTTGATGTCGTTATTCTTAGCAATAAATTGAATGTTATAAGGACCAGTAATATTCAAAGCTTGACCAATTTTGGCGGTAGCAACAACAATACGTTTAACGGTTTCCTTGTCCAAGTCTTGTGGTGGAACAATCAATGTAGCATCACCTGAATGAACACCAGCGTTTTCAACATGCTCGGAAACAACGTGCATAATCAAGTTACCATCTTTAGCGACAGCGTCCATCTCGATTTCTTTAGCATTTTCAATATATTTGGTGATAACAACTGGGTATTCACGAGAAACTTCGACAGCTTGGTTCAAGTATGAAGCTAAATCGTCTTTGGTGTATACGGTGTTCATAGCAGCACCAGATAAAACATAAGATGGACGAACTAAGACTGGGTATCCAACATTATCAGCAAAAGCTTCAGCTTCATCGATGGAAGTCAATTCTTTCCAAGCTGGTTGATCAACACCAATACGATCCAACATACGAGAGAACTTATAACGGTTCTCAGCTGAATCAATCATTTCTGGTGAAGTACCCAAGATCTTAACATTGTTTCTGTGTAATGGTAAAGCAATGTTGTTAGAGGTTTGACCACCCATAGAAATAACAACACCTGATGATTGTTCCAATTCGTAAATATCCAAAATACGCTCTAAGTTGATAGTTTCAAAGTATAATCTATCAGCTTCGTCATAATCTGTTGAGACAGTTTCAGGGTTGTAGTTAACCATAATAGTTTTAGTACCTTGAGCACGTAAAGTTCTGACTGCAGTAACAGCACACCAATCGAATTCGACTGAAGAACCGATACGGTAGACACCTGAACCAAGAACCATAACACCATGATCATTGAATGTAACATCATGAGAATCAGCATTGTAAGTGATGTACAAGTAGTTGGTAAAAGCTGGGAATTCAGCAGCAACAGTATCAATTTGTTTGACGAATGGAGTGATACCGAATTCTTTTCTGAGACGTCTAACGGCTAATTCATTTGAGTCAACAAACTTAGCAATTTGTCTATCTTCGAAACCCAATTGTTTGGCTTCACGAATAACTAAAGCGGTCAAGTTTTCAATTGAGCCAAATGATTCAATATGTTTAGCAAAGTTAATCAAACCGTTCAATTTGTTCAAGAACCATTTATCGATGTTGGTTAATTGCCAAACTTTGTGCACGGAATAACCTGAGTATAAAGCATTAGCGATGGCAAACAAACGTTGGTCTGATGGTGTTTGTAATTCTGAATCAATGTCAATGGACATCAAAGCTTCACTTTGGTTGAAACCAAGGTTTTGGTAATCAACTGAACGGATAGCCTTTTGAATAGCTTCTTCAAATGTTCTACCAATAGACATAACTTCACCAACAGATTTCATTGATGATGATAACAATGTTGAAACTCTGGTAAATTTTTTCAAATCCCATCTTGGAATCTTAACAACAACATAATCCAATGATGGTTCGAAACAAGCACATGTAACTTTAGTGACAGAGTTTTTAACTTCATTTAATGGGATATTCAAACCTAATTTAGCAGCAATGAAAGCTAATGGGTAACCGGTTGCTTTTGAAGCTAAAGCAGAAGAACGTGATAAACGAGCATTAACTTCAATGATACAGTATTCTTTTGATTCTGGGTTCAAAGCATATTGAATGTTACATTCACCAACAACACCTAAATGTCTAATGACATTAACAGCGGTAGTTCTCAACATGTTATAGTCTTCATCTGATAATGTTTGGGATGGAGCAACAACAATGGAATCACCAGTGTGGATCCCTAAAGGATCAAAGTTTTCCATATTACAAACAGTAATACAGTTGTCGTAAGCATCACGAACAACTTCGTATTCGATTTCTTTCCAACCTTTCATTGATCTTTCAACTAAAACTTGTGGTGAAGCGGCAAAAGCCTTGTTACATAAATCGATCAATTCTTCTTCGTTATTGGCGAAACCTGAACCTAAACCACCTAAAGCATAGGCAGCACGGACAATGACTGGGAAACCAATATCTCTGACAGCTGCTAAGGCTTCATCGACAGAAGAGGCAGAAGCAGATTTGGCACATTTTTCATCAATCTCGTCCATTGCTCTGGCGAACAATTCACGATCTTCAGTAGTAATAACAGTTTCGATTGGGGTACCTAAGACTTTAACACCTAATGATTCAAATTCGTCTTTCAAAGCAATACCAACACTTAAAGCAGTTTGACCACCAAAAGTAGCATAGATAGCATCTGGTTTTTCGTGTTTGATAACTTTACGAACAAAGTCTGGAGTGACTGGTAAGAAATAAACTTTATCAGCTAAACCTTTTGAAGTTTGAATAGTGGCAATATTTGGGTTAATCAAGATGGTGTAAATACCTTCTTCTTTCAAAGCCTTGATAGCTTGAGAACCTGAATAATCAAATTCACCAGCTTGACCGATGGATAAACCACCAGACCCCAAAACTAAAACTTTCTTTGGATGCAATCTTGGTGATTTAGCCAAGTTTTCTTGAACTTCACCACCTGGGAATGAAACTGATTTCAAGTCTTTTGAAGCTTTAAATTCTGAAACTGATTTGATGAAAGTGTCAAATAAAAATTCAGTATCTCTTGGACCTGGAGTAGATTCTGGATGGAATTGAACAGAGAAATATGGTAATTCTGAATGGTAAATACCTTCATTTGAGCCATCATTGGCATTAACGAATAATTCTTTCCAGCCATTAGTTAAAGTAGTGGTATCGACAGCATAACCATGATTTTGAGAAGTGATGTAACAACGGCCTGAAATAGTTGAAGTACATGGGATGTTATGACCTCTGTTACCAAATTTCAATTTGATAGTTGAAGCGCCTGAAGCTCTAGCTAACAATTGATGACCAAGACAGATACCAAAAACTGGAGATTTTTTGGATTCTAAAACTTTTTTCAGTTGTTCAACGGTTGAATGCATGACTGAAGGATCACCAGGACCGTTAGAAATGAATAACCCGTCGTATTCTTCGGAGGCGATATCATGATCCCATGGGACAACTTTCAATTCGACACCACGTCTAATGAAACAACGAATTTGGTTATATTTCATACCAACATCAACAGCCAAAATTCTTAAAGTTTTACCATCTGGGCCTTTAATAGCGTTTTCAGCTGATGGGGTATATAAAACTGGTTTATCAGTTGAAACTTTAGCGACTAAATTCTTGACATTTGGATCATCCCATTCAGGAATTTCGAAATGAGCTTTCCAACTTGATGAAGCAGCTTCTTCAACTGGAGCTTTATCTGTTTGTACGGCAATACGACCCAACATTGAACCAGAAGTTCTTAAATGTTTAGTTAAAGCTCTAGTGTCAACACCATAAATAGCTGGGATGTTTTGTTCCTTTAACCAAGAACCTAAAGAAGATTTAGCTAAAAAGTGAGAAAATTCTTCAGTGTAATGAGCAACGATTAACCCAGCAATGTGAATTTTTGAAGATTCGAAATATTTTGGGATTTGAGGAACGTCTTCATCTTTTAATTCACGATCTGGAACACCATAATTACCAACTAAAGGGTAAGTGATGACCAAGATTTGACCTTCATAAGAAGGATCGGTAATTGATTCTGGATAACCAACCATACCAGTTTGGAAAACTAATTCACCAGCAGAGGCGACTTCAGAACCGAAAGAGTAACCTTCCAAGACGGTACCATCTTTTAATTCTAAAGCCATTAAACGGTTACCAGTTGACTCCATTGGAGGAGAAATTGGAGCAGAAGGAACGATTGAAGCCATGATTTCCCAAAAATAGAAATGAAGAAAAAATTATCTGGAGAATATGAATCTATAAAGTTGTTAGAGTAAATTCACAATATTTAAACTACAGAATATTATAAGATTCGGTCATTGAAGAAAAAAAAGACTTGAATATTAGAGAGTTAGGTTGATCATGGGGCAAACAAATGAGGCGCTTAATGATCAATTCATGAATTGATCAATTGTAGGGCTCATTGGACCAAATAATCAACCCGACCGATTTACAAATGTAATAAACCTCTCTCTCTCTCTCATACTCGCATCTTTTTTTCAAATCTTATAATATGTTCCACAAGGTGTATAGTAAAACTTACCAAAGAAAATTTTTTTCTTGAAACTCTTAAATCAAATTGAACTTTATTATCAGAAGTATGAATTGATTTTTATTTTCCCTTTATAGAATAGAACCTGGAGACTTTGTTCTATTGCGAAATTGAAAAAATGAAAAATCGTTTAAAACTTTGGCAATATCTGGAGCAGAAATTGAACTTTTTTATTATAATACGTTTTTTTGTTCTTTGAAAAACTGGTGACAATATAGCTCTGGAGACTTTTCAATTCAAGAGTTTTCTAGAATGGTGAAACCGATAAGATTTGAAAAAGGAGCTTTCTGAGAGAGAGAAAGAGAGAGAAGGAGAAGAAGAAGAAGAGAGAGAGAATATAAAAGCAAAAGTTTATTAGATTGTTAAAAATGGTGATTTTAAAATTTTTTTATACCGAAAAGAAACAAAAAAAAATTTCATAAATTTTTGCGCGATGAGTTTCGCGCAAACGCAATAGGGTAATAAGCACAATAGTGACGTAAAACCAGAGACTTGAGAGTGATTTAGAACCAATGGTGGGTTAGGTATAGATATTCATGTTCAATAGATAATTTGTCATGAGAAGGATATAACATATCAGTATCAGCTATCATCTGCACTAGTTACTGTTATGAAGAATCTTACAAAAATTCCTATATCAACCCATCCAATCGCTTACTCAAACCCTGATAAAAATTTCCACTCTGCCAATTTTTCTTTCGTTTTTGCGCAAATTGAATTTTTTCTTTGTTCTTGCCAATTTCCGCATTTGGTAATACACTTTACGCAAATCTGTGCTGCTTTGTATTAATTCATCGCTTTTGCAGTTTGAAATATCAAAATTAATACAAAGTTATATTAATCGAAGTATACCAACTAACTAATAAAGCCAAGATATATGTGACCAGAGTTTGAGTTTTGGGTTCTAGGAATGAGTTCTAGGTAGCTTTAATATAGTAGTGAAGTTGGTAATGGATTTTAGTGTGATAACTACTTCATCTGGTAGCATGTTCATGGCTCATGTATTCGTATTTGGTCTGACAGCTCATTGGTACATAGCGCTGCGAAAATGGAAAATTTCTGGTCGTTTGACTCATAAAGACCAAAGACACTATTAGACACCATTAGACACTTTTGTTTATTTTACCAATTCTCCCAATCCATACTATTACTAATCTAAATTGATTTACTAATTGTCCAAGACTTTGATGTTGAAATGGATAAAAGCCATTTCCTAATCAAGTAAAACCTGTCGGTTGGTGATTAAAACTGTCACATAAAATTTCACTTTTTACACATTCAGCGCTTAAAAAAAAATTAGCTTGCTTATGTAATAAGTGGCACCTATAGATATAAACAATATTCAATTTAACAGTTCATAGGGCGGTAATTACTGTTTAGTAGATATACAATATACACATTATACACATTATACACATTATATACAATGTACACAATGTATACAGTGAGTTTATGAATGAACCAATTGACCATTTCCACTATATGGAGTTTAAATCTTGAAGTACTTCGCGAATCTAATCTAGTTTCTCAATTTTTTTAACTGGCGGCATCAAAAAAAATTAAAGGTAAACGTTTCTTTGGAGTGGAAGGGCTTTACTGGGTTGCATCTTTAGCTAAGGGTTAACTGGTGGTTTATCTTATAATCTTACAAAAGTCAGCACTGACTGTTGTTGATAAAGTGTACTAGGGTTTGCCGCCTCATAGCGCTTCATCAGATTCTTCATTTTTGCTAGAATTTCGTTAATCATTCCTCTTTTTGTTTATACTATATGAAATTGCACTATCAGCGCAAGATTATCTCGTTTATATAGCATCAAGTTATATCAAATTGAACCACATAAAAAAAGACCATCATCAGCTCCAATATCTTGAGCGGCTAACTTGTTGAAACGTTTGCTTTCCAAAACTATTAATCAAAGATGATGGGCTCTAAAATAATGAAATTGGTACGACCTAAAAATAGGTCCGATGAAGCTTATGTCCTAGAGGATCAACAACAAAATTCAAGTAATAACAACAACACCAATCCAAATAGAAGGAAATCTATAAGCTCGATCAAATTCATGACAAAGAAAACATGGGGTTGGAAAATTAGAGATGGTGTTGCCTCATTAGAAGATTTATTTGGTCCTTATCTAAAAAAGATTTTCCCTTCTTTCATTGCGGTTCATTATTTTTACGTTATTCTAATGGCCATATTGGGGTCTATCTTTATATATCCTGTTAAATCGGTTGATTACATTGATGCTTTGTTTTTCGCTTCGGGTGCAGCTACTCAAGCTGGATTAAACACAGTGGATGCCAATAAGTTAACTCTATATCAACAAATTATCATCTATATACTATGTTGTTTAACAACTCCAATCTTCATCCATGGTTCTTTAGCTTTTTTGCGTCTTTATTGGTTTGAACGTTATTTCGATGATATTAGAGAAACCTCTAAACTAAATTTCAAAATGAGAAGAACCGCTACAATGATGGCTAGAACTCAATCAATGGAACGTGCTAAAACAAGTGAATCTCAATCTAAAACTCCTACAAACAATAGATCCAGAAATTTGAGTAAAGCCACAACAGATGATACAAAAACTACAACAAACGAAGCTCCATTAACGGGTTATAGTAGTAGAACTGCTTTTTCAACTTCTCCTGATATTGAACAAATTGGTGAATCTCCAGAAGTCAAAGATTCTGATACAAGTTCTTCAGAAATGGTCAGCGCCAAACCAATCCAACTTACACAATCAACTGCTGATTTCCAACAACCATTACATCAACAACAACTTTATCACTCATCTGATCGTGCACCAAGTCCAAATCCTGTACAAATACCTTCTGCAAACAATTCTGTTGAACACATTTCTGAACCAACTTCTGATGAAGATGAATCGGGTCATTTACCCCCAGAATTAAGAAATGTGAATCATTTCCAAAATGACGATAATATAAATGATGAAGTTGATATAAGTCATACTAAATCAAGTCCAAATATCAAATTTGGTGATTTACCTAATCCAAGAAAACATGACGTCGAACCAAGAGATGTCTTCATGTCAATTGCAATGTTGAGTAAGAATCAAAAACATGAAACTCGTGATAATGAACATGAAGGTCCTGCTTTGGTTATCAGTGGCCCAGCTGAAAGGGAAGCTCCAATTAGACAAAATTCCACTTCCGCTATCCAATTCGATTTGAAGAAACCAAAACATCATAGGAAAAAACATGTAAGAAAATCACATCGTCCGAGTTTTGGTGCTTTTAAATCCACCAATTCACGTTTCCGTCACCAAAGAACTCGTTCAGATGATTTGGATCAAAATGACGATAGAGATATTGATTCTATATTGGATGACGCTTACGTATCAGATGCTTCAAATGATGAAGGACATAGATTGAAAAAAGCCCAATCAAATTTACAATTACCTTCATCAGATCAAACTGGTGGCTCAAAATTTGGTAAAAGATCAAATACTTTGGATGTTGCAACAAATAAACATTCATTGTTAAGTAAATCACCAACTTTTGAAAAAATGATTAAACAAAAATTGAAAAAACCAATATTGGCAAGAAGGAGATTATCATCGTCGGCAATTAGTGACAATAGCTCTTCAGGTTCAGATACAGAGAGTGATGAAGATTTTGATGATAACTCATTGGTTAGAAAAATGACAACAAATTATTTATCTTGGAATCCACAAATTGGTAGAAATTCAACTTTTGTCAATCTTTCACAAGAACAAAAAGAAGAATTGGGTGGGGTTGAGTATAGAGCTATCAAATTATTAGCCAAAATTATACTTATTTATTATATTGGGTTCCACATTTTGGGCTTTTTATTTTTCGTTCCTTGGATCCTTGCTAAAAATTCATACCAAATTTTCGTCAGAGAAAGTGGAGTTTCTTTGGCTTGGTGGGGATTTTTCACATCAATGTCATCGTTTAATGATTTGGGTTTTACATTGACCCCAGACAGTATGAATTCTTTTAATACTTCAGTCTTCACACTTTTGGTATCAGCAGTATTAATTGTCATTGGTAATACTGGGTTCCCAATCATGTTGCGGTTTATCATTTGGGTATGTTTCAAACTTTCAAAAGATTTATCATTATTTAAAGAATCATTGGGATTTCTTTTAGATCATCCACGTCGTTGTTTTACGCTTTTATTCCCATCAGCCCCTACTTGGTGGTTACTCTTCATCTTGGTTGTCATGAACGCTGTTGACTTAATCTTGTTCATCATTTTGGATCTAAACGCTTCAGTGGTTGAAAAATTGCCTGTTAATATCAGAGTTTTGGATGGGTTTTATCAAGCTATCAGTACAAGAACTGCGGGATTTTCATGCATTGATTTATCACAATTACATCCAGGTGTTCAAGTTAGTTATATGGTTATGATGTATATATCTGTTTTACCATTGGCTATTTCAATTAGAAGAACAAATGTTTATGAAGAACAATCTTTAGGTGTCTATGCTGGTAATCACGAGGGAAATAATAACGAAGATCAACAGAAAGCTACGCAATTTATTGGTGCGCATTTGAGAAAACAATTGTCGTTCGATTTGTGGTTTGTCTTTATGGGGTTATTCATCATTTGCATAGCTGAAGGTGGTAAAATTCAAGATGATAGTTTGCCAAACTTTAATGTTTTCTCTGTTCTTTTCGAAGTTGTGAGCGCTTATGGTACTGTGGGGTTGTCCTTTGGTTATCCAAATACAACTCCTTCATTTTCTGGTCAATTTGGTGTTATTTCAAAACTTGTTATCATAGCCATGATGATTAGAGGTAGACACAGAGGTTTACCATACTCATTAGATCGTGCTATCATGTTACCATCTGAAAAAATGGAAATCAGAGATAGATATCAAGATCTACATGCTGGTAATCATATACAAAGGGCAGAGACAATTGGAAGCATGGGGGATCCTGTTGTTACTTTCTTCAAAAATGCTGCGCCAAATATCATTAGAAATCGTTTCAAAAGACCTTCATTTATGAGCGGAAGATCTCAATCATTCAGAAGCAACACAAGAGGAAACAGTTACGTTTCTTCCTCGAATCCATATCCTCAACCAGTTCAGTTCAGCCTTGCCAATGGTGGAGATAATAATACCAATAATGCCACTATTAACGACAATCCAGTAGGGTTCAAAGATGTTCATTTTGGTCACAGAGATTTACCTGATGATGCAAATAGTAACACAAGCCCGCAAGAGTCACATGAGCTGAACGAGTTAGATTATGCTCATATGAACAGTGAAAATCACACAGAAGAGGTTAACAATGGCGATTCTGATGATGCTATTGATCAAAGAGATTATAGTGTTTTGAGGTCGGAAACTTTCGGTGGAGCTGAACCATCAGATTTAGGTCCAAGAAGTAATTCAAATGTTACTTTTTAAACTCAATTTTTTTTTACTTTCATTTTAGTTTTAGTCTTAGTATTTTGTTAGTTAGTTTTAGTTTCGTTCAGGTTTATACATAGATTACATTTCGCATATAAGTTCTATTCATCAATAGATTTTGATTGTAGCTACCTTCTCGATTCGTACTACAATCAAATAAAGTTAGAGCAGCTATTTCATAAGTGAAAAATGTTTTTTTTTTATGTATATCTATCATGACAAACTTCCATCGTCTACTCAAGTTTGAATAAAGTAGCACAATATTCATTACTGTTTACCTTCAAAACGGGAAAGTAAAATTGGAAGAAAAATACATGTTCAAAACAGAGCATAATGTAAACAGGCATCAAGATTCGTTAAAGGTTTAAAGTAAATCATCATCAAATTATCATGAAAAATTCCTTCATTGTTGTTTCGTTGGTTTATAGTTTGACCATTTTCAATTTTCAATTTCTTTGAGGCGCACCACCTCTATGTAGTGCTGGTGTTTTAAGTCTTTTGTTCAATTCTTCAATATTCGCTTGATCATCTTTGGCTTTATTTGAAGAATTTTCTTTCATTTTACTTGTGATATAATCACCCATTTTAACGTCCATGCCTCTATATTTCACTAACCAAGGATGTTGATACAATTTTGTATAAGTTGGTCTTCTATTTGGATTCTTAGCAAGACATTGTCCAACAAAATCTCTAGCCTTGGAGGAATATTCTTCTGGTAATGCTGGAGGTTCACCATCAACAATAGCACTCAACTGACTGAAAATATTATCATAAGTTTCAGGAGGATATGGATATGAACCTTTAGCGGTTTCCAACATTGTCAAACCTAATGACCAAATATCTGATTGGACAGAATAAGTGTTATCATCTGGACTTAATGATTTTATTCTCTCTGGGGCCATATAAGATTGACAACCAATATTTGTTTTAGCAAGTGAGGCAACTAAATTACCGGAAACACCAAAATCACATAGCTTTACTTTACCACTAGTGCTTACCAAAATATTTGTTGGCTTGACGTCTCTGTGGATGATATTGTGATTATCTTTCAATTCCATCAAACCTCTGATAACGGAATCGGTGACATAAGCTAAATGAGGCTCATCAACACCATTTCCATAAATTTTATCTAATGAACCACCATCCATGTATTCCATACACATGTAGACTGCACCTTCGACGAAAAAGGCACCATAAAAATCCACAATGTAAGGACTATTACATTTATGTAAAACTTCCAACTCCATTAAAATTTGTCTAAATTTCCCTTCATCCAATTCTAAGCGAACTTCTTTCATAGCCATGGTTATACCAGTTGGTTTATGTAAAACTTTTGTCACTGTACCGTAATTACCACGGCCTAATTCTTCAATAAATTCAAGTTCATCACTTGAAATTCTAAAAGATGACCCAGAACTGAAATCAACACCTTTGGAGTCTAAAGATAATTTACCTTTGAAATTCAATGATCCTGATTTGATATCAATATATTTTGAATAATTGGCAAATAAACCTTTTAGTTGCATGGATTGTTGAGCAGGTAATTTCCCCTTTTTTTCAATTAAATTTGTAACAGAGCCTGAACTTCTCATAGACGGTACTTCTTGTCTTTTGTTCCCATTGCCTAGTGAATTGGTTTCTGATGAAGTGGTAGAAGACGTCTGAGTTTCTGATGTGGTTGATGCTGGTGCTTCTGTTGGTTGATCTTGAGAATCGTTACTCAAACTAGGTAAACCACCTGGCAATTTCATACCTCTTCTCATTGATAAAGATGGTTTAGGCTTTGGTAATCTAGCAGCAACCTGAGGACTTACTTGAGAGTTTATTGGTAGTGAAGGTGCGGGTCTTGCAGGATTTAAATTTTTATCATTAACTGGATGTGTTGATGACGATGATGATGGCGGATTGGAAGATTGTGGAGGTGTACCAGGCAATGGAGGTAATGGTTTTTCAGATTTTTTGTTTTGTTGTAGAGATTTCTTCCTGCTTAATCCGACAGCAATAGGTTGATTTGTAGAGTTCCCCGATGCAGTTGCTTCTGATAGATTTGGTGGACTCATTAAAGGAGTAGAATTTGACGATAAACTCAATGGTGATGGATTTGTATGAGATTCATGATTTGTTGTTGGGATTGATCCAGTGGTAGCGCTTGATTTCAAAGTGGGGTCTTGATTTTGAGCTGATCTTGATTGACGTTGCTCTTGGAAAGCCAATAATTTAGCTTGAATATCAGCATTTATATTTGATGTATATGTACTTGAGCTTCTTGGTGATTTGAAAGATGAGTGATCTTCATTTCCTTGACCTGAAGATGCAGTCGATGCTGGTGCTGTTGAATTCGAAGCTGGCGCTGTTGTTGTGGTTGATGTATGTTGAGATGAATTCAAGGAGAGTGAATCAAGTTTTAGCTCGGAATCAGTAAAATTTCTTCTGTGGTCCGACATTTTATGGTAATTTCTTCAAATTTTGTATGAAACAATCAAAAGAACTGAAAAAAGAAGTTGATAGAAGTGTAATGATATTTATGATTTCCCTTGATGTTGAAGTGAAAAAGGGCGGTAAATGTAAAAGATGCAATTGTTGTTAAATGTTGTGATAAATTCGTATAACACACACACAATGAAATATGTCACTAAATCTCGGCTGCTGAGAAAATTAAAAGTATCAAAGGAATGAATTAGCAGTTCAAATATACGGCGGGTTGTGATTGGATACGTGTTACTGATGATTCCAATTGATTTAATAAGTGAACCGGTGATGATTATGATTTGCCGCTGTCCTCTAAACTTATTGACTGGTTATTTTTTTTCTCTTTCTAGGCTCCCCCTTTGGGCGGTAAATATTGCAATGAACTTGGTGACAATCTGGATGGATTTCTTGCTGTGACCTGCTGAGTCTAGCTAATATTGGAATAGGTATAAATGTACAATTATTGATGGCAATACTTGATTCTAGATAAAAAAAAAACAAATCGAATTATTAATAAATGAGAAAGTATTGATTCAATTGTTGATTTTTTTTATGAATATTTTCTAACAATTTTGCAATTGAAGCTGAAAGTTTAAAAGCTTGTTAATTTCAAAGAGCAAAAAAGGTTCGCGCACTGAGCAAAAACTGGAAAAGTGAAATGGGATTTTTTTCCTGCGGCTCTGCAAAAGGCAACGGTTACGCAGCGATTCTGTGCTCCTTCCTGGGATTCCTTTCAAGTTCCTATTGAGAGTTCCCTTTGAGTTCCCTTCAAATTCCTTTTTCAAAAGGATTTTCTTTTCTTTGTAAATCCAGGAACAAGGTTTTCTTTTACAATTCATTGATGTAGGAATTGACAATATTTTTATAATAAATTCCCTTATTTACCCCAAGGCAAATCTTCATTTTGAAAGTATAAACAAGCACAGGGTGATAATTCAACCGCTTACATTTTGTGAATGGGTAACCTCTGGTTGTTCTATAATTGAATCAGTGTTATGATCTATATGCAAAATGCTTAAACTCTTTTCAAAGTATGTGCTATAATTAACCTTGCATTACCTGGCTACATATCAGTTCATAGAGCGTATATGCGTTCCGAGATACAAACCAACGGACTACAACTCCAAACTATATACTTCATCATCGGCAATACAACTTCTTCTTATCTCTACTAGTATTAGAACTTCTGCGTTGATGCCTATGGTCTTTACAACTCTTAATAACAAGGTGCTTTTTAAGTCGATGTGCAGTCCATATGACTTGAACATCTTATGAAAAATTTCAGCTTAATTTTTACAATTGATGAGTTAAATCTTTGTCTAACCAAAGTACTATTCGTGTTTAGAGTTGGTAAGACATTGAAGATCTTCTTTTATACTTCGTTATACCTTGTAGTACCTACATTTAGAAAATTGTAGATCTTTTGTTTGGGGACCTCATAGTGGGAAAAAATTACATCTTCAAAAAAAAACTTACCTCCACCGACAATAAGAAGTGAATGGGAAGCGTTTGTGCAATGTCTAATATACATTCTTGAGGTTAAATTGTTCTATTCGAGTGAATTCCCACTGAAAAAATTTCGTTTTTTGTCTCAGACAATACTTCAGTACCCTGTATACAAGCAGGAACAAGCCTAAATGGGAAAAGTATATTACTATGGCTCAAATTAACTCTTACAATTCCAAAGGCATGTATTTCCTACAAACAATCTCTCAAAGTCATGGAGTTCCTCAAAGAAAAAAATTTAGTTAGTATATTCTTAGCTGTCCTTTTGCTACGTATAGGCGTCTCGGAACGACAAAAAAAATTCTTGTTCCGATATAGAAGCGTAAACGTAGCTTAACGAATAGGAAATCATTTTCGTTCTTTTCGGCACTGGACTAATTGAATCACCATAGCGTAATACAACAGGAAGGTCACACACAATGTAGTCGTCCAAGATCCATCGTGGTACAAATTTTTGATTTCCTTTTCTTTCATAGAGCTTTCATTGAGCTCTCATAGAGCTCTCATAGCTCTTTATGCAAAAGATTTTTTAAATCTTACAAAATTGTGCATCATGATAAAATCTCTGCAACACTTTTTCAAGATAAAAATGATCCAATTTCTAACGCGTTATTATGCGATATATAGATGAACAAGTAGGGGAATCGCAATAGAATCTCAAAGATATATTTCGCTACCAAACATTTCGTTCATCGTACGACGGACCAAATTATCTCTTTCAGCGGGAATGAAGTTGGTTATAGACGAAGTGTAGAGCTTTAGCAGATTTACAATATATAAAATAGAGCTACCTTAAGTACCATCCAACAGTTACTGAAGAAAAATTGAAAAATTGGACCTGAACATGTTTGCTGAATGCTGTGAATAAAACAAGTGTGCAGATACATAATGGTCCCTGTTAATCATAGGCTCTACACTTTACCTAAATTGAATACCAATCTTAACTAATAGAGGAACTAAAGCCCATGTTCAGGTTCCATTCCAACTTCGCGCTGCAAAAATTCACGAGATACACGCATTCATTGATCAGATCCCCCAACAAAAAAAACTTTAAAATCATATACAATCTAATATATTTGGTATGTTCAACTCTACACAATGTTTGTTCATATCTAATTACAATGTTTTCTATAGGCCCTTTCAATAAAGATTTTTAGCCAGTTTGAACATCATTGTGCTTCAACTTACTGCAAGAATTTTCTGTTAACTCCTTTTAAAGTCCCTGCCCAAAAATCTTTTCAAGCATCTTACCAAAACCCCTGTTGAACTTTTCTGCTAAAATCTGCTGCCTGCGGAAGCTATGTAAAGCTCCAATTACAGAGCACTCCATTCCATTCCAAAAAACCCAGTCCTAAGAAGGGCACCAATACTGGGTTGTTTAAGTAAGTAAGTGCCTGGAATTTCAATTCCACAAGTCAAAGAGATGAAATTTTCTACACATTGAAATTTCCTTATTCGGAAGCCACTTCCGTACTTTTTCTCGACTAAAATTTCTTCCCAATTCTGTAATGGAACGTAAACGATCACCAAGCACATGGGGTTCTATCGTGTTTGCACCCCTTCTATATGTTGTGATCTGTAATGTGTACAAGAGTTCTTAGAAATTCGATACTTTCAGTAAAATGTAGTGCGGACATTCGGTGAATGGGCCCTGATAATGCTTAAAGTTTCATGTGCTAAATCTATGATTTCAGCGTAATTGGAAACTTTAAATATGTTCAAGTATTATAATGCTCATGCATATACTGAACACATATCGTTGTAAACTCCTGATAGTAACAGTTAACACATCCCTTTTTGATCTTTGTGTGCACTTGAGTCCGTATTTGTTAGCACTCAGGTAATTACACTCAGTCCTTAACGGCTTTCGAGTCAACATACATAAGCCAAAACTCTCAGACATTTTGACAATTGGATCTTTGCAACTTCCAGCTTACTGCATTTTGGAGATCCAGCATGAAACCATACATTATAGCTCAATGAGGAACCAGTCGTTAGTGTTTTCCAAAACTTAAACTCCATAGTAGTAGCTGTTTACCTTTTCTCGAGTATTTTGATGTATGTTTCCATTTTTAGATTTCTGTACTTTTTTTAGATCTGGGGACATGAAAAAAAAAAAAATCTCATTACGCGGACTTATAATGTCATGGAAAATTTTAACGTTGATTTACAATACATGATAAACTCTCAAAGAAGTTATCAAAGTCAATTTTACAAACTTTGATACGAATATGTAATCTATTTTTGGAAACCCGAATAAACAATATATCAGTTAGTCTCATATCTTAAGATTGACAACCCATAAGTTTGTGTTATTCGCTTAGCAAGGGTTGAAACTTGTGGATGATTGTAACCAATTGTAGCAAGCTAAACCCTGCAGCAATACTGCTGAAACAGAATTTGCTGTAGCTAAGCTTCGTCCCTTGGAATATCTGATTCGGGTATAATTAATCACTAAGCCTCTTAGACAGGACCTAACTCATAAATGCACAAAAATAACTAAGGCGTTTAACTAAAAACTTTCAGTATCTACATACTTATTTTAAAGTTTAGCTTCTGTAAAGACCAAAACTGGCATAAAGGGCAAAACTGTAGTAATATATTATGTGCATGTACACTTATACAACGGTGCTTGGGTACTTACTCAATAGATAAGAGCTCTGAATTCCCTTAGTGATTAAATGTCCAAGTAAAAGCCCGCAAAGTGAAGAGCAAAATAATACAATAAAGAATGCTGGCTTTTTGCTTACCCATCTCAGCTTGAAACTCAGTAGAAAGTAGTAATTTAGGAACCCCATGAGCATAATTGGGTATTTGTTTGTTAAAAATTTCGAAACGAAACCCGAAAATGTGATGATCCTTATAATGATATTATCCGTTAAAATGTCATTGATTTTGATCAACGATCCAGTTGCACTATCGACTTTTTCAATCAAGATAGCCAGCTCGTTATCTAACTTCTTGAACTTATCTTGAACTCTTATGGTCTCATGATCGAGCTCATTGGTGAGCCTTCCAAAAACTAATTGCAATTCTTGCTCATAGATATTCAGTACCTCACCAATATTCATTTGATCCATTTCTTTCAATGATTCTAATAAGCTAATTGCAAAATTTGAGGAACTCGAAACAGAATCTTCAGTAACTGATATAATATCATTTAGCTCCTTGAAGTTTTTCAAAGATCTGTCTAATGATTCACCAAGCTCTTCAGATAAGAGGCTATTGTTTTCTGACTTCTCATGTAGAGTTCCAAGTTTATCAATGTAGGAATTCATCAAACTGTTCACTTTTGAATCGTGTATTTCTAATTCGTGAAGGAAATCATCTCTTATGGAATTGATAACATCTTGAAATCCATCATTATTATATTCATCAAAAAAAGTACTCCATTTGGAGCTGAGGTCACTCATTTGACTTAGGACAATATCTGTTGTTTTTTTGGTGTCATTTGAATATGTATTAGCCAAATTTGATGTCTCTTCCAGGACCTTGTTCATTTGCTTCAATTTTTTTTCAAAATCTGTCTCGTACTTGTTAGTTTCATTTTTGAATTTGTCCAGTATTTGCTCCATAAATATCTGTGCTTCTTGGAAAGATTTCAATGAACTTTCCTTGATATTGGAAGACATTATCACGTTCTGGTTCAGATCATCCAATATTTGACCATAAAGGTCTGTAATATTTAAAAACAAATTTAAAATCTCATCTTTCTCATAAGGTAGTGACTCTTGGAAGCATATGTCGCCTATAGCTCTATAATTTCCACTATATGTTGTCCACCATTGAGGACTTTTCTCTAGTGCTGAAATACACTCTTGATAGTCTATATATTCCTCATCATTACCAAAGCTATATGTCTTGGGATAACATTCAGTTGGATAAGATATCTTTGCAGCTTCAAATTCACATATAGACAACTTAGCAGCAGTTTCCACTCGAATATTTGACTCTAGACTGTCAATACTGTTTTTCAAACATTTCGACAAGACAGGCTCTAGTGATTTTCTAATACATGATGTATCATATTTAGGATTCTGAAAAGTTCTAATATCATCCCTTGCGTATTCTGTTAAGCCCCTATAGCGGTCAATTATGTCGCTTAACGAGTACTCTATCTCTTTATTGAAAGCAAGATTTGATCGGTAGAAATCTTTTATTTCATGTTGCAAGACCTTGGGTCTTGCAAGCGGCAGAGCCACAAAAACAGTCAATGCAGTGAAGGCCTTCATCTTCATTGATACTATAAGCTGATCATACTGGCTAAGTCAAGTTGCTGAGTTGAGAGTATAGTTGAGTTAAGTTGATATTCTTGTTTCATAATTTTGCTCCGTATTTGTATCATATTTTGTTACTTGACGTTATAAGCGCTCAAGCACATACATATACTGTAAGTAATTCGAACGTACTACAACGCTCATAGTGAACTTGAATAGATTGGGTCCTAATTGATTGATATTCACATTTGACAAATGGTTATGTAGCAAGCTAGTACAACAGTGCCATCAATACATCTCTTACTATTAGATCTCACTCCAGAGTATTCTTTTAGGCCCCAATTTTCCGCGAAGCTATGTTGAAATGGTATAGTCGGCCGATAGAAAGTACTTATATTTTTGAATGTCTGTAAGTTAATTATGATAACAGCTTTCAACTATAGTCTCCAACTAAATAATCCGTAATCAAATTGTAAATACTCAAATAACTACAACCGTCAATTCATATATCTTTTAAGCTTCACAATGATTCCAGGAGAACATCCAAATAGTTTCATATTACTACAATTTCATTTTATAAATCATAAGTCACATTTAATTTTAAACTTTTGGTCAAAGAGAAACAGTGGATACTTACGAAAACTTTTGAAGAGAGAAATCTATCTACTAGGGCTTTTTGAAGAAACTCATTGACATTAAAGAAATTATACAATAACTTCATCGTGAACTTTAAGTTAAAAATCATCTCAAGTGTGCAAGAACTCATTAGTAATTTGGTGTTCTGATTTGTTTTTTCTTACCACTCTTTTTGTTAGGTGGTAGTATAGAAAAGTCTGGGTTCGACATGAAGAGTAGGTCTTGTGGGGGAGCTTTAGTTTTTTGTTGAGAGGATGCTGTTATTTTCCGGCTTGGTATTGAATCCTCATTTAATAACTGTGGTGTACGTACAAAATTTGATTCTTGAGGGTTGTTCTCCAAATACTTTGGATTTATACCTCTTTGAGAAACAGAGGTGAAATTCGATGATGTAATTGAAACGTTTGAAAATGAGGGTGCCGGGGTTGGTCTTTTTGCCAAAGGATCAGAAAGTGGGTATAGATCCTCTGAAGATGGCTTGTGAGATATTGAACTAGCTGAAGGAATTCTTTCTTGAAGACCGTATAGGTTATCGCCACGTTTTTGAGTAGATGGTGGACCCCTATCAGGCCTTAGTAAGGAATGACCTCTAGTTGGTGGATCTAATGGCGAATTCATGGAAGACGGTATTTGGGACGAATAAGTTGATGAAGCATCATCCTTAAAAGATTCTCCTGTTGGTGATTGTAACGGATGTGCCTCGGATTCTTCAGGAATAACAGTGACAGATTTTGGTGCACCATATAGGTCATCATCGTTGTAATCCTCTTCATGCATAGCTTCAGACGAAGCACTTCGCAAGTTGAGTTGCGTATTGGAACTTAATAAACTATCATTAGTCCCAAAAAACTCACTATTGCTTGCAACAGGGGGACCTTGCAATTGATCAATAGCATTTGCTATCTTTGTTCTGTACGTTCCCTGTCTTGAGACATCATTATCATTCAAGATTGATGGTGGCTCAAGTCTTTGTTGCTCAGTTTCTGATGGATCGCTGTCATAGAGCCTTTTAGTTTCTTGCACTAATGGATGTGGATTTTCTTCATGTGGATATGCGGGTAATGTTGTTTCAGCGTCATCATACTCATCATTTGAATTATCACTATTCTCAGGTAGTGGAGGCGCACTTGGACTTTCGTTTACTTCTCTGTATTGGTGGGTTTGATGCTCTGGTGCTTGTTGTATTTCATCTCTATTACCAGTTGACACGTTCGCTGCCGCAATTTCGGAAGGCAGAAGTGGTAATTCATCTTGAATTCCCCCAGAAGAGAATGGCATTGGACGAGGTCCCCATGGTTTTGATCCAATATGAGGCGAGCTATTACGATCATAAGATCTTAAATTAAAATCATTTTCGTATGAATAGTCTGCTTTTCCTGAGTTTTGTTGTTGATGCTGAGGCAAAGACATTGAATGGACTTCTGTATTTGGAACATTCATTGGGTAAGGCGCTGTATATTCTGGAGAAGCTGCATTTTCATGATGGGGTGGTGATGATGCAGAATATGGGTTTGGAGGTGAATTTGGATACTGCGTATCTTGTTGCGACTGTGAATTTTGTTGAAGTGAATCATCGTAATCATTACCTCTATAAGCAGTTGTCAAGGGTGCCAAAATATTCTCTGGTGATCTGTAGCCCGTTGAGTTACTTTGAGCACTTCTGTTATTATTGCGACCATGCATCGAATCGTATAGTTGAGTCGATGGATAATTGTTTAGGTCTTCGTTAGTTCTTGTCACATTCATTGAGTTATCGAATGTCTCATTGCTTTCATGAACAAAAGGTTCTCTTTCGTCTTCATCTTTCCCTTCAAAAGATTTTGAGCCAAATTTGGTCACCGAGTTACCATCAACAGTACCATAACCATAATTTAGCGGCTGTAAATGATAATCGTTATTGAAAGTATCTTTACGTTTCAATACTCTTCTTGAGGATATAGTTCTTCTCATAATACATAGCAACACACCTGAAATTGCAATGAGAACAGTGGAGGCTAAAACAATCCATCCACCCCAATCTAGATGTGGGACAAATAACAGAATATCAACCAAAAAGGACAACAATGAGATCAAAAAACTTGGTATAGTCCATAATAGCAAAAAGAACAAAAATCGTAATGAATTTGAAGGTCCATGCCAGTGAAGCAAGACTGATGATGCCAATGATATAAGTAAGAACCCAGCCGCAATTGGATGCACCACTAATAGTTTGGAAACAGAATGTCTTGCATTTGAAGGTAGGGAAAACCCATCTACATCATTGATCTCTTTCCCACTATATCCTATAGAGGGCTTTGAACATTTGTCACCATGACATAGACCAAAAACACCAAATTTGTACCCATCAAACGTACACAGCGTTATGGAATTAGTCACTGGAACTGAAAGTATTGCAATCAATTGAAATGCGAAAGCTATAGCTAAAACAACAGCTAATGTAGTAGCTGGACGGATGCGGACTGCCATGCTCAGGTCAGTTGATTAGACATTAACCCCAGTATTTGCGTATCTTTGTAATTATATGTATAGTATCTGCGGTCTGTCAGTTTTGAAGCGTTGGTTAACAGTTGATGCTCTTTTTGCGTTTTGCCTGTATTCAAAATCGCATCATGAAACAATAAATTCCAATGTTTTCAATTTCCGTTTTCAAAAAACATTTGATCCAGCGTTAGCCACACTATTTGGTATGAGATTACTTAGCCACCGCATTTCATGTTTTAGGTAATTAGTGGCTAATGAGATGCTATGCTGCGCGGACCGATGGGTTTTAAATTTTTCGAGTATTAAATCAAACAGAGATTTATGGATTTGGTGTTGAGCTCAGCTTTAGTGTCCAGGTAAGACTATAGGAGTGGCTATATTTGGGATTGTCTGCTGTATTGAATAGGAATGAGTTGGAAAGGGCATACCCAAAAATTTCACACCAAGTTCGAGGATGGTGAGTTAAGCGCTGTGGTTTCAAATACACCTGATGTTGATGATATAAGGCCAACGGAAGCGAATAAATCTAAAAGGCGTAAGAGAAAGAAGAAATCGGGTAACGAAGCCAAGGAGAATAACATCACGATCAGCGAGCACACAGGTGATACACATAAGGAAATATCTAATGGTAATGGCTCTTTGGTGGACACGCCGGAGTCAAAGGAACATGTCAAATCAACTGAAAAAGAAAATCGGAGAATACATAAATTAACGAAATCACAACACATTAATAGATCCTCTAGCTCGAAGCCAAACCTAGCTAGCAATGGTAAAGCTAAAACTGTAAATTTTTATAGTGACGACGAGGAAGAACAGAGAGATGGCAGAGGTATTCAGTTATCAAAAGAGTCACGTATACTCAAAGCTAAGCAGTTATTACAAGTAAGGGAGACTTTACCAATATATAAGTCAAAAGATGAGATAATAGAAAAACTGCAAAATGAAAGAGTAACAATTCTTATCGGTGAAACAGGTTCTGGTAAATCTACACAAATTCCACAGTTCTTATTGCCATTGAACAGGAAAGGTATAGCTGTTACTCAACCTCGTCGAGTTGCTGCTATAAACTTAGCTACAAGAGTTGCAGAAGAAGCCGGGTCATTGCTCGGTGAAAAAGTTGGTTATTCTGTTAGATTCGACAACAAGAGTTCTCATCATACAAAATTGAAGTACTTAACTGATGGTATGCTGTTAAGGGAATTAATGGTTCAATCATCGTTACCTGAATATTCAACAATAATCATTGATGAAGCACATGAAAGAACCGTGTTGACGGACTTACTAATGGGGTTCTTGAAGGAGCTTCTCGAGAAAAGGAGTGACTTGAAGCTAATCATTATGTCCGCTACCTTAGACGCTGAAAAATTTTCAAAGTTTTATAATGATGCTCAAATTTTGTATGTTGAAGGTAAAATGTATAACGTTGGTCGCTTCTATTTGGATCAGCCAGCTGAAGATATTGTGGATGCTTCTATAAAAGCAATTGTTCAAGTTAACAATGGTGAACTGGAAGGTGATATTTTAGTATTCTTGCCGGGTCAGGAAGAAATTGACAAATGTGTTGCATTACTGGAGAGAATTTCCCCAGGCTTACCAAGGGAAGCGCCATTGATTGTTGCATTACCATTGTATGCTGCTTTACCACCAGTAGAACAAGCCAAAATATTTCTTCCATTGAAGCCAAGAAGAAGAAAAGTCATTTTGGCTACTAACATTGCTGAGACTTCCATTACTGTTCCAGGCGTTCGTTATGTTATTGATTCCGGTTTGCGTAAAGTTAAAGTGTGGAGACATCAGCTGGGTCTATCTACACTTTTAACTGCTCCTGTATCAAAAGCTTCAGCAACCCAAAGAGCTGGTAGAGCTGGTCGTGAAAGAGAAGGTAAAGCTTTCAGATTATACACCGAAACTGATTATCAAAAATTACCGACTCAAACAGAACCAGAAATTTCAAGATCAAACGTCACATCGCCAGTTTTGATGTTAAAAAGAGCAGGCGTTGATGACATTTTGAATTGGTCATGGCTAGAACATCCAGGCAGAGAATCATTATTATCATCATTGACTCAGTTGTATCAAATCAAAGCTTTAGATGATCAAGGAAAAATCACTAAATTAGGTACTAAAATGGCCATTTTACCTCTAGAGCCCCAGTTATCGGCCATTCTATTGAATGCGTATGAGACTGGCTGCTTGACACAAGTGGTTGATATTGTGTCGTGCTTATCAGTTGACAATCTGGTTATGAATCCACAATCTGAGGCGAGAGAGGAAGTGAATGAAAAGAGATTGAGTTTATGCATTTTGGGTTCCAAGTATGGTGACTTGTTGATGTTGAAAGAGCTTTTGGACTTTTATTTACAATTTGATAACTCACAAGAGAGGCAGCAATGGTGTAAAGAATTAGCATTGTCATACCGTGGGTTTAAAAACGTTTTAAAGGTACGAAATCAAATAAGACAATATATGGTCATGCTAACGAAAGACAAAGATTTATTTGATGAGGAAGACGGAACAAGACCAATGGATATTGCATCTGTTCTCAAGGCATTTTTGATTGGGTTTGTTTCAAATACAGCTATTGGAATGCCAGATAGATCATATAGAACCACAGCATCGGGTCAACTAATTTCGGTTCATCCTTCTTCAATGATTTTTGGTAAAAAGGCAGATGCAATTATGTACACTGACTATGTCTACACTACAAAAGGTTACGCAAGAAACGTCAGTGTCATTGATCTGACCATGTTACAAGAAGCGGGATCACATCTTTTGACCTCAAAAATTAAAGCATGAATATAGCATATAGAGAACTAAGTTTTAATTTTCTTAATAGAAAACTCGTAGAATATTGCTTTTCGATGGGGGACTTGATGAAATCCAGATCTGTTTTCTCTGTAAAATCCATCATAGAGCCCACTTGGATCCGCAAATCTCGTTAATCCTTTTTGATGTTCTAATATGTCACCTTTTTAGTAGCAAAAAAATTGTCCTTTAAATTGGTTTGGATTTCCGGGGATTTGATACCAAAATCAAAAAATACAAATAAATACATTTGAAGATCTCAGATTTTAGCCCACAGAACCTCAGCAAAACAACTAAAGAGAAGAGCTATAAACCAAGAGTAAAAGAGCATAGTTAAATCGGTTTCTATATTGACATGGCGCTCTCGATACCGACAAAGATAGGGCTCGGTATTGTTGCTTCCTACACATCCTACGCCCTATATGTTTCATACGCCGCAAATAGAGAGATCACAAAGAGAGCACAACTAGAACATGCAAAAGTTTCCAAGTCGCCATTGAAACCAGAGGAGATATTAGGAACGAGTAGCTTGGTCGAGAAGTATTTGAGTTTCACGGTTGCTGGCAGATTTGAGAACCCCTTTGAAGAATATAGAGTACAGACGTTGTTTGAATTCTTCTTATCCAGAATTTTAGAACTTTTTGAAGGGAAAGGCAGAGGCAATGTTCCTTCAAAGCAACGACTCAGAGAGCTTTTACCCATACATGAGCCTGATTTTGAGTTGATACGAGAATCATCATTGAAAGACAATATTGATAAAATAGAGAGTCTTGACACATTAATACCGAAGTTTCAAGATCGTTTAACATTTACATGGTTAGGTCAAAGTTGTGCGCACATTTCAATAAGCGGTGTTAACTTCTTAACGGATCCAATGTTTGCCAATTACTTAGTCAATCCTTATTTGGGTCCCAAGAGAATCACACCATCACCATGTAAATTAGAGGAATTACCAAAACCTCATTACGTAATGGTTTCACATAACCATCCGGACCATTTTGACGAAGAAGTAGCTGATACACTGAAAAACGAAACGACTTGGATCGTTCCATTGGGATTGAGAAAGACTTTGGCCAAGAAGGGAATTTTCAATACTATAGAGTTGGATTGGTGGGATAGAGTCAAGCTACCTGTTTTAGAAGATCCAAATAATGTTTACGAAATTGCATGTACACCAGCCATGCATTGGTCAGGTAGACATTTGTTAGACTCTAATGAATCTCTTTGGTGCTCCTATGTGGTTTTGAAAAACGATAAACCTGTGTTTTTCCATGCTGGTGATACTGGGTATGTGCATGACTTATTCAAAATAATTGGCTCGAAATATGGTTATGGAATGAAACTAGCAATGTTACCATGTGGTCAATATTGTCCTCAATGGCACCAAAAACCTCGTCATATAAGTCCAGAAGAATGTGTGATGATCATGGATGATTTGAAAGCACAAAAAATAGTGGGTGTTCATTGGGGTACATTTGTGTTGAGTAGTGAACATTTCTTAGAGCCCAAGTTGAAACTAGAGGAGTTGGCTAAGAATCTGAATAAAGTCCATGATATCTTTGCAGGTGAGTTTGGTAAAACGGTCGTGATGGATATGAGTAAGGAATCAGGGCTTCCTGAATATTTACCTATAAGAAATGGGAAAAGTGTCTTGGTGAAGTGATCCAACTACAGGTAGAGAACAAAACTGTGCACCATATGTCATTATTGGGGATTCATCATATACGCCTATATACAGTTATATATACAACAGAGTTATTTATCATTACTTTCTCCATCTGCAGCTTTTACAAAACTATCGAATTGGTCATCTTTGATTTTGTAAGTATGTTTGCCTACTTGAGGGAAAGTACTTAATTTGACTTCATCGATATATTCTTTGATTGCGCTCACACTCAGTTCGTAACCATTGAAGAATTTTTTGACAAATTTCGGACTATATTCACTATTTGTGAAATTTAGAGCATCAGCTTGAACAAGTACTTGGCCACTTGTGTGAGGGCCAGCTCCGATACCAATAGTAGGGATGTTTAATTTGTTTGTTATATATTCCCCGACCTTAGCAGGAATAGCTTCTAGCACAACGGCAAACGCACCAGCACTCTGAACTTCTAGAGCATCTTTGTATATGGATAAAGCTGAATCAGCAGTGTTACCTTGTACTTTGAACCCGCTCAGTGCATTTGCTCTTTGCGGAGTCAATCCAATATGTGCCATAACAGGAATACCGATTTGTGTCAGTGCTTTAATAGTTGGTGCAATTTCTGAACCACCTTCAATCTTGATGGCGTTTGCTCTACCTCGAGACACCAGCTGAACAGAAGATTCAATGGCTTTCGCAATGGAGGATTCGTACGATCCAAATGGTAAATCAGCGACTATGAAACTTTTAGAAGTACCTCTTGCAACTGCTCGACAATGGTATAGAAACTCATCAAATGGTATTTCGTTCGTGTCTTCGTATCCCAAAGCCACCATAGCTAAAGAGTCTCCCACAAGTGTAATGTCTACCCCGGCGTCGTTGGCGATTTTCCCTGAAATGTAATCATGCGCAGTCAAGACTGATATCTTTGTATTGTTATTGTATAATTGACGTATATCGTTTATAGTGGTCTTTTTACCAAAGCTTTGGGCACTAAGCGCAGAACTTGAGCAATGAAACGTCCTTATGCCCTGAAACACTTGTAGTGGCCTTCTCTGAAGTACAGATCTGAACATTTCTCGACGTGAACCAGTTTTGAGGGTTCCCTGATTTGTAAGTACGAGATGAGATCAGTAAAGCGATTAATTTTCTGAAACTGCAACGGTTTAATTCCTTTTTGCACCAACACCTTTTTGACACTATTGTCTTGGACAGCCCATGTGATATTTAGCTAGGGAATCACTCTGGTCAAGTGGTGAGTACCTATGTATATTGACTAAATCTAAAATAACGAGCCAATGTGTTTCTCTTCTATACGAATTCACCGTTTCTGTATAATATTTGACAATGTTTTGTTTCTATTGTCGGGATTTCACAGCTTTTGACTTGCCGAGGATGTTTCGCAGTTATTGGGAAAGGCGATAAAATTTGTAAAACTTTTGAGCTTTTGAAGCCATTTTGATATACTCGTCTAGAGATTAGAGATAGATAGTATAGTAAGAAATGGTCGGGTTCATTGGTAACGTGGAGAGCTTCCATTCAGACAAGTCAGTCAAATTACACTTGAAAAATGGCGGTGAAGATGGTACTTCAATCATACCTTTCAACGAACTGGTCAACTCAATCGAGGGTTTGAAAAATGGTTCAAGATTTTGGTTGAAACCATGGTTGTTCACTGGGGATCTGCAGACTATGTATCTTGGTGCAGCTGATTATTCCAAGGAGTTTCAAGTCTGGTACGGGAGAAGACTAATTGAGTTCCCGGATGGTGGAAGTTCAACAGCTGATTTCGCTATACCAAAACCTGAATCAAAAGATGAGTTTTATAAAATTGCTGAAGAAACTTTACCAGAAGGCTGGCCAAAACAGCATCCAAGAACTAGGTTTTTCACCCAAGAAGAAGTGGTAGCACAGGGAAGTAATGATACGAAACCCTTGGTTATCATCTTACATGGTCTCGGCTCAGGTTCTCATGCTCCAGACGTCAGATCATTGGTGGAGAAATTGACCAAGATTGATGGATTTGAAGCTGTTGTGTTAAACTCAAGAGGTTGCTCCAGATCAAAACTAACATCTGCCGAACTATTTAACGGTCTTGCTACTGACGATTTACGCCATTTTGTCAAATTACTCCAAAAGATTTATCCAAATAGACCTTTATTCGCTATTGGTCTTTCCTTTGGTTCAACAGTTTTGGTTAACTATCTCGGTGAAGAAAGCGGGAACTCACCATTTGCCGCTGCTGCTACTATATCAAACCCATGGGATATGGTTGATTCAATGTACAGATTCCCAACTCGTTTCCTCTCGAGATTTTTATTTCAAAGTGTCACTACATCGTATTTAACAAGATTGTTGAAATCGAATAGAGAAATGTTATTGAAAGAAGGTGTTATCACAGAGGAAGACTTGAAGCATAAATATACTTCAATCAGTGATTTTGATAACAGATTAACAGCACCATTATATGGGTTCCCAACTGCCTGGACTTATTATAGAGCCGCAAGTTCAATCAATAGAATCTTTAGTGTTCAGACTCCTTTGTTGTCCATCAATTCATTCGACGATCCAGTTGTTGGGGTCCATTCTATCCCAGTAGAAGAAGCTAAACTGAATCCATACATTGTTCAAATAAGAACAGACGTTGGTGGTCATTTAGCTTATATTCAATCCGATGGTGATTCATGGGCTTCAAAGAAAATTTCTGAATATTTTAAAACTTTCAGTGAATTGGTTGATACTTCAAAGAGACCAGATACTGATTATGTCAAACCAGTTTCTAGATACGATTCCAAGTTACATTACTGATTTACAAGCTTATAAATATAGATATTATTCAAATTTTATTTAATATATAGTTCATTTCCCATCTTCGCCTCTTTGTTGCTTCCATTCAGCATTTCCTGTTTGCCTTGGTTGCACTATATCACTTTGCGCATAAGAAGGTTTTTGACCTTTAAGTTCCATCTGCTCCACAGCGTCTTCCAAAGAAAGTCTATATATATCATCTTTTGATCTATCTTTTCTTTGGTTTACAGTGATGAATCTTAAAATTTGACGCAGATCTTGCTCACTGATTCTATTTCTTGGTAAAGATTCATCCTTCTCAACCACATATCTCTTAGAAACATCGACTGCGCCATCAACACCGTAACTGATAACATAACTCATTTTCTTACCCCACCCTTTATTATAAAGGGTAGGATTATCATAGGCTTCCTCACAGGAATCTACATGGATCCATCTTTTTTGCGAGTCAGAATAAACTTCACACCATACGTGATCTTCAGCGTTCCAGACATAACGAGTTCGTATACCTAAAGATCTGAGCAAGAGACAAAAACAGTTTGCCCATTCACCACATCTCCCATTCCTAGTTTGTAACAACTTCACCGGATCGTTGTATCTAGGGAATCGTATTATAGAGCCATCATCACATTTGTAAACTTCAACAGAACCGGCATTCCCGTCTCTAGCTTCAGCCGGTGTAGGCGGTTCAACCTTCACTAGACGTGCTTTACCTTGAGAGGGAGAACACTGTGGTTCATTTGTCCATTTGAAAAAATCATGTTTAAACCATTTCAACAATTCCATAACAATGAAGTCAGTGTACCCCCATTCGATATCCAGTTTCTCGCCTTTATTCAGTTTCTGCTCCTGTTCCAGTGTTCTCTCGTCAACACCTTTGTAAACTCTCTCCAAATCTATCGCGTCGAGAGCAGCCTCCTGAGCAATTGGGTCTTCATACTTCAACACAGATGCAAACAGTGCTGGTAGTTGTTTCCCCAGTTGACTTCTCACCACAAGATCTCTATAATTTTTAACGATTTTGGCATAATCTTTTTTGGTTTTTTCGTATACATAATCCTTATACCTTCTGTTCAAGTCATCAGCCACTTTCTTAAAATCAATATTATCTGAACTCATGATTGACTTTGATAGCGTATTTGCATCACCTCTTTGTATCTACTCCAACGGGATTTGTAAAGCGCCTTGAAACCAAAATTGGCACAAAAGTCGCGACTTTCGCTTAAACAGAGGAATATGTCTTGGTATAACCTCCACACAGTTAGAATACTAAAGAAACGATAGAGACAAGTTGAGTTCAGTATCAGTAATGGCCTATGGACCAATATGAGACTGTCCTACCACTAAGTTGGTTCAGATCTGACCAGAATCGGATGAAACATTGTCTATTAGTTAAAGAAAGTGGTTGCACCTCAAAACATGAATTTGAAGTGATATAATGTCTTGACACAGTGCAAACTGAAAACAGCAATAACAGCACTGTAAATAGCTTAAATACCCCTAATCACGAAGTTTATTTCTCAAGTTATTGCTATCAATTGGTGACTGAGTCACGATATAAATAGCGCAGATTTTCCAAGTGAACTTCACCGTGAGGTCTTACTTTGATAGGCACAAAACTATATTGCATATAAAGATGGGTTCAAAAGTTTTTGTTACTGGTGCTACTGGATTTGTTGCACAACATTTAATTTCTCAGCTGTTAACAGAAGGGTATAAAGTTATAGGAACAGTACGTTCAACTGAAAAGGGTGAGAAACTAGCTTCTCTATTTCAAAATCCAAATTTTGAATACGTGATTGTTAAAGATCTAGCAAAATCCAGAGACGATTTTGATAGGGCATTACAGAAACACTCAGATATTGAATACGTATTCCATACAGCCTGTCCCGTACTCCCAAGTGAATCGAAAGATGTTGAAAAAGAGATAGTCCAACCTGCAATTCACGGTACTGAAAATGTCCTGATTTCGATTAAGGAAAACGCACCAAAAGTTAAGAAATTTGTCTACACTTCCTCTCTAGCAGCTGTTTGTTCAGAAGAGAGTTACAGAAAAGCTGCTGTTGTCAATGAAGATTCATGGAACGACGTCAAGCTAAGTGAAGCGAAACAAAATATTGGGAAAGCTTATGAAGCTTCCAAGACCCATAGTGAAAAAGCCGTATGGGATTTCTTTGAGGCTAATAAAGATCAAGTAAAATTCAAATTTTCAGTCATCAATCCAGTTTATATTTTTGGTCCTCAATTATTTGATGCTTATGTTAAAGATCAGTTGAATTTCTCGTGTGAAATTGTAAACAAAATATTGAAGAAGAAAGATGATGAAATCCAGGGTTACTCAATCGACGTTAGAGACGTTGCTAAAGCTCATATTGCTACTATTGAAAATCGGGACACCGACTCACAAAGACTCATAACTGCCTTAGAACCATATAACAATCAAACTCTAAAGGATGTCATTCGCAAACGTTTCCCTCAAATCAAAGATCGAATCGATGTTGGTAATCCAGGATCTGATGAAGAAGCTTTTGCCAATTATCGCTCTTTAGACAGCTCCAAAAGTAGAAGAATCTTGGGGTTCGAATTCATCCCGCAAGAGCAAACAATTGTCGATACAGTGGCTCAAATACTGAAGGTTCAAGGTGATCCTGTATAGATGAGATTCCCAGATCATTGGCGCTTATTAGATGAAGTTTCCAGTAGTAAATCCGACGATAAGCCAATTATGTGGCGCACGTATTAATTGACCTGAATATAGAGGTGGTGTATAAGGGTCTTTGGCAGTCGAGAAAGCTCAGCTAATCATGCTGTGTTAGTGCCAGAAGCTTAAACAGTAATAAACTTGGGTATATCCAATTACTAAAGCGCTCGTAAAGTCTTCCTCCAGTGAAATGGTCTATTGTCTATTTCCAGCGATATCCCAGTGTCAGTAACGGAATTACGCAATTGCTTAGAATTGGAATTACAAATCATATAACCCCAGAAAACTATAAAAGGGGAACAATATAAGTTTTCAATTTCAAATGCGCTACTTATCTTGTAACGACTTTGCAGGTTAACAATTGACAATTACAATGGCTCAAACAGTTTTCGTTACCGGTGCCACTGGGTTCATTGCCCAGTACGTGATTGACCTCCTACTACAGCAGGACTACACAGTTATTGGAACCGTGAGAAACAAAGAGAAAGGTGATAAACTGCTGACATTGTTTGATAACGAAAGATTCAGTTATGAAATTGTTGAAGACCTTGCTGACTCAAAAGAAGATTTTGATAGAATTTTCAAAGCCCATGACGAAATTGAGATTGTACTCCACACCGCTTCACCTGTGTTTCCAAGATATTATAAAGATGCTGAAAGAGATCTCATTTTTCCAGCAATCAATGGTACCCAAAACGTCTTGCAGTCTGTTGTAGAATTTGGTAAGAATGTGAAAAGATTCGTGTATACTTCATCAAACGCAGCAATTCATTCACCAAATCGTGAAGGTCCAAACTTTGTCGAGAATGAAGAATCATGGAGTGATGTTCAATGGGTAAGGGGACAAAAAGATATTGATCCTCAAACTGGTTATAGGATTTCGAAAACCTATGCTGAAAAGAAAGTATGGGAATTTGCTGGAAACCCAGATGTTAAATTCAAAGTTAGTGTGATCAACCCCGTCTACGTGTTTGGTCCTCAGCTTTCCAATGAAACTGTCCATGAGTTGAATCATTCAAATGATTTAATAGGTTCTTTGATATCGACTAACACACATGACTACAAAAAATTTCAAGGTAGCTTCATTGACGTTAGAGATGTCGCAAAAGCTCACTTATTTGCCTTTCAGCATGAAAACACTGTTAATAAGAGGTTGAGTTTGAAAGAAAGTACATTCACGGAACAAACCCTTTTGGATATCATAAACGTGAAATTTCCAGAGTTACAAGGTAAAATTCCAAAGGGAATACCAGGTTCTGATAAAGAACCCTTGAGCCAAAGAGTTGTTTTGGATAACTCTAAGACAAAGGAGATCTTAGGCTTTAAGTTCATTTCTTTGGAGCAAAGTGTCTATGACACCGTTGATCAAATCGTGAGAGAGAAAGGTATTAATTAAAATCTATATACAGATGGATATCTTTCTATCTTTCTTTATTTACACTAGTTGAATAACATGATATTTACCCTTTCCAACTCTTAGTAGTAAAACTTTGCCGTCGATCAATTGTTCTTCCCCTAAAAGCATCGAATCGGAATTGTCAATCCTGATTCTTTCAAAACCTTGATAAACACCTCCACTAGAAATTAATTTACGTGCTTCATTTTTCGAAATCTCTTGAACTTTTGATAAGATTGTACTGAAAGGTTTACCGAAATAGTCTTCTTTCGGTAAGACTTTCAAAACATTGGCACTTTTAAATGCACCTATTAATTCTTCAGACCCAACGTCCGGATAAGGTTGATCTGGTAATGGATATAGAATTGAACTAATGATTGCAGCTGATTTACCCGAGCCGACGCCATGAATCAGATCTGTAACCTCGTTAGATAAGATTCTTTGAGCATATCTGATACTTGGATCTTCATCATGCTTAGCCATTATCTCGCTTATTTGTTTCAAAGGTAAAAGAGTAAATATTTTGAGTAGTTTTGAGACTTCTGAATCTGGTGTTTTAATGAAATATTGATATAGATCAAAAGATGGTGTGACTTGAGGATCAATGAAAACAGCATTACCAGCACTTTTACCAAATTTTTCGCCTGATGCCGTTGTTAGTAGTGGCACTGTTACACCAAACGATGATCTTGAAGCTAATTGTTTAGCTAGTTTATCCTTCTTATTATTTTCTTTCAAACTTGTCTTCAGTCTACTTATCAAATCAATACCAGCTGTTATATTACCCCATTGATCATTACCACCGACTTGAATAGAAACATTTTCATTCTTAAACAAATGCCAAAAATCATATGCTTGTAAAATCTGATAAGTGAACTCATTGAACCCAATACCATTTTCAGATTCAAGTCTACCTTTAACACTATCTCTCGCCAACATCTGTCCAACTCTTATGTGGCGACCATAAGTTGCTAAGAACTCCAAAAATGAAACATCTTTCCACCATTCGTAATTATTTTTTGAGCTAATTGACCCTTCATCGATAACTTTACTGGTACTTATATATTTAGCGTATCGCACCCCATTTTGGAAAAAATGTTCCAATTGTGATTTGATTCTTGAAACGTTATCCAATCTAGTTGCTTCTTCCATTGCAGCCCTTTCAGTAGTTCTACCACTTGGATCACCAACAGCACCGGTTGCGCCACCGACTAAACCTATGATATTATGGCCTCTCAGATTGAAATGCAGTAATATTATCAATGGTAAAAGATTACCTAGATGAAGAGAGTTTGCCGTAGGATCAGCTCCACAGTACAAGCCCAACTTGGTCTTCTGCAGAAGTGCTTCTAATTCATCGCTTGTAGTATTGGCAATAAGACCTCTTTTAGTCAAATGTTGTATCAATGGCTCTTCAAGATCATTTTGTAACTCTGTTTGATCCACAATAAATGAGTTTTGAAGGTGAGAGATTCGTCTAGTTTGGCTTATGAAGGATTTCGATAACGACAGCAATCTAATCGAAGAGCTTTTGGGTAAAAGCATTTTGTACTTTGAGATTGAGAGGATCACTTTGCTTTCGAGAACTTTGAGAGATAAAGGTTGTTTGATATGAACAGGCACTCTTATATGATCCTCCTCAATAGCCCATGGCAAAAAAATTCGCGACGAAATTTGTATACAACAGTTCAAATTGACCCAAAGACACTACAGATTATATAGAGTTCATGCAAAAAATGAGATATTTATTACAGAATCACTCCAATGTATCGATTCATTCGTCAACTTCCTCCAGGGTAGCTCTACGTCTAACATTTGATGATTCGCTTGCCTTTGCACCGGTTCCAGTTGATGCATTAGTTTCAGAAACGGTTTCTAAAGGTGATTGAGCAACAGATCTGTGACTCTTTTTTGATTTTTTAGATTTTTTCTGCTTTGGATAGTTCCATTCATATAATGGTTTGAAACTATCAACAAAGCCAACATCTTCAAACAAGTTTGGAAATATCCATAAACCAGGACTTAAAACAAAGTATGTGATAGAGAATAATATCAATCTAATGATGGCAATGACAAAGAATAAACCTATCAAACCCAATAGACCCATGGATAGATACCACACACCTTTTCTCATGAACAATGGCCATAATGGGAATAAAATGACTGTAAAGATAGCGACAATTAAACCGAACCCCATAATGGAGTCCCAAATGCTCTTTTGAACATAAAACCAGACATAATATTCATCTGGCGTCAAATCAGCTCTATTAGATTGAACCAAGACTGGTTTTTCTCTTTTTGGAACAAAACCTTTTTCTCTAGCTTCTGATGTGGATAATTTATCAAATGGTAAAGCCAATTGATTTTTGATCAAAATTGTGAATACATTTCTAGCATCTTCTTCGTTATTAACCGGTGGTAGTTGATTCTTTGGATTGGCTTGCTTTTGTTTGTATGCATCAGATAATAAAGCACGACATGCTCTTTTGTATCTGAAAAAATCTTTAACGTTACCACTGACCAAACCTTGACGTTGTTTTAAAGCAGTATTTTTACGCAAAAAGCTTGCAACTGCTATAGCAGACGGATCAACTTGTCTTTGACTCATTTTATGAATTTTTTTGATCCTAGATGTTCGTAATCAATGTATATGTGTTGGATTCAGTGATGACTTATTTGTGTGTGATCTGACAATAAAATAGAAATATTTGAGGTTCAAAAGGTAAGCGCTCTTTGAATGCAAGCCTGATTTGTATCAAATGAAAAGAACACAATCTCACAGAAGCACTCTCAACCAATATTTTGCGTAATTGAACCGGGTTGTAATGAGGGATGAGCGTACTCTTCTTGAAGTATTTACAACTTTGACGCTCTTTTCACAAGTTTTAGTTGACTTTGTGAAGACGTGTATTCTTGTTTTGCGGGTAAACAAAAAGTTCCAGATGCTTACATAATATTGTTGATGAATTTTGTGTTTTGTTTGTTTTTTGGTTGCGAGTTCGAAGCTTGTAAAGGAAGATATGTAAAAACGCGCTATTTTTGGTAGAAATTGTATGCACTGATTGTTATTGTTTGGGGGTTTGAGTGTGTTGACTGACGATTGAGTGCTTCTAACCCATAATGAGCTCCATTCATCTATATCCTGACAGCATTGTGGATAATGCATTGACAGAATTGTCATACGAAGGCTCTTCCGGTATATCATTTGATAAGTTGTGGGATTTGTTGACACCAATAATACCAATTGATCAGTTTTATAAACAAATCATATACGCTTGGTTAATCAAAAGCCCAAATGTTGAGCTACTGAATGCTGATGGTAATATTGTTTCGCAGCGTCCATCTAAGTACGATGAGGTTGAACAGGGGAAGTTTTTCATCAGAGTTACTAGTGAATATCAATGTTTGGTACTTACAGGCTTACCAAAAGAGAACAATCCAGTTATTGGTCGGGCCTATGATCTGCTGGTTGAGATAGCCAAGAGCAGAAGTGATGGTATTGACTCATTGAATTTGGCCAAAAATTGTGACCAAGATAAGAGAAGTTTAACCACAAGAATTAAAAGTTTAGGCAATTTGGTTGTTAAAGTTCCTATATTAAGAGGTGGAAGAACATTAAGTCTTTTGACTTTATCAAAATTCTATGATGATAATGGTAAAGGACCTATATCTGAAGAGAACGAAAATCTCACTATAAACATTGAAGATGTTCGTTTAAGAATTATTAATGCTTTGAAAAATGCTAAACATAACATACGTCAAATGGCGGATCTAAGAAGAGAACTAGAAATGGATAAATCACCCAAAATTGCAAGAAATTTCAAGTCTTTAATCAATTATCTAGAGCATAAAGGATACTTGGAAAAAGTTTTCGTTGTCTCCCCTGTGCCACCCAAAAGACAATTTTTGGCTTTAAAATACTTGAAAGATTATGTTCCAAGAGTCAATGATATCGACGCTGAGGATGATAAATTAAACTCACTAGATGATGCTGAAGATGATGAACAAGATATAAATGATGAGCTTATAGATGACGAATTGAAAGATTTGGAGAATGAGGCTCCCACTTCATTAGCTAATGTTGAAAATATAGAAATCACTTCATCCAAAAGCTCTACAAATCTCACGACATTTAATAGAATTTATCCTTTACAAAATCAGATCTATCAAGTTGTTAAAAACGCTGGAACTGCTGGGCTATCAAGTACGGACATTCTGGACACAGTATTAGGTCGTTCTTATGACCGTCTGTTTTCTAAAATGATGGAATGCTATACACCTGAAAACTTGGTCCCTAATATAGCAAACCATGCAGTTGTTAGACATTATGATTTCAAAGGTAAAACTAAGTTTTTCAGATATTTTACCCAGCCAAATTTCCTCAAGTTTTCAAATAAAGGCGAGGATCCAAATGGGTCAACCTTGTTACCTTACCAGCAAGTAAAGGGAACTCTTCAAATGTTAAACGAAAAACATTTCACGCCGTTGAATAGTGGTGTTTCAGTAATTGAACAAGAAAATGGAGTGAAATCTTTGAATTGGTTTGGTCAAGGAAACGAATCTAGTACTCCAGTTAAATCTAAGAAAGCTTCAAATACTTCTAGATCCGCAGGTGATGCTGAACAACCAAAGAAAAAGAGAGGTCGTCCAAAAAAAGGGGATGATCGTCCAGATAAAACAAAACAGGCAAAACTCCCCAATGAAGATCAAAATGAAACCAACGAGAAGGTTGGTGAAAAAACTTCTATTACTCCTCAAAACTCTTCTTTGGAAGAATCTGCACCGGATACTTTGAAGCATGATGAACAGCTTGATCCAACTTTGAAAAAAAATCAACCTGAAACACCTGCTATTGATCCTAAATTAGCAGGCGACAAAACCACAAGGCCCAACTTGCGAGCTGATTCAACTACAAAAGGCTCACAAGACTCTGGCGATAAAAACAAAGCTAACTCTGAACAAAAAGTTAAATACAGACATTCCAAAAAAACAATGACAGTTTCTGATCTAAAGGTTTCATCATTCAAAGCCCTTGAGCGTATGAATATCATTTTGAAGGTTCTTGAAAATAATGGTGGGGTTTTTGAAAATTCTTTTGGTTTTGTTGAGGCTATTAGAGCGGAAGTGAATCAACAAATTGATAGAAAAACTTTTAAGAATGATTTGTCTTCTTTGATTGAACAAGGTAAAATCTATGTTCATGATTTTTTTATTGGAAGAAGCCAGAAAAACCATAAGGTCATTGTTTTAGCAGGGACATCTGAAGATAAGCTAAACAAAGCAGAAAAAGCTATGAAGGATAGCTTGAAGCAGCAAGCTAAACCTTTGAGCAAGAGAAATACATTTGAAAATGTTGACCTTGAGTTCTATGACGACGATTTCAAAAAAACATTTGAAACCGAACTTTCACCTCCACCTCCTAAGAAGAGTAAGTCAGACAAGGCAGTGAATGCTAGTAAAGCTGCAAAGAAGTCCAAAGCTAATTCAGACGCTGACATTGAAGCTGATATAGAAAGCAATGCCGAAGCAATTGAAAGAGTATACAAGGAAGCTCAAAGGTTGACGACATCCCCATACCCAGAGGAATCAGTGCTCAAATCTAACACTAAAGCTAAACCAAAGAGAAAAGCTACAAAGAAAACAGAACAATCTAAAGAAATCGTTCCTAAGCCACCAAGAGTTAAAAAGGAACCAAAAGCTCAAGATTGGGACACTACAAAAGCTAAAAGTGCAAGAGTACATGGCTCAAGAAATAAGAGAAATACATCAAATCTCAACAGTGCTGAGACTATGTTATTATTTAAGGCTGTCATTATTTGTAAAACAATCACCAAAAATTTGATTGATTGGACTAAGATTTCAGGGCTGTTTAATGGAGTTTCTGAAGAAACTTTAAAAAGAAAATGGCCAAGAATAAGAATGCTAATGGGTCATAACGGTAGCAAAATTGCTAGACGTACCTGGAAAAGAATATTGCTGGCAGCTGTGAAAGAAGGTAAAATAAGTTTACCTGAAGTTGAAGAACTAGATTTGGAAAATCTTGTTAAAATTTGGCAGGATGCTGAAATTTTAGGATTAACAGATGAAACTTCTGATAGTTTATTTGCGAATTATCAAGATAACATTTCACATTACAATTTTGTCAAGACGTCACAAAAAACGAGTGAATTCTTGTATGACAATAATTCGATGATCCAAAGGGAGCAATACCTAGTCAGTAGGGCATTCACCTTTAGTGCTACTGAGGATGGCGAAGCTGAAAAAATTGAAGATAGCGATGACGAATCCTCATCAGTTGAGCGGGCAATGATCAGAAAGACCATTATTGCAATTATATTAAGTGGAACAAATACTAATATCAGAAAACTGCCATTGCTGGAAAATTTTGACAAAGACTTGGTTGATGAAGTGTTTGTCGAAATGACAAGAAAGAAAGAAGTTGCTGTTAGTGCAGATGCTAAAGTTTTATTAGGAGAGACTTTGACACACATTTTGGAGAACAACACCTACGATTTTTCATTATTGAAAGCTAATCAAGTACACAACTTATTGAAGGAATTGTTTGAAACAAGTAAAGGTTTTGTGTTGAGTCCACTTTTTGATAACTCATATATGGTACCAATAATAGAATTATCTGCTAGAAAGCAAATGGATATTGTTCGTGTGGATCACTATAGGAAAGATGTACTCTATGGTTACGAAGCAAGAACTTTGGAAAGGGAAAAACTGGATTGTGATGTTATATTAACCCCTGGATCAGAAAAAATTCAGATGAGTGAAGGGAGATCACCACCAGTACCGATGAGTAAACCTTGTTCCCGTATCTGGATGGATGTTGAAGGTAAAATCAATAGGACCGTATGGAACAAGATTAACAGATTGGTATTGACAACTGTATTATCCCAACCTGGTATCACAAGGGCTGACTTATTTGAGAGATTTACAATTATCTTAAGTAAAGAAGAACTGATGGAGATGTTAAAGTGGTTAACTGAGGCCAAGGCTATCTACGAAGGTGACTTTCAAGGAATTTGGCTTCTACCGTCATGGTATACCATATTCGGGACCAGCTAGCGTTTTAGCCATCGAGCTATTTCATGAATACACGAACACACTTTCCACCAATATATAATTTTACTAGTATACTCAATGGTTATTGTGTAGACGTTTCGCGCGACTTTGGAAAAGTATGGAGAAGTTTTTTATTGGCGAGATTTTTTTTTTTCAAGGAAGTTGTTAATTGATGTCACCACAAGGAGATTGAAGCCGTTATCAACTAAACTATTGTCAAGTATTGAAAATTATACAATGCCTCCAGTTCAACAAGTTCAATATGGTCAGCAACCATCTAATTTTGAGAAATTCAAAATGGGTGCCATGATGGGTACTACAGTTGGTGTTGTTGTTGGTGTGTTATTTGGTGGGTTTTCCATTATAACAAACGGTGCTGGTCCAAACGGTGTTATGAGAACTTTAGGTCAATATATTGGTGGTTCAGCTGCAACTTTTGGGCTATTTATGAGTGTCGGTTCAGTTATCAGATCTGATGACTCAACTTTGGAATATTTGGAAGACTATAACCCACAAAACATGCAAGAATTAAGAGCTATTGCTAGAGCTAAATTTGAAATCATGAATGAACAAATCAGAAGAAGAGATTGATTTTGAGAAAGACTTAGTCTGATGAAAAACTGGACCCTTCTGATCCATGATGCATTGAGAGAAAAGTGATTAATGATTGTATGGCTAAACTTGTGTATAAGTAATTTATTTAACAAAAAGACTTTAAAACTGTAGTCAACGAATCAGCGGTATTAATCATAATAGAAGTTAGCCATGACGATTAGTTGAGATAGTAACTACTTGATTTGCTATTGAAACGCTGGACTTATAATAGCTATAATAGCTATAATAGCTAAGAATGTTTGTTGATTAGCGAGCGCGAGAAAAAATCAATCTTTTAGGAAGGTGCTGATACTCGTGTTCAACAATAGAAGCAAATAGATACCAGTCTAAGTATAACAATTGAGATTGTAAATTTGGTGTTGAATTATAGAGTACCTGGCTGGATCATTGGCGACAAGAAGGCGGTAGACCATGATGACTCAAACCGAATATAAGTGTATCAATTTTAACCAGGATTTCTCCTGTATATCAGTGGGTACAGAGAATGAATTCAAGATATTCAATGTTGACCCTTTTGGAGAATGCTTTGAGCTTGGTGAGTAGGGATACACTGGTTTAAACTGGCACTTCAATACTAATGTTAACTATAGACTCTGGTGCCAATGTTGCAGAAATGCTTTTTTCCACTTCACTTGTGGCGATTGTGGGTGTAGGGAACAAGCCAACTACATCACCTAGAAGATTAAGAATACTAAACACCAAAAAAAAGACAAATATATGCGAATTAACGTTCCCCACTGCTGTCTTGTCCATTAAGTTGAATAGGAAAAGACTAGTTGTGGTGTTGGTTGATCAAATATATATATATGATATAAGTTGTATGAAGTTATTACACACGATAGAAACTTCACCAAATGAAAATGCACTTTGTGACCTAAGTTCAAGCGATGATTCAATTTTAATATACCCAGCTCCTGGTCCCAATGTTGCCTCGCCATTCAGCGTTAATGATACCAATAATAATAAGTTTGATAACAATGGGACAAAGAAAAAACCTGCAAATGATAGTACTCATGAAGTTGGAACTGTTGTACTTTTCGATGCACTGAATATTGCACCTTTGAATATAATAAAAGCACACAAGACGCAGTTAGCATCGATATCGTTGAACAACAATGGTACTTTATTTGCCACGGCGTCTACAAAAGGTACAATAATAAGAATTTTCAATACAATGAGCGGGAACAGAGTTAATGAATTTAGAAGAGGGTCATATTCTGCACTTATACATAAACTGACGTTTAATCTGAGCTCAACTTTGATAGCAGCCACGTCTGATACTGAGACTGTGCATATTTTCAAACTACAACAAGATGATGCGCTGGGTGGTGATGAATTTTTGGAAAGTGGTGGAGACATGGATGACGATGCAGAGGATAATGGTGGTGCTAGTGGTGCTAGTGGGAATACTAGCGCCAACCAATCCGATGGTGAAAATATAGACGAATTAGAAGAACGAATTATACCTAGATCTACCAATTCAAATGTTAAAATTGAACCTAAAAGGCAACCATCAATCACAGATAGGATATATCAAAATCTACCTAAACACATATCATCGATTCTTGAACCTCAACGTGACTTCGCATTCTTACGAACACCAAATCCTCACAAGGTTAAAAACGTTGTAGGGTTCAGCGGTAAAAATGTACTAGTGGGAAGCACTGATGGTTCGCTCTTTGTTCACACTATCCCTTCGAGAGGTGGTGAGTGTGTCCTAGTGAAGCAATACGCTTTTGATTCATGAATTCACATACATATATATACATACATATATATATATATACATCACATGTGAGTCTCCTGTCTTGTTCTCTTATTAGTGTATAAATTTCTAAAATTCTCGAATCTGATGATTTGCTACTCGTAGTTCTTTATTACCGGAATTTTGACAATCATCGCAAAAAATCAAAATCAAAAAAAAAAAAAAAAAAAAAAAAATCCACACAGACACGACGACGTCTGCTATCACAATATTTGGGCTTCTGTAACAAACATTTTACATGAAAGGCTGTGCAGGGTCCTTTAAGATTCAACTAGATACACTAGATATTGAATGAAGAATTGATATTATTGCGCATAGAGGATAGAGATAATGTTTGGAATAGGGAAGGCTTCAAAGTCACACAGCGGCAATGGGCCTACTTTTTTCGATATTAGGTGAGTATCTCGTGTGTGCATCTCTGTAGAGTTTTCCAGCTTTGTGTATGCTGAGTTTGGAGATCTTTAGCTCAACAATGCAAATGCAAATAGGGAGAGTGTTTTAACTAACCATGGGTCAATTAGAGTAAAGAGTACATATAAAAACCTGGTACTAGTCAAAGGCTCACAATATGAATCACCTTCAGTCCTGTTGAATGGACATTTGGTCTTTTCATTGCCGGATTCTATAAGTGCTAAAAAAATCAGTTTGAAGTTGGTTGGGAAATACAAATTGGACTTCTTGGAAGTCATGGCTCACCAAAGGTCTACTGTATCGAGTCCTGTTAAGCAAGAAGCTGTTATATTTGAAGTTACATGGGATAATCTATTAGTCAATTCTGAAGGTGTTGTAACGGTTAGTCCCTCTGATAAAGTTACAACAAATCCAAATGAGGCTAGACATTCCGGACAACGTCATGGTATATCGGCACTATCTTCTTCTTCACATGTTAAGAAATCATCAACTCCGAAGAAAATCAATAGAACAAATGCTCCATCTTCTTTAACCTTGCCAGTAAATGGTGTCTCAGGTACACCTTTTGAAAACGTCTCTACACCAAATGGCGCTTCATTTATCTTACCTGGTGGGAACTATGATTTACCTTTCAAGTGTATGTTGCCAGGTGATATACCAGAAACTGTGGAAGGTCTTGTTGCAGGATCTGTCTTATATAAATTTGAAGCTTCAATTGATAGAGGAGGTTTTAAATCTCCTATAAATAAATATAAATATTTTAGAATTTTCAGAACATTGTCAAGTGACAATTTACAACTATCTGAAACTATGCAAATTGGGAAAACTTGGCCGGGGAAATTACAATATGAAGTTAGTATACCTGCAAGAGCCGTTCCAATTGGTGGTAAAACTCCATTAAATATATTGTTGGTACCTTTCATTAAAGCAATGAAATTGGGTCCTATAAAAGCACAAATTATTCAATATTATTCTTTCAAAGGAATCCAAGGTGATGTTTATGATGATCAACAACAAATCCTGGATTTAACAATGACACAAATGGAAAATCATGAATTAACTGATAAACTAGCTATAGAGTCATTTATTGATATTCCATCAAATTTGAAAAAAGTTACCCAAGATTGTGATTTAAAAGAAGATCTGATTAAAGTTAGACATAAATTGAAAATTCAAGTTAATATAATTCAACCTGATGGTCATATGAGTGAATTAAGAGCAAATTTACCAATAAGTTTTTATATATCACCAGATGAAGAAATGACAGGTCGTACAATTGTTTTAGATAAACATGGTAAGATTCATTTTAGAAAAGAAGAAGAACCATTGTTTGAAAAAAATAAACATAATCAAAATTTCAAAAATCACCAAAATAATAAAGATTTTGCACCGCCTGTTTACGAAGCTCATATTTATGATCAGTTATATGGTGACTCCAGTAACAATGCAAGTGGGACAAATTCAGGTGCAGTTTCACCAGATTTACTGACACCAGGTAATGTATCGCCTATAAATTACTCTTCCGGTACAACATCACCAAATCCATGGGGTGGATTATCTCAAAGCCCAACCCCGGGTGCTATATCACCATTACCGATATTACAAAATCAAACACAATCAAATGGCGGTGGTGAAGGATATTTTGGAATTCCAACTAGACCATCGAATAACACTTTCAATAGCAATAATGGTAGTATTGCGAATAGTCCAAATGGAGGTGCATCTCCAGCGGTATCACCATTATTAGAGGCAAGTATTCATAATGCACATGGACATAATATTGATGATGAGCTGTCAAGAAGTCTTGAAGCTTTAAAATTCACTCATATATCTGATTTACCATCATATCAAGATGCAATTGAAGCTGATGATGTAGCAGAGGAAAATCAAGAATTTGCACCAAATTATGAAAATTCTGACGATGAAGAAAATGATAAAATATTTGGTACAATTAAAGGACCAACTTCCTTACCAAAATTTGGAGGATTAACAAGTAAAAATGTTCATGGTGATAATGTATCAACATCATCGCATAGTCGAACAAATTCTTTACCAAGTACAAGAGTTCAAACTCCCAAAAGACAATCACCAGTTGGTAAAATAGATTTACCCACTTTAAACGTTTCATCTACATCAACAAGTTCCAGTGTTACACCAAATGGAGCTAGTAGTAGTTCAAATTCAAATGTAGGTTCAAGTTCTCAATTACCACAAAGACCATCAACTTTTAGAAGTTCATCATTGAATAATATACTGTCAAGACATGGATCTTCATCAAATTTAAATGCAAGTGGTAAAAGTCAATCAACAACTACAAGTTCATCAAATTTATCCAAATTGGCATACAAGAAATTTTTAAAGAAAGACAGAAAGTGATTTTAGTTCACAAATAATGAAAAATAAAAAATTAATGACGTATTTTATCAATCGTAGCTATCACTATATATACAATGTTTATGTTACTCCACCCACTATAAGTTGATTAACAAGAAAAAACAACGGATTTCACGTTGATTGTTTATAGTCATCTCCGAATTTTTGTGTAACCCGCTGCTGAATCATCCGGTAAAAACAGGTATGGACAAATAAGTAACCCCATACTTTCTCAACTTTTTTTTTTTTTTAGTTCCACAGGAACCACAGCAAAGAAAGTAAAATTGTTCCGGTGAGTATTATTATTCTCTGGACATTTTGATGTCTTAAATATTTATACTTAGATAATCTGAGAATTTTTAGATTCGTAAGTTTGTGTTTTGAATTTAAAATTTACGTAAAATGTATGGAGTTTGTTCAGTTAGTGTAGAAAAAAAATTTGTATAAAATGCCTAGATGTTCATGTACGCTGTGGTTTGCAATGCAACAAGATTTGGGATACAATCAAAGTCGAGTTAGATTCCTGATAACTCAAATATACAAGTTCCAATTAACCTTGATTAAAAAAAATTATCATATCATATAGTTCATTTATTGTCATCATCGTAAAATTGATGTTTTCGTGTAGCCTCCTCCTATGGCATGGTTCCCTTCTATTGAAAAACAACAACTTCTGCCCGGAGAAACTCGTTGCTGCCCTCCGCAAAGGACAAAAACTGGGGGTGCGTGGTGCGTACCAAACTAATTCCTAGGGCTGCCAATTTTGCCCATCAACACTTTTCCAAAATAGAGGAAAAAAAAAGCTGGTTTTTTCAATCCCACAAAGGACTTTTATATGAAACATCTTTTTGAAAGGAAGCCGCTCTATATTTTGCAAGAGGTTGTGTTTGTATTTCCAAGTTAGTTTCCTCTCTTACAAAGGCCCAACAAATAGCGGCTCATAGCGCTTCATTATTGGTCTACTATATTTAGCTTTCATTACTTCGAGTATAAAAGAAAACCCACCGGCTATTATCATATATTCAATACAATAAAGAAAAGTAACCTATTCAAATAATAGCTTAATAAGATGTCATCCATTGCTCACATGCTAGGTCAAAATGACCAGCTAGATAAGTCAGATTCTAAAAATAAAACTGGTGATACTTCTCAGATTAATCAAATACCCAAAATAACAACAACTTCACCTTCAGCGGTTAATAATGATAACGAACCAAAGTCATCAAATGCTGAAAAATCACCTATTAAAGACAAAATAGCGATAGATAACATTTCAAATTCAAATATTCCAGCCGTTAGAAACTCTGTCGACCTAACATCAGAACAAAGCAATACCGGAAATGGGAACAGTGTTGATACTGATTCTCAAGATTCAAATAATAATAATAGTAATTACAGCAGTAATCAAATCGCTCATCAAAGGAAAAGATCAAAAGTTTCAAGAGCTTGTGATGAATGTCGAAGAAAAAAAATTAGATGTGATGCAACTTTTAGTTCAACTTCAAATTCAGTATTAAAACCTTGTACAAGCTGTATTAAAAACAAAGAATCGTGTTCTTTTGATAGAGTCCCATTGAAAAGAGGCCCAACAAAGGGTTATACAAAACCGGAAAGCGATTCAAGAGAGCGCTCAAGATCAAGCCATTCAAGAAGATCAAGTAGTATGAGTAACCATCCAGCTTTACAACAAATGAACCAACAACCAAATCAACAATTAAGACCAAACTCTTCATCTCCAATAACTTTACCGCCTCTGATCTCTTTAACAAATAATGTACCATTGAAAAATTATGCAAATAATAATGGGAATAATAATGCTTCTGCTCCTGGAAGTTCTTCGAATTCATTAGATGTTTCAAGTTCTATATCTCAACCAACGTCACCAAGACGTGGGAGCACATACAGCCAAGGTGGTGGTAGTGGACCTGATCAACCTTTAAACTCACAGGCTTTGGCTGTAGCTCAACAACAACAGCACCAACAGCAACAGCAACAGCAACAGCAACAATCTGGGACAAATGGATCTATACCCCAAGGCCTCTTTTGGAAAGTTCCTTACAGTCAAGGGCCTTTTGATAGGAAAGGATCAGTTGATTCAGTTTCTTCATCGTTTAGTGATTCAAGATCATCAAGGTTTTCCTCTGGCTCTCTTCCTGGTGGTATAAACTCTAATGCACCAAATAGTAATTTTGTTTTCGGAGCAAGACCAAATGTTAATTATGAATCTTCTGTCATTTCAGATTCAGAAGATGAAAGGGTATCAAATTATTCACCAAGGGCTTCAATTGATGTTTCAAGAGTTAATAGAAGTCGTTCAAATTCCTCAAATGTGCCCCCTCAACCTGCAAGCCCTGCAATGTCAACGTCTTCATTAAACAGCTTAAATCAAGGTTTTAGCAAAAATATGATGATTCAAAATAGTAATATTGCTTTAGCTCAACAACAACAACATCAAATGGTTGAACTTTATTATCAATTAATACATCCCACTTTTCCCGTATTACCATTGAATAAACAATCACTAGGAAATTTATTAGCAATACCACCTTCAGAAAGTCAAGACATTCAAGAAATTAATAATTTAATTGTTCACTCATTTTATTCTTCATTGGACGGGCTAATTATCGCAGCTTCAAGAGGCGCAAGATCACCTTCAATAATTTCTATGCAACAGTTGAATTCAAATCAAACAAATCCTAATCCATTGGGAATAATTGGAGTCAATTTTACAAATTTAATCAAAATTTTCCCTCAATTTCAATCCAAATTTAATCTCTACTCTCAGAACGTTGTGATACTATTTACATCTTCGATTGTACTTTTATCTTATTCCATTGCATTGTTGGGATTTGAATCAGATATTTATATCAGTGCAAGTGTTGCAGTTTTCAACAAGTTGAAGATATTTAGATTGTTTTGGGATAAAACTCATCTTGTTACTGCCGAAAATTACGATGATTATAATTCAATACTGAAAAGATTATACGTATCGCTGGATATTCTCGATACCTTGCAATCATTATCATTTGGTATTCCAAAATTGATTTCCGTGGATTATGATCCTTCAATAATTGATGATTTGTACCCAGATTTCAACGAATTAGCTTCAGCCCATGGATTGGATTTTGAAATGGCAAAGAGAAATATGAAATTCGGTTTAATACTAACCAAAATAAGTTCATCGAGAAAGTTTGCTGAATTAACGTATTCATCAACTTTTTTGGGTGAGTTGAAAAACAAATACAACTATTTTTCAAATATAATAGAAAAGTCGACCACTTCACATCATGATCAAACATCTGCATATTTCTTGGATTTAATAATCGCAAAATTTGAACTTGTTGGGTTCTTGGATGAAGTTTGTCAAAGTGTTATAGGACAATCAAAATTGGATGAAGAACTTATATATGATTTCCAATTAAAGTGTTTGAGAATTGTCAAAAGACACTTGGAACTTCAATCGAATTTGTTGAAATCTATAAAAAATCACACTAATTCAATTGATAACAACCAATCAGTATCTCCGTTCCTGCCTTTAGCATTCAGACAATCCATCAAAGCTCTTAATATTCAGAAAATATTGATCAATTCACTACAGTTTAATAAGGATTTGATTGCTAGACTATCTAAACCACTAAACGATTTGATTAGTTTGAATAACTACCTCAGCTTACTGAAACCTTTCAAGACTGAAGAACTTAATAATCATATAAATTTTGTTTTCGCTTCAGAACATTTGAAGTTCTTGGAGTTATTTGAGGCTTCGTCTACTTCTAATATGAACAAAGAAGTGGAATTGCTAAAACATTGGGTAGGATTGATTAAGGATGTCAAAGATTTCATTTTAAAGGAAGATTATGATGGTTGGTTTTAATTGAGGTATGGGTAATTGGTTTCATATTTGAGCTTGTTTCATTTCGTAATATTTATACATGATATAATACATTTCCTAGTAATAATTTAAGGTTGGCGATTAAATACCGTAACCAATTAATTCACGTAAATCTTCCCTTCTGAGAAAATTGAATTGGAATAGTAAACCTACGTCATTTTTCAAATGCAAATTACAATGATATTCTTTTTGTCGTTAGTTATACAAAATATGTGAAACATTGTGATTTATGACGATAATGTTTTTGCGGTAACAATTGAGCTTTGGTCAAAGACAACTTACGGCGGACGATGAGAGACTTATATGGCTGACCGAAATGCAAGTAGGAGACTGTTTAAGTGAAAGAAAAAAAGCCCATCAACGATTAGACAACGTGGTGTGTTCCTCTGAGGACGACATGGGTACCAAGGCATGAAGGGTTCATGTAGTCAATTTGAGAGACTGAACAGGTATATTATTAACATCTTTTTGTGATATGCTATTACCAGTGACTTCTTTTCTATTAAAATCTTGGTCATCGTCGTCATCATCGTCGTCATCGTCATCATCATCATCATCATCATCATCATCGTCGTCATCGTCGTCATCGTCGTCGTCGTCGTCATCATCATCGTCGTCGTCATCATCATCATCGTCATCGTCGTCGTCATCATCATCATCATTATTATCATTGTCGTTATCTCCATCGCCATTCGATGCACCCTCCTTTGAGCCATTCTCAATTTCTCTTGCTTTTTGTATTTCCTTCAATTTTTTAACCAATATCTCTACGATATCACTCCATTCTCTCATACCACCCATACCAATATCACCACAGACTAGCACTTTTTCCACTGGCTTTAAAATCTCAATCCACGGTGAATCTTCTTGTAATGATGCTAAATGCTTGCTAGTGACAGGATGGGTGTACATGAAAGTATTCATTGCAGGAGCAACTAAAATAGGAGAAGCAGGATTCCAACTTCTAACAATTGCAGTTAATAAATTATCACAAATACCATTAGATATTTTTGCCAAGGTGTTTGCGCTAAGGGGACTGATTAACAATATATCAGCCCATCTTCTTAATTCTGTATGTAAAACTGGATCACCCATTTTTTTATAACCAAACCATTCTTCTTCATCTCTCCAAATTTTAACATCGGAGTTTATTTTCAAACCTTTTAGAAAATGTTCAGCACATTTCGTAACAACTAGCTGAATAGAGACTTTTGAAGAACCAAACAATTTACAAATCTTATCAATGATTAATGGAACCTTTATAGTTGCAACCGAACCAGTAGCACCAATCAATATATGAATTTTATTATCGTCTTGCTTTTGGAAAAATTCATAAAATGGTACTGTAGTTGTTGGGGTTCCAATAACGGCTTTTGTTTGTTTTTCTTTAACTTTCTTTGGGATGGCTACTGGTTGAGTTTGATGAAGATCTTCTAATTTTTGACTATCGGTTGGCGAGGGTATACGATGATGAGGATGATCTCTAAATGTTGGTGATGCGCTGTCTTTCCTGTTTATGAATTCAGGAGATCGTAGACCAGCAGCTGTAACGTTTTCTTGTGGATAATGATGGTATGTAGAGAAATTATTTGCAGTGAAGTGAATGAAGTCACCATTGGTATTTGAATTTTGTCTTGAAGAATTTGCAGATCCGCTATATGTACTGGATATGCTTGGATTTCTTGATGGAATAGAATTCGATATTGAATGTTGTCTTTGAATACTGCTTTGGTTTGATGTTTTGGGATCAATAGAAGATGATGATGATACTTGATGATTTGTGGCGGCTTGTGTACCAGATGTAGTTGAAGGTGTTTTGATCTTTGTTCCAAGTGCAGAGGGATGCTGCGATATCACCGACCCTTGAGGTTGAGCCCCAGTTGAACCTTGAGCCAGTGTAGTGATATGAACCGCTGAAGGTCTGGCGCTGATTGAACCTCTATGAGATTTTTCAGTTTGATCTGGAACAGTAAATGAAACAGTTCCATATTTTGGGCAAGCTCCTGAATTTGAAGTTGGTAATTGCGTTGGAACAGCGGATGGTCGAGTTGGTGTTATATTGTCAGTTGAATTATTTGAATTTGAATTATTTGTTGATGGAGATGTTGAGGTATTGATATTCAAATTATTTGATCTTTTGAGTTGGTTTTCATTAGTAATTTGAGCCTTAACAGGTGAGCCTGACGAGTTTGAAGTCTTGTTCAAAATCGAAGCCGCTGGCTTAGCCTGTGGTTGATTTTTGAAAGGATTTGGATTTTGTTTCAAATCTTGTTGTTCAGGCATCTTTTATAACAATGGACAGAAATAAAACCTATTTGGCGCTTAAATGTGCACACAGTTATAACTATAAAACTGTTCAATTAAATTGATAATTATTGACAAAGAACCACTTTTAATATATTCTCAACTGGATTCTTGTTTTCCTCTCTTTGAGATCAAATAAAAATGTATCTTTGGAATGCTGAAATCAACAGATATATATTTTAAAATTAAGGGCCAAACAACCAATTATAATTCCGAACTAGCAGAAGACTCTACTTTTCAGTGGAAAGACACAGCAAAGTTCAATCAGCAAGGCACAATTGTACTCTTGAGAATCAAAAGCTCTAATTGAAGTAAACTTTAATGAATTTGAATGTATTCTTTCTAGTTAAATTGAGGCAAATATATTCAGAGAATTGGTGAGTAGGAAAAAAAAAATTGGTTCACTTGTATATTCAACAATTTTGCGTAATACACGAAAGTGATGTGGGAATTTCCGGAAGCAGTAACTCTGTTGCGCCAAAAGCGACAATTTGGCGAGAGTATTACCATATGAGGCTCAAGATTTCGGTCCATATTACACTCAAACCGAAATTTGACGTCAGTGGCAAAAAGTACATTACTATAAGTGGACTTAATAGCGTAATTTGCAGTTGGCTATTACACTTTAACCGAATTTTTAAACTGCGCAAAAATAATTTAGTACAGTCACAAACTACTTTAACCCATTGGGAAGGCAATCCAATTTACCTTTAGTTCAAGAGTATCTACGTATAAAAGGTTAACTAATTTATAAGTAGTCCAGCGAGAAAGAGTACAGTTTTTTCTACCCAAAAACGTGCTAGTAAATGTTTTATTCTTGTCCTTTCTCTTGTCTTTCGCTAGAGAACCCCAAAGAAAAGCACTGAAAGATCATGGCATCGCAACTCACAGGCAAAGTGGAAACAGAGTTACAGTATTGGTTCACTGGTTTTCGCAAAAAAAGCATACTCGTTCTGTAAAGAAACAAACATTGCGCAATTTTGCGAGTTTTGCGAAAGTTTGCGAGAATTTTAATATTGATTCATATTTATTGTTTGTTGCTCTGGTGATTAAATTGTACAGTGATATATGTCTTGAGAGCTACCAAAGAGTAGAAATAGCAGGACATTTGGTGCTCAAACGTGTGTAAAATATTTCTGTAACTCAAATATGAACTCATCTCGAAGATACTATGTCCTAGTATAATTTTCTAAGCCTTACTTGTTCCACCTCCATACTTTTCCTCTACTGACTTTTGAATTATCATACACCACAAAAATTCGCGGGCTAAAGTGGCCGACACGGAGCTTCCCAATGAAAATCGACTTGATTTGAATTAATAAGATCAAGTTAGTCAATTGATCAGTTTGTACAAAGAACCACTTTCTACTGTTCACTTTAGATCTAGACAAACCAATAATGTTCAGAAGTACGTTCTTACGTCCAGTGAGCCAGGTACGTTTTCGGGTTTTCCCTTTGCTTCAAAATTTGATGTTCAGGCACTATTTGTAAGCTTTGCATAGTTTGATATACTAACCTCCCACTGAATCAAGATTCGCTCACCATTATTTAGATTGAACTCACAGGCTTCATTCATCAGATTACTATCTACTGAAACCAAAGAAGCTATCGAAAAAGCCGTTGCCTCTGCACCAGTTGTGCTGTTTATGAAAGGTACCCCAGAATTTCCTCAATGTGGGTTTTCAAGAGCTACAATTAATATACTAGGTCAAGTTGGTGTTGATCCAGAAAAATTTGCAGCTTATAACGTTTTGGAAGATAACGAACTACGTAATGGTATTAAAGAATTCAGCGAATGGCCAACTATACCTCAACTCTACGTTGAAAAAGAGTTCATAGGTGGTTGTGATATCATCTCATCAATGGCTCAATCTGGTGAATTGGTTCAAATGCTTGAAGAAAAAAATGTCTTGGTTCCAGAAGATGAATAGACTTGAGTAGAATAACTCTATGTACATACTATAATTCCCATGCTTTACGTATATTTGTGATTGAGTAAAATTGAGTTTCAAACTAAACATTTGTATTCTTACGCCTTTAGATTTGATTGTTGTGAATCTTTATCAACATCAAACTCCGTTAGAAGAACTGAAATCATATAGACTTCATCAATATGTATCTGGATTAAAAGGTAACCATGTATGCTTGTTGCTGAATGTATCTCTACAATCATGGTCATAGATACCTAAAAAGTATACCAGATATATACCAGATTAAGTCAAGTCATGAATCGAACATTCATAATCACGATTTTTCAATCGAGACCAATCACTAAAGTTTTTGTCAGTACGTTTTTTTCCAACTTAGGAAATGGACACCCCAGTAGGAGCTATGATAGACATGGTACGTTCAGAATAGCTGAATTAAATAATCCAATAGAAATTGAACAATTTAATCAAGTAAGTAACTGTTGCATTCATCTGAGGGAAGTTTAACATTGCATTTAAACCTAGTTATAGTGAAAAACCTCCAATGACATGAATGCGGATGGAAAACTGATAAAAGTTAATTGATAAAAAAAAAGTGTACATATTGATGTTTGAACCTGCTACCAGCAAAAGGCTTGTAATTATCTCCAACCCTTTCGATTATTAGATTCAAATCACTAATTGTGATTATCACGCCAACAAGAACCCATATACTCATCAAACATGCCTCATACTCCCCATAATGGCCAGCTGTCGGTAAATGGAATTACCAATTAGACTTACCATCCAACCCATTCCTTTCCTCAATCGGTGATACACTTTATATCAAAAGTACAGTAATATACATGAATCGTAACTATTCGGGATTCAAATTATTATAGTTCCCTATACAAGTGTTTCGTTTCGCGAAATAGCCCTTAACCAAAAAACACGTTACAATCCATAGTCACAAAATCATACCACTATGAATCGTATCACTTTTGACAAGTTTCATACTGATAGTGTTCCAAAGTTTATAGCGAGAACTTATTGTTTAGACATGTCTGTGTCTCAGTGATAACCTGATTTTCTCAACCTTGTGGAATCATTCATGTAGTAACTAAAAAATAACGGATAGATACATGGCATCATTATTGTCTAGGTGAATCACTTAACCAAGATGATTCAATTGTCTAAATGAGTGTATATAAACTAATGAAAATCTTTCTAAAACACATATCTTCGCTTTGAAGATCAATATCGATCAACATCGAGTCCTAATACTCTTAATTACTCTTAACTACTACTACTATTATCATTATGGTTTCTCAAACAATGGTTAGATCTTTCCAAAGATCAATGGTGCAAATGAATAAATCAGTTGCTGCAAATTCAAACAGAGCTCAAATCTTAAAATTCTCACAGTATTTGTTTGGTTTAAGTGCTTTCTTCTCAGCCGGTTTCTATGGAATGTACAGAACTTATTATCAAAATAACAAGATAAAATCAATCTTTACACAAGAAAGACATAAAGTTGGTGCAGATGCACATCACTCTATGTGAGGGAAACAAACAATAATCAGCTGCTTGCTAAAGTGTCTCTTTCAAGATGATTGTTTGTAACGAAGTCAATGAAGGTTATGAAATTATTTTTAAATGTATGTTGTAGTTTAAGCATTGTAATATTAAGCTAGTATTGAATATCTTGATATCCATACGTTACACACCGACTAATGGCACAAAACAATTCTATCAAAATAAACAAAATTTTCATTAAAATCAAGCATCAAGCATCAAAGACAAAATTTCAGACGAAAGAAAAAGGCAAAATAGAGGAAATATAGATCACAAGAAATTTTCGTTAAAGCTATAAAAATTCCAGCTCTTCGAAAAATCTTTTAACTTTGGCCTTGGTAGGACCATGTGTAATTTTGGCATCTAACAAGTTGTCAATTTCAGGTAAAAGTTGTAAAAATTCATCAGAGTACTTTCTAAGGACAGCTTTCAAAAAACCAAGAGCTGTATGATACTTCCAAACCAATTCGACATTGTTATCAGCTTCTTCAGCAACATCAGGAACTTTGATCTCATCAGCTTGGTCAATCTTCAAAGTTGTGGCTTCCAAAATGGAAGTTAACTCACCATAAACAACTTTTAGCAATTTTGTTGAGTTTCCTGAAATTGCAGCACTGGACAACAATCTAAAGATAGATTCCATTGCAGAAACATTTACCAACCCCAAGTTGTATTTGTTTTCATCGTTCAATGAGTATTTGATTAAAGACTCGGACGAGATAACATCAAAAGATTCCAAAACATCTAAAACTAAATACCCATTTTCAGGAGCAGAGTTCCAATATTTGATAATCGCATCTATTGCCCATAATTCCCTTTGGATAATGACATTTGAAGATTCGACTTCGAAAACTTTTAAATTCTGATCTTCAACGCCATCTTCTGTAGCCTCTTCTGAAGAATCGACCTTCGCTTGATTATCAGCGCTTGTCTTTTTGTAACTAAATGATTCTTTACCCAATAGAATTTTTAAAAAGTGTGAAGTATTTCCAACGTATTTCCCTGCATGGGAAATCGATCTGTTACCCACAAAGGCAATGACTTGAAAGACAAAAGTTATCAATAATGCGCTTGGCGATTTGTAATCTTTGATTTTCTCTTCAATTGATGCAACAAGATTAAAATATTCTTCATTTGTTGCCTCCTTGTGTAAAATTTCCACAAGCTTCTCTGTTTCATCTTTTAATAATACGTTTTCGTTCAAAAAAAATAGCTTACTCTGCTCTTCATCAAAATTGAGGTTCACATCTTTGAGCTTATCTTCACCAAAAAGTGATAGATAGTAATCTTTGATTTCTGAGCTTTCGTAAAGTGATGTGTCTAAATACTGATGGAACTCTTCGCTTAGTGTTTGCTGAATTTTTTCAGTGGTAGCCAATCTCAATTCTTTTGCGATCAAGTTTCTGATGAAAGCGATTCTTGGATGGTATTTACTTTTGGAGTTTCTTGTTGAATCAACCTCCCATTCACGCCATTTCCATGTAAAATTAAAATTACTTAATTGAACAGCTAACCAATCGAGATATCTAAATCTTAGCTCGAAGTCAGTGACATGAATATTGGTGTAAAAGAAACGAATTGCTCTTCCAAGAACAGGTGCAATCGCCGCAGCTGCATTCGAACAAGCTTCAACTAATGTGGTGTAAAAATAAGCATATGGCTGTGAAACGGTTGGTAGTTTAAAAATTAATGATAAGACATTTTTGACGGCGACATCCTCAGTTTTCCATGTTGATAGTTCCTCATCAGAATGTTGATTTGCTTCGTGGATATCTTTTAGCTGATCAACAGAACTTGCAGGTGGAGAGAAAACGCCATCTGCAAAAAATAGATCTAAGGTAATAATTTGTCTAGCAACCTCTTTTCTATTGAACTCCAAGGCCTCTACAATATCAATCACAATATCATCAAAGAGTAACCCAGCAAATTCTGTACTTTTTGGTACAGTATCAAAACCAAATACTGGTAAATAAACTTCAAATGTGAGCCTTGGGGTTTTCCACATACCATCAACACTGCCTAACCCTGTGTTCAATCCACTGATGTCAGTGTATGTCTCAATTGGTTGAATCGAAAACTGTGGCAAGCTAGTTTTTTCAGTGTCAACAAGCAAGTGTTGTAAAGATGAGTTTAGATCAGGAAGAATTTTGTGGATTTTGGTGAAATCGTCCGAAAGGAATTCTCTGAGTGATGGTAAAATCAACTCGATGATATTTTTCGCCTCATATGGTGCATCATTATCGTTGACAACGAAGGGCTTGGTCATTGTAACGTTTTGGTTAACAACCTTGAAATGTTCTGCGGTCTCTATAATTTTTTCGATACCACTTTTTAGCTCCTCAGATGGACTACCGTACGATAAAAGATATGGAACATTGATCAAGGTGTTGTAAAAGATGGCCTCTGCTAGTGCGTTTCTCTTATCAGATGTGGACTTTTGTAAATCAATCGCAAAGTTCAAAAACTGAAGATATATGTTAATTAGACCACTATCTTTTACCAATGATGTGAGAGTGGAAAGAAATCTCAAAATCAACTTTATTTTGTTCCATGGGCCAGTTTCAAAAGATTCTGGGATATGTGATTTATTCAATGAAGACTCAATAGACTCTTGTGCCTTTTGATGAAAATATTCAATCACCACTTTACCAATAGCTGGATTTTTGGAGTTTACAACTTGAACAAGACCTGATATGTGAAGTATTTTTTGTGGTTGTTCAGTTACCACACCAAATAAGGTATTCAGAACAGCATCACGAAGGGTTTTTTCGCTTTCGAAGTTTCCAACAATTGGGGTGGTCATAAACTCGACATCTTCAACGTATTTCTTAGAAGATTCACCAAGAGTATTGATGTCACCACATAGAGTTTTTGACAACTCAACGATTGGCGGCAAACGAAATCTTTTTTGATATGGTTGTTGATAGTCATCGTTACCTTAAAAAATACGTTAGCGCCATGATTTATATATATCAAAAGCATTCGAATACTTACCAAATCTTCTTTTTCTATTGAAGCCACTCATTTTCTCAAGTTGTAGGCCAATAGAGATACTAACTGGTTGGATTGATAGAAGCTGGTGAAGTAGTTAGTTATACTGGGAAGGCCTAATTCATACACAAGTTTTCGCAGTTCACAATATCGCGCTTCGAAAACTAACAAAAATTCGCGAAATGCTTCTTCATTCAGTTTACCAATGAACTTGAGCGTACCAGCTTGGGCATACTACAGTGCTGTTCTCATAAGAAAATCTTTTTGTTTATATAATATACTGTACAGTTTGCTTTATGTTCATGGATAATATGGTCGTTATTTTATTTTTCGTTAGGCGAGGTAACATTAATCAAAGAAAAAGAGTTAATTCTTTTTCCATTCATTGGAGATGGCGGTTTCAATACATCCACAGAACTGCCTGAAGAACCTAATTCACCCAAAAAGCTTTTTTTCATTCTTGAGCTAACGGGCGTGGAAATACTTTGACGTTTGGACTCCAGTGACGTATCACTTGCTCTATTGATTTTGTTTTGGAACTTTTGCTTCATTTGAGCCAACTCATCTTCAAGCTTCTTAGACTGTGACTCTTTGAGCTGGTCTCCTTCTTCCAATTTTCTTTCTAGCTCTGCATTTTCGATTCTCAAAAGCTTGAACTTTTCCATCATCATTGACAATTTCTTTCTGTCATTATTCAAAACTTCAATTTCATTTCTCAATTTCGGTATAGTGACGGTTTCGAACTCTTTGTTCGCTTTCTCCAATACATTGTAATCTTCATCGTTCTTTGGAGTCTCAAATGAAAAAGCATCAAGTTCAGCTTGCTGCTTGTTAATTAGCTCAGTTTTGTCCGAGAGCTCAGATTGTAAGCGCTCATTTTCATAACTAATTTCCAAAGCAGATGGTTCAAGCCCATTCTCCCATAACAAAACGTGTTCCTCGGCAATGTATCTTTTTGTTCTCTCTCCATTCAGCTGTTTTTCAAGATTACTTATCAGCAGTGCTTGTTCCCTCAGTTGATGTTCATAATTTAAGTTAGGACTAGATATTATGTCCTTACCTTTGAGCTGATCCTCTAGTTTTATTTCTCTTCTGATTGAATCACCCAATTCTTTTGAAACAAGCTCTAATTCACGCACTAATGCACTTTTATCTTCCATGATTCCTAATTGTTCAATGGTCAAATTCAATCTTTTGACATTACTATTAATTGAACTTTTATCGCTAGCTTTTGGTTCAAAAGACCCTTGAAGTTTTTTAGGTTTATCATCAACTTTCACTGGTTCTTCAAGGCCTTTAACTGGAGCTTTTGTATCCATCTCCAGACTATCACTATAGTTCTCGATATCTGTATCAATTGTATTATTTGTAGAATTGGAATTATAAGTGCCTGAAGCTGAAGTTGGCTGGCTGGCTGTGTTGTTTTGAGACAAATCACGGTTGGAGTATACATTCCCATTTGAATTGTGGTCTTTCAACTCCTGTTCGCCAACGTCTTCGAGTGCGGTTTGAGACTTAGAATTTAACTTATATTGATCAAACTCCTTGTCACCATCGGCTTCTGGTTTGAACTCTTGTGGCGGTAGCGGGCGGTTCTCATTGACAATATTCAATCCTTTAGAGAGATTTGCATTAGAGGATGGTGCATGATGATCTTCACTTTCAAGTGTTCCGTTAAGACTTTCCGAAGACGATTCCCCATTTTTAGATCTAATTTCAACTGGTCTTGTCACTGTCTCGAAGGAATTATTTTTCTTCTTTTCACTTCTCTTTTTCGACCAGTTTTTGAGAAATCTTGGTGATTTGAAAGATCCCTTTAAAGATCCATTGTTACTTTTTGATGACTTGATAGAGCCGGTCTCCGTGGCTGTTGAGTTTCTGGTAGTACGATTATCTGTGATGGTTGGAGCGCCAGATTTTCTATTCTCTTCCTCATTTCTGAAAGTCTCCTGATCTGATGTATCTAATCTTGGAGTTTCAGAGGCAAGTGAATCACCTTCAGTAATTGTATCTGGGAACTCATCATGAACCACAGACTTCTTCTTCTGGTGGCCCAATTTTTTGTTATCCATGAGAGAAAACTGAGATGCTGTAACAAACACATCATTGGTCGTACCGGAGTTTTGAGCCAATTGATACAACTTCTTTTTGCTTTCATAATCGTTTGTCTCAGAATCTGAGACACCGCTGTACGTAGAATACTCACTCATGGATGATATGGACATATTGTTTGTAGGGAACATTTTATGAGTGTTGGAACTGTTTTGCTTTTTGAAAGGTGAAGGTGAAATTTGTTTGCTTTGAAGATTTGATCTTCTATTTGGCGTACCAAATGGTGATTTTTGTGGACTTTTACCTTGAGTGGAAACAGCAGTTGTTAATGGTGGTGTTTTAGATCTCATATCGTTTGATAAGTTATCTGTCTCCTCTACAGTGTCCAAAACACGGTGCTGATTGATGTTTGTGTCCACGTTTTCAAAAGTTTGTTCTCGTTCTTCTTCAGGTTCCTCATCGTCGCGTATTTTCAACAGACTTAAATGTGGTAAAGCTTTTGTTCTTGGAAGTTTGGAAGGTGAATCAACATTTGGCTCGTTAAGATGTAGGGTTTCCTTTTGTTTAGATTCATCTGATGGTGAAGGTGTGGATTCGCCTTTAGGATTGAAAGATCTATCTTGTGGCCCTGAAACATCTGAAAAGGTGACACCGGAACTATCAAAATGATCATTATTGTTCAACGTGTTATCTGCCAAATAATGATGCGAGGCCTCATTTTCATCTTTACCGCTTGGATCAATTTTCGTAAAGCTCTCATTTGAGCTTGTGATAGCATTTGCATTTGATTGTGAGTTTTCTGGGAATGAAGGAGCTTCTTCAATCGTTGGAGTTGAAGGATTATAACCACCGAAGGAATTAGAATTATGAGACTTTCTCAAAGGAGGCGGAACATTTCCCGCTGAAGCTGGATCATTATGGGTAGGAAGTCTGTTAAAAGATCCAGGCTGTTGTTGTTGTTGCTGTTGTTGAGGATGTGGACCCATGGGAGACTGGGCCCCAGGTGCTGATTGTCTAGGTCTCAACGGTCCTGGGCCTTGTTGAGGGCCCATTTTTGGACTTGAGATTGGCCCATGAGCAGCGAATGGTTGGTTTGAAGGAGGTGGATGGAAACCTGAATTCATTGGAGGTCTAGCTCCATTCGGCACATGATGAGCGCCATTTGGGGGAGGTCTATTTTGATATGGATTTGTTGTTAGTGAATAAGCTCTTGGATAATTTTGTTGTTGTTGAGGTTGATTAGTCAATGAGTTTGCTCTTGGTTGGAACTGTTGTTGAGGTTGATTAGTCAATGAGTTAGCTCTTGGTTGAAAAGGCAGTGGTGATTGGTTTGTCATGGATCTTGTTCTTGGATCGTTTAAATAAGGATTTTTACCCCCTTGCAATGACATAGCTCTAGGATCAAAATTATTACGTGAATTCTCCAGATATGGATTTCTTCCACCAGACTGTAGAGACATTGCCCTTGGATCATTGGTAGCACTCATGATTTTCCCAGCATTTGTCATAACTTGTTTTTTGTACGCAGTCATTTGTTTACGATATTGTACATTTGACATATTACTAGCACCACCAGGCCTCAAAGAGGACGAGCTTGTCAAAGTTGGAATAATAGGAGCTGAATCAAAACTTGACTGACCACCGTAACGGCCTCTATCCCTCAACGTGGACAAATCATCAAATGACATTTCATCACCGGTGTCATCAATCATTACATCTTTTCCCTCGTCTTCATCTTCATCATCACCGCCTCCTGAGAATTTGGATCTTGATTTATTCATCTTGAAAAAATTATTTACTGAAGATTTTGTGAATGAACCATTGCTCTGCATTGACGATCTTCTTGAACGAGGTTGACCGAAAGGTTGATTAAAAGGAGGTGCGTATTGCATTTGTGGTTGTCCATACATCTGAGGGTTCAATCGTGTCTGTGGTGGTGGTTGCTGCTGAGGATGAGCTTGATTTATATGTGGACTGGAATTTTCAAAAGCTGGATTTGAATTCATTTGATACCCATTATTAACGTTATTTTGTACTTGAACGGGCTGTTGTTGTGGAGAATAATGATTGAAATTCGATTGTGTAGGCATCTCTGGCGGCACTGGTGCATTTATAGGCACTTCATGGCGAACATCTATATTTCCAATATCGGTACTCAACAGTTGATTCCTTAGTGAAGCTTTGCTATTGGGAGCTTGAGCTGCATGCATCTTTTGTGTATGTAGCTCTTGCGCTATTCAAAAATGGTTCAGGCCTTTTATAAATTGTTTTGCAACTGGGTAAATATCGAAACAATGAATATACTAATACTAAACGAATGGATAAAATGTATCTTTCCAGCAAATTTGAATGATTTAATAACGTTGATGAAAATTAATAGGGTTGTTTTATACAAATAAATGTGTCTGTTTTAAAAATAAATTTGAGTTGTACCCAGTTTATACCGCCCCGAATAAAAAATGAATTCAGTAGTGTGTTTATTAAGCTGAAAATTGAAGGGTAAAAAAGATTGCACAGTGAGTGTAAGGGAACTGAAATCTCGAACAACACTAATGAACTTGAATGAAGAAATGAAGGATTTCTATAATAAAATTGAGTCAATTTATCAGTTGAATACAGTAAACAACTCGTGTAGTTTCCAAAAGGTTTTAAAAAAACATAGTAAAATTGATTTGATTGTAAATTGTAAATTTGGTTCTCGACCTTTTTTCGTGTTTTGAAGATCCAACAACTGAAATTACTCAAAAATTGCCGAATCCGGTGCGCAAATTGTGCAATTTTGCGAAAACTACACGTAAGCGAAACTTTTTATTACGCAAAGGAAAAATATTCGCTTACCTCTTTTGGAAATGGGAAAACGTCAAACCAAAGTGTATTGAATAATCATCATTATCATCATAATCATTTGATTCAAATTAAATAAAAAGGACGTGTATTGATATAAGCTTTGTACCACATAGAATGGTTGAATGGAGTAGAAATGCTAAACCTTCACTTAGCTACTTTCCCAACAATATTGTACCTAGTATAAGAGTTAGCAATCTGCTTTTTATTCGAACTCAATGATAAAAAAATCCTTTATAGTACATACCTTTGACTGAAGAAGCTATACCAGTCATCCAGCACTTTCAGTTGTTTCTCTGTCAAGTCGGAGATATCATCGCTTATACTCAGATCAACGTCTTCTTTCTTCAAGCTTGATTTCCCTAAAGCTCTACTAGCATCTCTTCCAACAAATATACCGTACTTGGTTCCTGGACCATAGGCCTGGACATTGTTTGTGACATCGAATACGGTTCCCTTGATTCCAATATACCTTTGTGGACGCTGTACTCCTATGATTAAACACTTGTTAAGGCTGTAATCCCTAAAGAAATTCGAAGAATCCACAAACCATCGAATTTTGCTAGTTCCTGCTTAGATATAAGATCTTCCTTTGGTGGATTCAGCTCTACTGGTGTCTTGGGAGCAAATTTCTTTGTAGCGGACATGGCAACTGTTAGGCTACTTATGAGAATGGAGTATGGCTTATTTCGTTGCTCAGCAACTGAAGCTGCCTTTGCCTTTGAATGAGGTCTGTCAATCTTTAATGTCTCTATTGTTATGAAAAGAAGATCTATCAATTTATCTACTCCCGCGACGTTTCTCCAAGGCGAAAAAAGATGAAGGTATATAAATGATTTGAGAATTTGAACATTCAGAAAAAAGTGTTACTCAACCAGCACCAATCCACGGTAATATACCAGAGTACTTGATAAAATGTCATTCATAACGGATCTTTGGACTTCAATTTTCACACCTGGTACAACACCAACTTTGTTGATCGCTACACATGGTACATTTGCATTATTAGTTACAACTTTAACAATTTTTGTATTTTTATCAAAATCTATCCATTTGATAAATTTGCTAGTTATTTCATTACTATTATGGGCTACACTAACTTGGTTCATAAGCGAGCTTGATAAGGCTAAAGATGAAGTCAAAAACAACGAGCAACTCGAAGCGGAAAAGGATAGCTCATCGGGTGCAGTTGAAAATTCTGCCGCCTCATCATCATCATCATCAAACCCAACTTCAACGTCGACTTCCAAAACCGCAAAGCCGGTTCAAAGAAGATCCAAAAAATTGTGAAATACTACATTTTTTATTCCATAAATCATTAGTTATTATTAATTATTTACAGTCATCATACCTTTAGATACAAATTCATAAGCTTTATTTTACATGTTTTACTATTTTGTCATTAATTCATAAGCAACATCAACATAGAAATATTAATTCACTCTTGTTTTCGGGGAAGCCATATAGCTTTACATCGACTATTATGCAAAGAATTCAAGTGTAATGATTTTTTTTTTTCATACGCTTCTCAATCTTTCACATTCATAAGATTTCATCTCTAATTCCAACTGTCTTCTAAATTCTTCAACGTCTTCATCTTGCTCATTTGAGATCAATGTAGAAGATTTGGGTATGATTGGTTTCTCCAACGAAGTTCTAGGTGAAGCCGATCTGGATCTATCAACGCTATGATTACTAGTTGATGTGAAAAATTTTGGAGAAAATGTTCTTTTCAAACTAGTACTCAATATTTTTCTATGATCAGTATCATATCCGGAACAACAACTTATTGAAGGATCTGTATTTTGTAAAACTGGAGAAGCTGTTGGCGATACAACTTCATCAGGATGATCAAATTGAATTTCATTAGTCTTTTCATTGACAAAATAGTAGACGGATAAAGTTGGATCGTATCGAACCGACCAATTGGGCGATTTAACTATAGGTTTCGCGTTCAAACTTGAAGAATCTTGATTATTTATAAAACTTTTCGAAGTAGCGCTAGATGATGAACTCATACTTGTACTTCTGCTGGAACTTACGCGCGTCTTAGTTGAAGCCAAAGAAGTTGTGTTGATAGATAATGATCTCTTCATATTATTGAATTTTCCAGTCCCGGGCTGTTGATTATCGTCATTTGATCGTTTGGGTTGATTTTTCTCTGATGATGTACTAACTCTTGTTAGTTTTGTTATGAATCTTGACATTTCTGAGTATGCTTAGTTTTCAGCTTGGTGGTGAATATGAATATGGATATGATAATGAATATGAATATGGACAACCCAACCTAGCTTCAGTTTACTACTACTTATGACTAGTCTTGTTATTGTGAAGAACCCAGTATGACCGTGTAAGAAAGACCAAAACAAAAAAAAAACTACAAAACCAGTTCTTTACAAGTAATTTAACTGGGAATTATAAAGTTTAAGTATATATTCCATTACAAATTACATATGCAATTTTTTTTAAGGTATTTTGGTTATAAATTATGTTTATTTTCCTAAATCTGGCTCGGTAAAGTTCAAATCTTTTCCAGAGCCGAAATGAAAAATTCTTCTTTTAACGGAAAAGATGCCTGCAAAAGACAAATAATTACAAATGTAAATTGCTCTAAATACGCATTTAGTTACCACAAATTGAAGGCATAGAATTTAGCCTTGGTAACGTTTAACAGTTTCTATTTACATCACCATTGTCCCTTACCGTAATAGCTTGCAAGCCGTCCAACAAGAATTGGGGAATTTAAATATACGCTTACTTAATCGGTGCTCGGGATCATAAGATTTGGCACATAAATTTTACCACTCAATGGCTGGTATTTTCGTAAAACATAAACAAACAATAACACTTTGTTGGTTAATAATAGAACTACCGATTAGTTCTCTGTATACATTAAAGTTTGTCATGGGAAATTTTTCTAGTATAAGCTCAATGCTTTTCTGTTTTCTTGATATCATAAAAGTCTCGTACGGAAGTTGCTGAAACGGAGAGTTGGCTGGTCCGGTACTAACAGCCAAATCAACAAACCACCAACATACCAAAATACCAAAGTACGATGTGTTGATATACAAATAAGTAGAAATACAACATCATAAATTGATTATTCACAATTTACTACGTACGGTATAAAAGATAATATAACCAGCTACGTTCATCTACTTTGAACATAAAAGACAGTGTATAATTAAATCCGTTATTTTCAGCTTCTTTACAATATGGAATAATCGGAAACGGTTTAAATCGTCACCGTCAGAAAAATTGATTACATCATAAAAGTCCAAAATTATTAACCCGGACCCTTAATATAAATACAATCATGGTGTGCATAATAACTAAATAATGAAAGTGAGAATAAAACCGCCAAAACTATAAAAATCTAGTATATAGAACTCTGGTATAAAATTTCATTGACACAGGATACTCGACAATCAACTTAAAAATCACCACCGCCGAAATCACCACCACCACCAAAGTCATCACCACCACCACCGTTATAATCGTCACCATAATCATTATATACAACGTCTGGTTGCATCATATTACCCAACATCATACCACCTAATAAACCAGCTTGTGTAAAAAGTTAGTAAACTCAAGTTCAGCGATATCAACATCATCACAGTTTAATATACATACCTCCTGCCCCCATTGCGGCACCTCCGTAACGACTTGCACCACCACCACCAAATCCTTTAGAAATTTGTCAGTATTATGTCTCTTCTCTTACATGTACTTATATCCTGATACATACTTGAACTTTGTTGTTGTTGTGGGTAACCTTGTTGTGGATAATATCCTATAGATTAACATGTTAGCAATCCTCTCATAATCTACAAAATCACTATATACCCAACATACCTTGTGGTGGATAACCCCCTTGTTGTGGATAGCCTCCTTGTGGGAACCCTCCATAACCTCCAGCAAATCCTTGAGGTTGTTGTGGATAATATTGTTGTTGTGGATAACCTTGGTTTCCACCTGAAGCAAAGCGTTGATTGGTTTGCTGGGAGGGTATATTCCCTGATTGACTCGATACTGGTCTATCTGTTTGACCGCCTGGAGCGTATGGAGGTGGACTTAACTTATCCTTATCACCTTTTTCTAATTTGATATGGTTAGAATCCGAAATGGCAAATCATTCAATAACACTCAGGTTTAAGTAAACTTACCTTTAAATGTAGTACCTTCTGGAGCTTCCCATTGTGATTTCCCGGTCTTCAAATTAACGTAAAACCAAGTTTGATACTTTTCATCAAATTGTGCTTTCCATCCATCTGGAACTTGTGGCTCTCTATTGGACATTATTGAAGTTTCCTAAATTCTCGTTCCAAGTACTTTATTTCAAATGAAAAGATAAAAAAGACGTTTAATTTATAAAGTAATCAAAACTAAAGATTTAACAAATTTATAACAAGTCAAACTCAATGGTTTAATTCAAATTGTCAAACACTTGAGAAAAAATTCGCCTCTTTTGCTTATTGTAATCTGATATCTAATGACTATTTCAAGTGCTGGGCAATTTCAAATCACAATATTCCCCTAAGTTCGATGTGCGCACACCGATTTTGATTACATACACAATCAAATATGGCAGTTCTCTGTATATCATGGAACTTTTTATCGAGACAATTTTAAATAATCGAAATAAATGCTGCAAGGTAAAGAAACTACAATTTTTTCACTAAACGATTATTAATAACATTGTATTTAACCAAATCAATCAAGATCTAGCGTAAACAATTATTCAACCTAATCGAATAAACCGAAACCCATGTCATCATCAGAGGCTTCTTCTTCTTCTTCAGCAGCAGCAGCTGGAGCATCTTCAGAAGCAGCTGGGGCAGAAGCAGAAGCAGCTGGAGCAGCAGAAGCGTATTTGTCTGGGTTTTCAATTCTGTCAGCCAATTCTTCAATTTCTGGGTAGACATATTTGGTAGCAATAGCAACAGCTAATAAATCTTTGTAAGAGTTAACAACAGAGTGACCAACTGATGGTAAGGTTGGGTAACCAATAGCTAATGAGATTGAAGCAATGGCGTTGATAGCTGAAACAAAGTGACCAACTAATTCATCATCAGTGATATCCAAGACTGAAGATGGGAAGACTTGACCATTGTCGTAAACTTGGATAACAACTAAACCATAAGTGAATGGAGAGATGTTTAACAAGTTTAACAAAGAAGCTTCAGAAGGACCAACTTTAGCACCGGCTTCAACAACTTTAACATCTGAAACAATTTCAATGGTACCTCTGGCAATTTTGGTTGGAACACCTAAAGCTTGGAAGAAAGAGGTTTTACCTGGTTCTAAACCAGTGTTAATGGCTGGAACCCAAACGTCAGCTGGAGCGAAAGCACCGGCACGAGCTGGAGCAGCAACTTTGTTGTCAATGATAACATCTCTAACGTCTTTCAAGTCAGCATTAGTGAAAACAAAACCAACGTTACCTTTAACGTATGGTAATAATTTTTCATAATCTGGTAATTCAGACAAGAAACCACGGATAGCACGACGAACCATGGTGTTTTTACCCATAAGGATAACAGCTTTACCTCTTAAAGCTTTTCTAACTTCGTGCATTTGTTGAGATGAAACATTATCAACACCAACAATGAAGATAGATTTATACTCTTCTAAGAGTTCTCTTAATTTAGTGAAGTATTCAACTTTTTTTTCACGAGCGCCTCCCATTTCGACTTATTATATTTCTGAGGAAAGGATGTTTAAAGGTTACTCAAAAATAGATTTATTTGATGATTTTATGAAGTAAAGTAAATTAGTTAAAGAAAGGATTCGAGACCAATTTTTCACCAAAAGTTGATGGTGAAGTTGGGAATGTTTTTTTTCGAAAATCCAAATCGCGAATTTTCAAATTTTTTTGAATCTAACATCCAAACATTTTGTGACCCCTAATCTTGTACACGTGACTGACTTTTCAAACTAAGTTGTCTCAATTAGTCTTTCACTATATTTTAAAAAATGTAGCATGATAGCTAAGTATTATAATGATTGGGAAATTAAAACTTAACATCTTCCATGCGCTGACATCTTCTATACATTGGAGGTGAATCTTTGAAAAGGATGTCGATTATCTCAAACTCTGTACGATTAGTTGAGCAAGTCATGATATTTAAGTTTGTGATATTTGGTACAGAAAAACACTATCTAAAGAGCTGTCGATACTTTTAGAAAGCTTCAAAGACAATAACAAGAGAACACTGTAGAGCGAATCTCTCAGAATGAGAAAATTGTAAGGTATTTAGCTATAAATTAAAATTTGCAGGCTGTTAAAGTCTTTAAACACATTTGATGCAAAATCCCGGAGATAATGATTTTATCTTCAGTGAATGGTTCGATAAGTATATACACTATATGAAGAGGAATCCATGTAGAATCTGAATTTAACCAAAATAGAGTTATACGGAGAACGCTTTGGAGGTGATAAACAATGTTTGTGAGAATGTTTGTGAGCCCTGCTAATTACTTGCCTGAATTTTGCATATAGTCAATAACTGCCCTTTCTTATCGAATATTCTGTTTTAGGTAATCGGGGACTTTAATTATGTGCACATGCCACTGCGAAAGAATACTTTGCTTAGAGTTATATAGAGGAAAGAAGCTAAATTCATAAGCCGGTATATGTTTTTCTAATATTTAAGGCATTCGCCGTTATATATTGTAGTTGAATTTCATTTAAATTTTTAGATTCGAAGACACTCGTATTATAATTTTATAGAATTATATTGTTAAGCATGCCGTTTAATTAATTTAAAATTTCATTTTTAATGGATTTATTTATGTCGTTTTGAAACCGAAGATAATAGCTATTGCAATTTTGACCTGCTTGCAATGATATCGGAGTTTTTCTGATAAGCTTCAATTATCGAGTGATACAATAGAAAATGAATGTTTATTAATTTCGCTTTTAGGAAATAATTGAAAGCAAGGGGATAACTGTCAATTAATCATGTACTACCACGGCTCACAAGATTACAACATGAGTTGTCTATACAGTTATTACGTCTCCGGTGAATGTGTTTCTATTGTACAGTTGAAGGCTGGTTACCATTTAATTAATTTTTTTTTAATTTTCTTCAATAAGATCCTATTTCAAGTTATGATACTTCCTAATCGGGTATAGTAATGGGCTATTATTTTACGTTTGAAATTTTTAAAGATCATCACCGGACGTCAAAATGCCTAAAAGAGTTGAAACAACATGCGCCTGGTTTACCATCAATGAACATTTTACGCCATGAGACTTGAATGTAGGGATACGTTTAAATCTTGAAACAAAATTTTCGATATGATTTGTGTGAAGCTGCGGTTGAAATTTGAAGATTGCTACTGGGTACATAATTTTTTTCCGGGAAAACTATGCATGATTTAGTCAGAAGTGGGTTTTGTCTCATTGGGAAGAATTGTATGTTTGGAAGCATTGTAAGTCAATTGCGTGTGTATAGGTTTTGTTATCATTACAATAAGCCAATATATATACCCATAATTTGTGCATTGTCTTATCATTTCTTGGAATATTTTTCTTAATTAAACAATTCAGATGAGCCAAGTATCAATCAAGATTCGATACTTTAAAAAAAACATCAACTGGGAGAAACGGTGTTTGCCAAAACTTCTTTCTGCGCACACTCTGCATAGATTTTGTTTATTTTTCGCTAAATACGGTAACTAATTTTCCTTTCAAACTTATCCCAAAGCGTGAATTAAATTAAAAAAAAAAAAAAATCCAGCATTTAATTAATAATTAATAATTCATCAAAGAATTTCGCAAATCCCCTGGTAGAAAAGATACTCATGCCAAAAATATAATTCGAAACCAATTCAATCCTTTGTGAAAGGTACGAAGCAAGGTAAAAAGAAAAAAGCTTGTTACAAGATTGAATTTTTAGTGGGTACACAACACACATTCGTTAAAGATACACGCTTTTAAAAATTCAAAATATAACAATGGTTAAATACATAATCAATTCATAATACCTGTATTAAATCCATTTACAAGTACTTGTATTCGTTCACTATCTGTAGTGGTGGTACCTTATCCCCCTTCCCATCATGACGTTCTGGATCCACAAGTCGCGTTTTCTACTGCTAAAATTATGCAGATCTTTAATGAAATTTTAAAAAGTCAATGTGCACAAAAACCTTGCATAAAACGCGTGTTTTATTTTAAGAACACTTTTGTAAAAATTCCAATTTCCACAAAAAGAATATAAATATATCTCTAATTTCCCATATCTTCACTTCAATTCTTCTTATTCTGCTTAGTTTCAACATCTTTAACAAGAGAAATAATAAACTTTTAACACAAACACTTCAATTAATTTAAAATGTCTACTTTATCATTAGTTCCAACTCAAGCTGTTGTTTACGCTGCTGCTAACGTTTCATCAAACGGTACCTCTGCTTCAAACGGTACTTCAGGTTCAAACGGTTCATCAAATGGTTCATCAGGTTCATCATCATCTTCTTCAGGTGCTGTTTCATACTCAATGAACCCAATCTCATGGAAATATGGTGTCGCTATTGGTGCTTTAGTTGCCTCTCCATTCATCTTATCTGCTAGTATCTAAATTTGAATAAAATAAAAAGAGATGTAAATAATATTATATGGATATTTTAATTTTATTTTAAAGGGTTTTTCATCGGTTTTTTATCGAATCTAAATTTTTAACCATTTAAATTATTATCTTTATTGATTAAAGAAATTTAAATTTATTTTCTTGGTATATTTTAGAACTTTAGCATTAGTTGTTGGTTTTATGTTTTCGTGTGTTATTATTAATAATTTTTTTTTCATCATTCTATAAATTAGGTTTCATTATTATTTTGTTTTTTTTTTTCATTGAAAAGACGGTTTTTTCTATTTAGAGTTGGTTTATTTTAATTTTTATATAATATAATAAGGTCATGTCCCAATTATAAATATATATATCATATTTTGTGAATTGAATTGTAAAGTGTAGTTTAATTTAGTTGTTGCTCTGTTTGTACTAGTCTTTAGCGAAGTTTTTTTATTGAATTTGTGATTATATTTGAGGAGATAACTTTGATGTCTTGTGGAGTTTTAAATACAAATAGCCTATAATCAACCACATTGACCGCCCATAATGTGAGCTGTTCGTTTAGCATTGACATTAGTGGACAGAAGAACACACCTTCAATTCAATTACGCTCAATTGACTTTTAAATTACAATAGGCGGTTCCAACGGTTTCTATGGTTTCTATGGTTTCTACGGTTTCTACTTTCAAGTATCCAGATAAAGACGATTCATTAAGAAATAAAATCCATAATACATAAATATAAAAAAACACACTTTTCATCATTTGCTGAACTGAAAATAAATGGCTAACTTCATTTAGCCATCAATTGGAATCTTTAGCCATCAATTGGAATCAAAATTGTCAAAAGTACGAAAACGTAATTGAATAATTAAAATCAAACTCATCTATAAGACACCAGCGGTTAAGACAAAACCAGCAGCCAAGATACCACCATACAAGTAACCGTATTTCCATGAGATTGGGTTAGCAACGAAAACACCTTGAGCGGCACTTGAACCTGAGCTTGATTCAGATGATGATGAGCTTGAACCGGAGCCTGATGAGGAACCAGATTCAGAAGCGCTTGATGAACCACCAGAACCCCCAGATGAAGAACCAGAACCTCCAGATGAGGAACCACCACCTAAAACTGCTGAAGAAGCACCTGAGGCAAGAGCTGAAGTGGCAGCACCTGCTGCTGAACTAGTAAGTGAACCAACTGCTGAAGACATTTTCTTTATTCTTGATATTTATAATATAATAGTAGATATTTTAAATACCAGTAATATCATTATCAACAATCTTAAAAGATTATCAAGTGTTTATATACTTTTTTTTTTTCAAATTGTACACCATTTCATTATTGCGCTTTTAAATTTCATGTTTGCAAAGGGTTTTTAGTTTGTATTGCTAAATTTCGCAACAATCCAAAAGATTAATTAATGGAGTTTCCAAACTGCTATTTTCAAAGTGCGATTTTCTCTTGATGTAACCTAAAATTGCTATTAAAACGTCAAGATACTTTCAAAACTGTAGGCAAATTGTGTTTCATTAGTTCAATTATTTGATCATTCATTGACACTGTGGAATCTATTAACCATTAAATGAAATTCGGTGGAGAAAATTAATCGTCTTGAGTAGATATTAGCAAGCGAGATGTGGTGAATATCTTGCTTCAACCTAGTTTTTCAATTGTAGCAATGTTTTGTACCCGATATTGCTAGATTGATATCTACAGTCGATTAAGCGACTGAAAATATTTCTTTTAGCCTATATAGGAAATTAATCATATGGCTCTTGTATATCGATATTTATCAGAAGCCGTAAATGTTCGTGTGATTGGATTTTAAACTACAAAGATAGTCAAAGTCTAGAGGGGATAAAAAAATCACAAAAATGTTAAATAAAAATCAAGTATTAAGTATCAAAATATATGTAAAAAGGCAATAAAAATTGGAATTGATGTTCAGGGATATCAAAATGAATATCAAATAAGCTCACAGACTAGAAAAAAAATATATATATGAAGACGTTTGTTCATGTCACGAATTCAGGTATCAGTTATATGGTTAATGTCGAAATGGTCAAATGTATCGTAAATTTCAGTAGTTGAATATTGAAGGAAAAAAAATGAATGCAAAATGCCTTAATGTGTTTAAAGAAAATAAGTTTACCAGCAACTTTTTATGCCCAATATGATATTGCTTATAAAGCTAAAGGTAATAAAATCATCAATGGTATAACAACAAATTTCCAATTTTTTTTATCTTGTTTAATTAATAATGAACTACCATAGGATCTTTGGGAATCACTTTTAGAAGAACTTGAACTGTCACTAGATGAATCATCGTCTAAACCTCCACCAAGGCCACCTGATGAAGTTGCAGCTTTAGAAACTTCAGAACCAGCACTTGAAATACCAGAACCAACGCTACTTATATAATGAGATACACCAGATGCACCTGATGAAGCAGCAGCGGCTAGACTTGAAGAATCTGTAACTATTTGTAAATTTGAATAGAAATTTGAACTAAATTCACTACCAGCGGACGATATACCAGCGCCAATACCTGAACCGACACTTGATAAAGCATTGGCTCCTGATGATACATCTAATGAAACTCCACCGGCAATTGAACTTTGATCAGCTTTAACTGCAGTGTTTGTTATTGAAGCCGCTATATTTGTATCTGTCAATAAACTCATTATTTGTTTTGATTTTTTTTATTAAGTTTCAGGTTAGGATGTTATGAGTTTTAAATACGAATGATAAATTTGATATTGTAGAGCGAGTGCCAGAGGCAAGCTTATGTGATTATGAGTCGTGCTGAAAGTAAGAATCAAAGCTTCCATTGAAGAAGCTGAGAAACTGCGAATGAATTCCTCTATATACTATATGTTGATCTTTCATGATGAAGTTTTTTGTCTTGTTCACAAGTTCCAAAAATCAAAGTGCTGATCAACGGAAAGCTGTTTGCACATATTCACTGCAAATCACATATACACAATTTTTCATTGAAACCAGGTACAGAAATACTGCGAAAGTGAGAGTGAAAGCACACATTGAAAGACATACATACAATCTATATGAAAAGTTAGGCAAACAAATGCAAACGGGCATTTATTCGCAGAGAATTAAATCACCAATTTTCTAAAGTTTTTTTTCTCCCATATCAAAGTTTTTAACTGGGTCCATTGAATTGTCAAGAGGTGTATAGACGTATAATTGATTCCGAGATCTTAAACCTCTGTATATACGTGTTGCTACCTACTGAAAACGAGTTTTATTTGGTGGATTATAGTGAATCTTGATACATTGATTTTCGGTTTCTGCAGCGAAAAGTAAACAAATTGGTAATTGTGCCTTAGATCAACATACTTGTCTAAGGGGCAATTTTGTCCCCCTTTGCAAAATATTTGGGCACTGGCCGATAAAGTAGCTTAAATTTCCGATGGTGATACGGTACAAACAGGGGCTTTACAAGGATTATATGAACTGAAATGAGCAAGTCGTTAGGTAGCAGAAACTAGATATATGAAGTACATCCAAAAGCTAAGTTGGTAACCGCCCACGTTCTTCCATGGTTTTTTACCTAAAAAAATGAAATTGGAGCGAGATTCTTTTCCGGGCCTGAGTTAAAAATTTACATCACCAATTTTGTTTACGCGCGTTCCACAACTCAGCATGCAGGTCCCATTTTAAATTTAATAGCTCATGTTTAAATAAGTTCAACAGGGAAGAGATATGAGTGATAAAACAAATAAAGTTGTCAACTGCCTGGATGGATGCTAAACAGAGAAATGCATATCCACAAGGCTTTATTTGGGGAATTGACAAGTATTATAATGGCGAAGCTCATACTAGTTTAATTCCATACCGCGGATACAATCCACTTAGTAGATTGACGGGAATGGATGCACGAATTCTCCATGGATATTCATAGATGGTTAAAAGGGTACAATGTATATACTTTACCGGATCTCTTTGCTCGGTTTCCCACTCATTCTCCTCTAGTAGTTACATTTTCAAATGTATCAGTTTTAGGACATTTAGTGTTTTAGTTGTTGTTGTTGTTTCATTCTTTCATGACTTGGGAGTTGGATCTTGACCTAACTAAAAGTCACATGATTACTCATAGGTCAGATTGTATTTAGTAACAAATCGCGAATTTCGTTTTTTTTTTTTTTTTTCTTTCCTGCATCTCGAGTTTTCCAACAAAAGTTTTTCACTGTGAAAATTCTACTTTTAATACTTTCTTTCAAAAACTCTTTGTTCACCATCAAAGTATACTTTTGGTTACTAACTTCATATAGGAAAAAGTATGTTTTAAGAATACAATGTGTTTAAATCTCTGTGATCTAGTATACTAACAAAGGCTATTAGTGGGTGCTTATAAATATTTGGAAGAATTACAACGTAAAAAACAATCTGATGTTAACAGATTTTTATTCAGAGTTAGAGTCTGGGAATACCGTCAAAAAAACGTTATTCACCGTGCTCCAAGACCATCTCGTCCAGACAAAGCTAGACGTTTAGGTTACAAAGCTAAACAAGGTTTCGCTATCTTCCGTGTTAGAGTTCGTCGTGGTAACAGAAAGAGACCAGTTCCAAAAGGTGCTACTTATGGTAAACCAACCAACCAAGGTGTTTCTCAATTGAAATACCAAAAATCATTACGTACCACCGCTGAAGAACGTGTTGGTCGTCGTGCTGCTAACTTGAGAGTTTTGAACTCATACTGGATTAACCAAGATTCAACTTACAAATACTACGAAGTTATCTTAGTTGATCCTCAACACAAAGCTATTCGTCGTGACGCTAGATACAACTGGATCGCTAAACCAGTTCACAAACATCGTGAAGCTCGTGGTCTTACTGCTTCAGGTAAGAAATCTCGTGGTCTTAACAAAGGTCACAGATACAACAACACCAAAGCTGGTCGTCGTCACACCTGGAAAAGACAAAACACCTTGTCATTATGGCGTTACAGATCATAAGCAAAATCATAACGTTGAATTTCTCAACAAAACTGTGGAATTTTTGAGTAGATTTCTATATCCTGTTGTTTTTCCAAAAATTTTCCAGATAGCTGATTATAGATATTTTTAGGTTTTGAATTGATTGCAATAGTTTTAGTTGATAATAAGATTTTGTTTATGTCTAGATATGATTGTAGATTTCCTTACACACCACACCGTCCTCACTACGTAAAGCGCTCCACCACAGTTAAAGCTGAGTTGATTCAGATACTTAGAGATGTATGTATGTATGGCAAAGCTCTGTATGGGTGCCGCGAAAACTGGAGAATTTACCCGCCAATTCGAGACAGCCAAAAAATTGACTTCTGCTTTGAAGAGAAATTAATTTTTTGATTGGAGTGAAATCACACATGATCAGAGTGAGAAAGGATATTGATCAATTTTTAGATAATTGTGTTTGAGTCAAACTTTTTCTTTCTGCTTTAGTTTTCCAAATTGCAACCACGTCCCAATTGTTCAAGAAGTATATCCATTGATAAAACTACCTCTAATTATTACTTCTTGAATTACAATGGCTGCTTATTCTAAGACCGCAATCTTATCAGTTTATGATAAAACTGGGTTATTAGATCTTGCCAAAGGGTTAGTTCAAAATAATGTCCGTATTTTAGCTTCTGGTGGTACCGCTAAGCTAGTCCGTGAAGCTGGTTTCCCAGTTGATGATGTTTCAGAAATCACACACGCTCCAGAAATGTTGGGTGGTAGAGTGAAGACTTTACATCCAGCGGTTCATGGTGGTATTTTAGCTAGAAATTTGGAGTCTGATGAAAAAGATTTGAAAGATCAACAAATTGAAAAAGTCGATTTTGTCGTGTGTAATTTGTATCCTTTCAAAGAGACGATTTCCAAGATTAGTGTTACAATTGATGAAGCTGTTGAAGAAATTGATATTGGTGGGGTAACTTTATTGAGAGCTGCTGCTAAAAATCATGCGAGAGTTACAATTTTATCAGACCCAAATGATTATTCTGTCTTTTTAGAAGAACTGAAAAATGGTGAAGTTTCAGAATCATTAAGAAATAAATTAGCTTTGAAAGCTTTCGAACATACCGCTGAATATGATGCTACAATCTCTGATTTTTTCAGAAAACAATACTCAGAAGGTCAATCTCAATTACCTTTACGTTACGGTGCTAACCCACACCAAAGACCTGCACAAGCTTACGTTCCAAAAGGTGATTTACCTTTCAAAGTTTTGAGTGGTTCTCCAGGTTACATCAATTTGTTGGATGGTTTGAACTCATGGCCTTTAGTCAAAGAATTATCAGCTTCATTGAATTTACCAGCTGCTGCTTCATTCAAGCATGTTTCACCAGCAGGTGCTGCTGTTGGTTTACCGCTATCAGATGTGGAAAAGGAAATCTATTTCGTTAAAGATATTGAAAACTTATCTCCATTGGCTAACGCTTACGCCAGAGCTAGAGGTGCCGATAGAATGTCATCATTCGGTGACTGGATTGCATTATCAAATATTGTTGATTTACCAACTGCTCAAATCATTTCAAAAGAAGTTTCAGATGGTGTTATTGCACCAGGTTATGAACCAGAAGCTCTTGAACTTTTGAAAAAGAAGAAAGGAGGTAAATATTGTGTCTTACAAATTGATCCAAACTTCACCCCAGATTTATTAGAAACTAGACAAGTTTATGGTATCACTTTACAGCAAAAAAGAAACGATGCTATCATCAACAAATCCACATTCAAAGAAATTGTATCTAAAAACAAAGACCTTCCAGAGCAAGCTATCATTGATTTAACAGTCGCAACTATTTCTTTGAAATATACTCAATCAAATTCAGTTTGTTATGCTAAGAATGGTATGGTTATTGGTTTGGGTGCTGGTCAACAATCAAGAATCCATTGTACAAGATTAGCTGGTGATAAAGCTGACAACTGGTGGTTTAGACAACATCCAAAAGTTTTAGGATTTAAATGGGCTAAAGGTGTTAAAAGACCTGAAAAATCAAATGCTATTGATCTTTACGTCACTGGTCAAATACCTACTACCGAACCAGAAAAATCAGAATACGAATCCAAATTCGCTGAACTTCCAGAACCACTAACAGAAAAAGAAAGATCAGAATGGTTATCCAAGCTTAAAAATGTTGCCTTATCATCCGATGCATTCTTCCCATTCCCAGATAATGTTTATAGAGCTGTCAGATCAGGTGTCAAATACATTGCAGCACCTTCCGGTTCTGTTCAAGATTCAGCAGTCTTTGCTGCTGCTGATTCATTCGATTTGGTTTACTTAGAAAATCAAATCCGTTTGTTCCATCACTGATTCATCTATAGTTAAAGTTAAAAAAAATTTAATATATACAAAATCGAAAAAAGATAATGTAGAGAAATAGTATGTGTATATGTATAAAGTCTACATCTGTACAGCTTTGTCTTTTCAAACTAAACGTGTATTTGAAATAATGGTATAGGATTGAAGATGTTTGCAACATGGTTTTACCCAAGTGATCAATGGCCAAATGACCTACACAGCGTCCAGGAATATGTTGCTGTGAGACAATAACGGCCGAACTCGATTATATCAAACCTTATAAAAGGAAATCAATAAGAATTCAAAACCTGTCCCACTTTCTTTACAATCCGTCGACGGGGCTACTCTGTCTCACCATCATAAATGATGCCTTCGATCAAAGTAATGATTGAAACAATTGCTCAACCTCTTTAAGAAAAGAAGGACCAATTGATCAAACAAAACCATAGCTGATCGAGTAAAGACTTGCCTCACGAGCGCCGAGCTGAAGCAAAACGTTGAACTACAACGAAACAAGGATAACAGCAAATAAATGCCGTTTAATCCAAGTTCTATTGAGTCGTTTCACAACACAGATTGATGATATAGAATCTTTAAATTAATAGACTGTGTACAAGTAGATGAAAATTTTCACACTATTTAAATAACTACTGAAGAAAAAACGTGCCCTTTACCAATATGGTTCCCACACTACTTCACCGGTCAATTTTTTTATATACCAGAGATTCTTTATTAGGGCTAAATATTAACAATTTGGGAGAACGAAAACTTGTGACCTAGTTCAGTTCAGTTCAGTTCATTTCCGCGGCACTATTTATGAGTAAGAAGTCTGTAAAGTTTGGATCGCAGGCAGGTGTGATAAACGATGTGCCGAATGATAACGATGACTTAGCCAGTATATCACCTGTCACAAAATATGGTCTTCAGACTAATGACATTTTGAGGTTGTTTGAAGATAGTTTCCAATATGTTTTACAGTCCTCGAGCTTGGAGTCATTTATTCAAAAAGTCAAATCGGACCTTTATAATAGAGATTATTTGGCAGCTTTTGGAGATGATGATAAAAGAATGGCGTACAGCGCAAGATGGACCCCATCAAGAGCGTTGTGTTATTCTTCATTATTCAGTTCACTAGATGAGGTAAGAGATGTAATCTCTAATCAAGATTCTGAAGTCCTCTGTGTTGGAGGTGGTGCAGGTGGTGAACTAGTAGGATTATGCTCGGTTTTTACACAGTCAAGAAGTATTTCAAAAGCTGGATTACAGTCAAAACTGAATATAAAATTGATCGATATAGCTGATTGGACTACAATTGTTACCCAAATATCTTCAAAAGTGAAGAAGAACTGGTTATATGATGAGCCAGACTCACTACAAGTCGATTTCTTGAATAATGATGTCTTGAGCGTTGATCCACTTTCACTAAATTTAGCTAAACTGAACTTGATAACTTTATTATTTACGACTAATGAATTATTTGCAGAGGATAAAGCAAAATCTATACGATTTTTCCAATCTTTAAACAGGTTTTGTCAAAGTGGAGCCTATTTATTGATCTCTGAAAGTGCTGGAAGTTATAGTCACATTACCGTTGGAACCAAAAAATTTCCAATACAATTTTTAATAGATACTATACTGCTTGGGAAAAAAGGTGAAGGCGATTGGGAATTAGTGAATAAAAGTGATAGTTGCTGGTACAGATGTGAAAAGGATTACGAGTACCCAATGAAGGTGGAAAACATGAGATTTTTTTTCCGATTGTATAGAAAGAAATGAAAGACTTATTAAACTACATATTAAATTTCATTATGAAAACAGTATTAACAATTTACATTAAAAAGCAACCCATAACGAAAGAAAAAAAAATGATACCCAAAAAAACAAAGTAACTAAATGATTATGAAGGGATAAACATCAATTACTTTAATATAACAGTTCTATAAAATCTTAATCTAAGAACGGATAATTTATTCTTCATCTTCTTCATCAGCAGCAACTGAGTAGAAGGTTAATTTGTAAACACCTTGTTTAACAGAAACGAATCTGATCCAGTCTCTGATTTGGTTTTTTTTCAAGTATTTTTTAGTCAAGTATTTCAAGTATTTACCAGAGAATTTGGTGTTTGAAACAACAGTGATGGTAGTACCGTTTTCTTCAACAACGATATCGTTACCTAAGTTACCAACAAGACCTTCAACTTTGATGTGGTCATTCAAGTATTTGGTGTATGATGATGGGTCAAAGACACCGTTTTCAGTTGGAGCTGAGACATCAACAGTGAATTTTTTAGCAGCTTTAGCTTTTTTGTTGGTCTAGTAAAAAGTTAGTTAGCCTACTGCTATTATATTTGATACTCTTCAAAAAGAAGATTATAATATAAAATTCAGCAAAGCAAAAAGTGGAAGCCTAAATATGAAATAATGTTTTTGGTTCATCTAGAACAAACTGAACATTTCACACCATAGACTTGTTGTATATATAAAAGACAGCAAAGCAAATCTTTCAATAAACCCCAAATCTGCTCAAATGCCTAGTTTTAAATCTATTTCACACATACAATTGGAGCCATTTTTAACTGATATTATACTTGGATACTATATATTCAAGAAGTATTCAAAAGATGAAAGAAATATTTCATTCATGTTTTTCATCATAGTGTTTTTTTTTTCCCGCTCGTTTCGCGACTAATTGAAGTGTGACTGTGAAATATTTTTTTGAATTTAAAAACGAACATTGAAAACAAAAAACTGGTGTGTGGATGGAAATTCTAAAAATTATTATTATTACATCATCTGTTACATAATAGATTTGTAATTGGGTTTGCTGTCATTTCGCGACGTGTATGTTTATCATTTCTTGTGTGAGGAACTTGTAATATATCTTTACGTAGTTGACAGGTTTTGATATTGTGGATATAGTGGAATCTCAATCTCATTCACTCCAAAAGTAATTGCAAAAGGAAAAGTTCAAGGAAAAGCCATCAGTGACCATAAATTTATGAAGTACAATTAATATAGACCGTCATTGATTACTTTAATATCAAAATAAAACTCTCAAGACAGTCTTCATGGGGTCACAGCATGGTCAAGGCTCTCAATCTCCTCGTATAAACAATGACAGCATATTGGCCGCTCCAACTGCGTCTTATTCAACAGAATCGGTGCTGAGAAGCTCTTCATCCTTGGACACATATAACAGGAATGGTGATGAAACTCAGGTACCGCAGGTTGAAACCCAAAGGATAAGTCTTGTAAATACAATAGATGAAAGCCAGGAAAATATCGATGGTAGAGACGACTATGTCGAGTTTGATATGGGCCATGAAGGCCATAAGAGTGGAATATTCACTAGTGACCGTTCAAGGATTATAAAACAAGATAGCTTTAAAGCGAAGCTTGTCAAACATGGAAAGAACGAATTGAGTGATAAAGCCGAACAATTATTTAAGGACGAAACTGCTTCTTCTGTTTTCATCCCACCAAAGCTTGAAATAGTTGATAAAGCTTCTGATTTAAATAATTTAGAAGATGGTATCAAAGGATTGAATTTAAATTCAGCAAATCACCACGGCCAGATTCATACGAAGACACAGAACGTGAATGACGTTGAGAATGTACTTGAAGAAGACGACTATCAATGGTCCCATATGGAAACTGCGGCTGATGACGAAGTCTATGATGAAAAAGGACAAATTGTTAATGTGGATGGGAAGGATGATGGAATGGAGGATGCATTATTGGGCGTGAGCTCTGGTTATACTCGAATCGCAGCTGAGGAACAGGCCGAGCTTTATAAAGAAGCAGATAAAAAGACGGATTTTCTTTTTCAAGCAAACAAAGCTTCTAAATCTGATATGAAGTCAAAATTCTATAGTGACTCTGATGTTGGCGATGAAAGTGAAGATGATTTTGATGATTTTGATAGTTATCATCACTATAATAATTCTCAAACTCCATTAAGTCAGCTCCAAACTACAAGGAAACTCTTTAAAGATGACCAAAAATTTGCTTATATTGGCCTTGTTAAGCTTGTTATGAATGATATGGCAACCGATCTGGCAAGGCAGTGTCTTTCATCTAAGAGTCGATCTAAGAGATCCAAATGGGCTAAAAGAATCAACTTGGCACAAGCAAGCTTCGGTCAATGGCAATATGTGATAAGTGATAGGTTGTACAGTCATCTGGATTTATCGGAAGAAGAGAAACAGATGGTTGAGACATTAAGTTCACATGGTATAGATCCTGAAGATTTAGCTCGATCCTTGAAAGTAACCGAAACTGTGGACAACCCTGCATATGACAAAGATGCCAGTAATCAAGACCAATGTAAAACCTTGGCGAAGGACAAAGATGTTTTAAACCCTGATGATGTTGCCTGTGAAAGTAAAATTCAAATCGATGTTGCTTGGACTGTTTTGTGTGATTTGTTTTTAGTTCTGTTAGCGGATTCAGTCTATGACTCTCGCTCAAGAACGCTTTTACAAAAATTTGGTAGATATATAGAGCTGAGCGAATTAGATATCTATCAATTCGAAAGAAGAATCACAAGCTCTTTGCAGATGGAGGATGCAACGGAACAAATTTGGGATGAAACAGAACACCTCGAATCGAGAAAAAAGCAGGCAAAAAAGAAGAAACTGATGTATGTAGGTATAGCTACTATTGGGGGCTCTCTAGTGTTGGGTCTAAGCGCTGGGCTACTTGCGCCAGTGATTGGTGCTGGTATTGCTGCCGGATTGACGACTGTGGGTATCAGTGGAACAACAGGATTTTTGGCCGGTACTGGAGGTACTGCTCTTGTCACAGTTACAGGTACTGCAATTGGGGCACGTATAGGTAATAAAGGTATGAATAAGAGAGTTGGGGATGTCAAAACGTTCGAATTTATTCCATTTCATAACAACAAGCGAGTTAATTTGATAATTACCGTATCTGGGTGGATGAATAGTAAGGCTGATGATGTACGTTTGCCATTTTCAACTGTTGATCCAGTCATGGGTGACTTGTATTCTCTTTTATGGGAGCCCGACATACTTCAGTCCACTGGTCAAACAATAGGGATTTTAGCAACAGAAGCTATTACGCAGTCAGTTCAACAGATTTTGGGTGCCACCATTTTGATGGCACTAATGAGCGCTGTCCAAATTCCGATGGCTTTATCAAAACTAGGATACTTACTAGATAATCCTTGGAACGTTTCATTGGATAGAGCTTGGAAGGCAGGGCTTGTTTTAGCAGATACATTGATATCAAGAAACTTAGGAGTGAGACCTGTTACATTAGTTGGTTTCTCATTAGGTTCGAGAGTTATATTTTCATGTTTGTTAGAACTTGCTAAAAGGGGAGCTTTTGGACTTGTCGAAAAAGTTATTTTGTTTGGGTCACCTTTAGTTCTTTCAAGTGATGATTTGGCTTTAGCGAGATCTGCAGTTTCAGGAAGATACGTCAACGGTTACTCAAGAAGAGATTGGATATTGGGTTATTTATTCAGAGCCACCAGTGGTGGACTTAGAAGAGTTGCAGGTTTATCTCCACTTGAAAATTGTGAAGGCGTTGAAAACTTTGATTGTACACCCTATGTACATGGTCATATGGAATATCGTAAGGCAATGCCCCAGCTTTTAGCATTGCTTGACTTTCAAGTTTTATCAGAGGAGTTTGTGGAAATCGATGATCCAGATCCTGAACAAACCGAAAGACAAAGACAACTGATTTCTGAATTTGATGAGGCAAGAAAACAAATGGAACAAGAAAAGGCAAATGGGAAGAAGAAAAGTGGTTGGAGTAAATGGTTTGGTCCTAAGAAGAAAGATTGGTGGAGTGCTTACTCAGAAGCATCAGAAAATTTCAAAGCCAACAGTGATAATGATAATAAGGAGAATAAGAGTTTTGATTTTGATGTGAATAATGTAATGCAAGAAGTTGAACAATTAAAGGCAAATGAAGCCACAACAACAAACAAGGCGAATTCAAATGAAGCGGAAACTACAGATAGAGCCACTGCATTAAATAGATCAAGTGAGGAGGAGTCCAAACCAGATAACCAAGATAAGGCTGACAACTGTAATTTGGACTCTCCACAAGTGCCAAGTGAGATTGAATTGGAGGCCACAAAGAAAGGAAATGATAATGATAATGATATAGATGACGAATTCTCAACAAAGGAAAACATTACAATGTCTTTTGCCTAGTGTATATGTCCTTTGTATATATGAATACTTAGAAGAGAATAAGCCTAGTAGGCGTAGCTGATATACTTAAAATCACTTTTTGCTAATATTCTATCAATGATGTATAATCGATTTATATGTATATACTATATACTTATTCAAAGGAAAATTTGAGCATTAATTTCCACAGCACTAGCAGCGTATGGAATTTCGAAATTACTTAAAACAGTTGGGTGTAAAACACCGATTGAACCGACAACTTTAGCATCTTCACCAAGCTTATGTCTATAGAAAATTTTGGCACCTCTACCTGGGAAATAAGTTTTATTTTCTGGATCCTCTTCAATCCAATAACCTTTATCTTTAGAATTTTTTGAATCAACCAACCAAGGAGTTCTTAATGTTTGCATGATTTTACCTAGTAAACCTTGGGCGTATTCGAAACCAGAAGTTTTACCAGCGTAAATAGCAGCCCAGTTTCTTTGATTGTAAGCACGACGTTCTAATGATAAATCTTTGAAAACGACATCACCAGCTTCGAAAACTTTAATTGGTAAGGAGTGTTTTCTATTTTCACGAATAGTTTTCAAAATACCTGGAATCAAAGAAGTTCTAACAACTTGATATTCTTGAGTTTTAGGATTAGCCAATTGAACAGCTTTTGAATCATCAGATTGATTTAAAAATTTGAAATTTTCATCATGTGAACATAAAGTTAATGGTAAAACTTCAGACCAGCCTGATTGAGCTGCAGCGTTTCTAATGATATCTGCGACTTTATTGATTGGTAATGGTGAGGCACCTTTTGTAGTATTGGAAGTAATACGAGTTTTTGGTAAGTTGTTATAACCGTAGGCGATTGCAGCGTCTTCCATTACATCTGCTTGATGTAAGATATCTGGTCTTGTGATTGGGATTGAAACTTCCAAGATGTTTTTATCAGATGAAGAGACTTTAGCAGTTAATGACATTTTCAACAAAAGTTTTGAAATTTCTTCTCCTGATAATTCCAAGCCTAAACATCTATTGATGTAGTCGATTTCAGCATTAATGTTTCTTGGTTCCAAATTTGGTGTGATTCTTGATTGGTTGTTATGTTTTGAGATGATTTCAATTGGCTCTATAGTGAAAGGTTCTGAAGTGTAACGTGAAAACATTGCAACTAATTGATTAACAACAATTTCAACTTTATTTTTTTCGGTTGCGGTTAATTCAATGAAAACGTTTTTAGTATCTAAAGTGATTTTAGAAAGTTCCGAGTTAATGATTGGTGGTAATGAAGCAATATGATTTTGATTATCTAAAATAACTGGGAATTTTTCAGAACCTTCAATAATGTGTAAAAACTTTCCAAGATTTTTATCCTTTGAATAAAAATCGATAAAGTTTTCACCTTTAACAGCTTGTTTTTGATTTAATGGGATGAATTCGATATCCTTTTTAGGCAAAGCCTTGTATTGGAAAGGGCCTTGTAGTTTATCCAAATCGTGTGTACCAATTGCAACCAAAGTTCTATTACGACATAAATTTGAGTGTAATTTATCTTGTAAAGAGATGAATGATTGGTAAGATCTTTCAGTGAATGTGATGTTTCTCAAGATGGCACCAGCAGCATATGGTCTGATAGACTCAGTTGATTCATCAACGGTTAAACTGAAAACTGGATTGGAAGATAGTTTATAGTTTGGTAATTCTTTTCTGCCCAAGAATTCATTCAAGGACTGTGCGATACCTTCAATACACAGCATATCATAACGGTTTGCTGGAATATCAATCTTGTACTCAGGGCGCTCACCCGGCTGGACATCGTTAGTGGTATCTTCATCCAGTTCAATACCAAAATCAAAACATAGCTCTTCAAATTCTTCAGTAGTGTATTCTTTCCTATATTGAGTTTCCTAGGTTAGTAATCCGCCGCCAGACTAGTCAATCGTCATATCATCTCCGAGTACATACCCCAAGAGCTCGAATAGATCGGCTTTGTCCACAGTAACAGTAGGCATATCGAATAGTCGGTACGAGTGTTGTGCAACAGGACTCAAAATATGACTCTACGTCTTCTTCCAACCATAAACATGTACTTTTTCTTCCAACTTTAACCACAGAAGAAAAAAAAAATTACCGCGAATTGTTTCTCAGTCTGTTGACACTTCAGCTATTTCAAGTGATTTAAGTTGACTTGTGATTTATGTGGCGCTTGGAGATTGTTATGAGCTGTTCACATTGCAATCACCAATGATCCATCTTTGCCAACTCTATATATCAGCACTCCACTGCGTCACTATAGGGTTGTTCTAATTGGCATTTGGATTCCAATGCCAATTACATAAGCAACGAAAAGTCGCGAAGGTTGAGGGTAAATTTGGTAAATTGCGCCAAAATGTAAGAAAAAGACAGCTCAATTCACATTTAAAACACGATTCGTTGGAAGAGCAGTTGCTGTACTGATTGATACCTTTTTGAAAGTACATTTTTTCTGCATTATGGCTACTAGAACCCCTTCGAGAGCTTATGACTCTATTTTAAAACTTTTGCTAGTTGGTGATTCAGGTGTTGGTAAATCATGTCTTTTGTTAAGATTTGTTGAAGATAAGTTCAATCCAAGTTTTATCACCACTATTGGTATTGATTTCAAGATAAGAACCATTGAAATCGACGGGAAAAGAATCAAACTACAAGTCTGGGACACTGCTGGTCAAGAACGTTTCAGAACTATCACAACTGCTTATTATAGAGGTGCCACAGGTATTATCTTGGTCTATGACGTTACAGATGAGCGAACTTTTGAGAATGTTAGAAATTGGTTCCAAACCGTTCATCAACATGCAAACGAAGACACCCAGTTGATACTTGTTGGTAACAAGAACGATGAAAAGGATTTAAGAGCCGTTAGTTTCGAACGTGGTGAAAGTTTAGCTCAAGAATTAGGTATCCCATTCCTTGAGGCAAGTGCTAAAACTAATGATAACGTTGATGAATTGTTTTTCAAATTGGCTAAAATCATCCAAGAAAATAACAAGAGCAATGAAAGTTTGAACGCTGGTAATAATGGTGGAATCAATGTTAATTCTAAATCAGAAAGTAAAGGTTGTTGTTAGATTTTATATATGTATTCCAATTTTCATTTTTTTTTTTTCATAAATGACTTTATACAAACTGTATCTGGTCTTGTCTTTTTCAACTTTTTTTTCTTTCTCTTTGGGGGGTGATTTATATCAAGATTTGTTCATGCACATGCCTTTAATTAATATATGGAATTTGATTTTTTGTTTCATTTGTTTCGTATCGGATCAAACTGTTCCCATGGTGAATGGATAATTTTACAGGAATTCTACACCTATTTAAACTCTGCTTTAATAAATATATGTATCAAGAACTGCATAAACAGTTAATAAATATTGAATAAATAAATAAATAGCTAATAAATAAGGGGCATGGCTAAAAAGGCTTCAAATTTTTTTACCAAAATAAATCCATTGATCTTCTAAAGGCTTCTCTTCAAGTTCTTCCCAAACTTTCCATTCAGCAAGCTTTTGAGCTAAGTTAAATTCATCATTTGCTTGAATAATCAACTCTTCAATTAACCCATTCCCAATTTCAGATTCAATCTTAGTAACGTCTTCATGCTTCTCCACAATTTCTAATCTCTTCTTTGTAAAATTCGTAGTGGATGATCTATACACAGCATCTTCAGGAAATTTATCTTCAATGAAATTTAAAGTTGATCTATAAAGTTCAATCAATGCTGGTCTTGGATTTGGATGTGTTAAAATCCCTGTTAAACCAGTTGGGTTCCCAGTTGCGGATCTCACCAAAACTTGAGTTGAGCGCAATAAAGGTGTGAATCTCATTATAAAACTTGCAATTCTCTCCAAGTGACACCAATTTCTCCTACTCGTCCAGAGCTGTTATACAACTTATCAACAATCAACACAGTTGGTGTGTTCTCCATGTCAGGTTTTTTATGACCCACAGCGAAACAATCACCGCGAAAAACCCAAAAGGCGGAAAAAGAACCAAAAATGCACCAAAACGGAATATTGCCTCTTTGGTCTCAGATTGGATGATAATTGAATTAATAATTAACTCTTCCATTGTGAATTTTTCAGATTTAGTCATAAAGCTAAAGATTTCCCAGTACACATTTATTGTATTCAATGGTAGTGGTTTTGTAGGTTTCATTGCATCATGACTGGCAGTAGAAACGATGTGGAATCTGCTTTAGAGCGATCCATTGAGATATCGAAAGATAAATCTGAAGGATATGTAACTGTTGATGAGTCAAAACTTGAAGAGATGAATGGGATCTTCAACGAAGAAGATTATATCGATGCTCCACCAGATGGTGGATATGGATGGCTTTGCTGTGCATGTGTGTCTGCAATGAATTTTGCTACTTGGGGGGTCAATTGTGGATTTGGTATATTCTTATCTTTTTATTTAGATAACGATGTTTTCCCCGGTGCTACACCAACTGATTACGCTTTGATTGGAGGTCTATTAATCTTTTTAACTTTGGCCTTGATTCCATATACTTCAGCATTATTGTTGAAATTTGGATATAGAGTCACAGCGTCAATAGGAATCCTTTTCCAACTGGCTGGGTTTTTAGGTGCTAGTTTTGCTACAACACTTACTCAGTTTTATATAACTCAAGGTGTTTTGATTGGTATAGCATATGGAATAATATTTGGTGCTAATTCAATAGTGCTGCCTTCTTGGTTTTTGAAAAAAAGAGCATTGGCTAATGGGTTTTCTCATTTTGGTGTTGGATTTGGAGGTGTTGTTTTCACATTGGTTATAAATAAGCTCATAACCAAAACAGGTGATCATAAATGGGCTTTGAGAGTTATAGCAATAGTGTCATTTGTGATATGTACTGTCACTATGTTCTTGGTAAAGGTCAGAGTACCACAAAATAGTCAATTTAAAGATCAGCAGCATCCATCTATAAGAAAAATATTCAAAAGTATTTTTGATATGAAGGTTTGGAAAATGTTTGCTCTACATATGGCTACATTATGGTCTTGTATCGGAGCTACTGGATATTGTATTCTACTTTATAGTTTATCAAATTATGCTACAAGTATGGGATTTTCTCGTCATCAAGCTATGATAATTACTGTCTTGCTAAATTCTAGTCAAGCAGTTGGAAGACCATTGATAGGTTACTTAAGTGAGAAATTTGGAAGAACAAACTTTACGATGTTTGCAACTTTTTACACTTGTGTTATGTCTCTTGCCTTTTGGATCAATGTCAAAACTTATTCAGCTTTAATCGTCTTCACATTAATGATTGGTATTTTTGTTGGTATAAGTTCAGTGAATGTTGTTCCCCTGGTGGCTGATGTAGTAGGTTTAAACTCGTTTGCTAGTGGATTGGGATTTGCAAATACAATTAATGCCATCATGTCATTGGTTGCAGAAGTGGCCGCCTTAAACCTACGTGATTACTCTTTAGTTAACAGAAATCCATATTTTCATTGCCAGATATTTGTTGGTGTCTTATATTTCTGTGGTTTCCTTGCTTTAATTCCATATAGAGAACGCAGGGTAAAAAGAGTGTTGTTCCAATTGAAAGATTCCAAGACATTATCAGAAGCTGAAAAGCAATCACTTGCTAGCTTATTTGAACGTAGGGGAGTTTTCGGTTTCCTACAAAGAGCGTTTCATCCTATAACTTTATAGTAACATATTCATATTCAATATACATTATTTGCATTTCTGCTGTTTTCCAATATATATATAAATCAAACTAAAAAAAACTCTTTATACAGCCTTTCCTGAGCTAGTAACACGTTCTGAAGTTTCACCAGATACACTGCCTGATTCAACTTGCTCCACATATTGGACATCTTGTTTAGATAAGGATGCTCTTGGAGATAGTTGGTAGTCAGTTTCAAAGTGCATGAACTCTTTGGTATTAACGAAACCCATAAACATTCTGTTCTTTTCAACAAAGACTCTGTCAATAGCTTCCAAAGTAAGTCTTTTAGTTTCTGGATAGAAGAAGTAAAACATTACTGAAAATGATAAATTGGTGACAAAAAAGATCAAATATGATCTCCATTTGATGTTGGTGATAATCTCAGGAGTTATTTCCACAACAAAGAAATTCCATAGCCAATTTGCAGAGATACCAATAGCGGTACCTTTAGATCTTGCGTGTAATGGAAGTAGTTCAGGAACTAAAACCCATGGAATACAATTTGATGATGCACCAAATACCAATTGGAAAATGAAAAAGAAAGCAACAGCAGCAGCACCAGTCTTCTCAGATATCTTTTCATTGTCTTGGAAGATCAAAAGAATTGCAATCATCAACATTGCAAATGAACATCCAGCGTGACCCCAAATCAAAGGTTTTCTTCTTCCTAATGAATCAGCAAAGAAACTAGGTATTAAACTTCCAACAGTAAAACAAATAACCGCACAACCAGCTAAAATCATGGCTAAATTTCTTTCTAAACCAACATTTTCAATCAAGACAGTTGAGATATAATAGTTAACAAGATTGACACCAGACAATTGTTGGGCAAACATGGACATATATGCTAAGATAATTCTGTGACGAGTTTTAGCTGTATCAGCTTTGAATAATTTTTTCCAAGTGTACTGACCTTCATGAGTTTCAATTTCCATTGCTTCTTCAATTTCTTGGTACAATTTGATAATTTCTGGATCATCCACGTCTTTACCAAATACATAACACAAATTCTTCTTTGCTTCCTCTTTATCACCTTTCATATACAAATATCTGGGTGATTCGGGAACCGTAAAGGCAAATACTAAAACAATAACAGCAAAGATAATTTGCGAGGCAATTGGAAGTCTCCATGCAAGAGAACCTGACACAAATGATAAACCATAAGTAAGCCAATAAGCGTAACATAAACCAAAGCCCACAAATAGAGGCTCTGAACAAACTAAGTTACCTCTGACCTCAGGTCTAGACAATTCCGCTTGGTACATAGGAACAACAGAACTAATTAAACAAAGTTAGTGAAAATCAAAAAGCCTAAACAATGGAAAAAACTTACGTATCCAGCCCTGTACCTGCACCACAAATAAAACGTGCAATCATCAAATGTTCAACAGAATAAGCACTGCATTGTAAAGCAACACCAACGATAACCAGTATCATGGCAAGCATAAGCGTTAAACGACGTCCTAAAACATCACCGATATAATAATTCAAAATACAACCAAAGAAACAACCCAATGTAAAAACGGAGACAATAATACCCAAATAACTTCCTGTTGGATGACCAAAGGTATCTAAGAAATCATCACCACTAACAAGATTACCAATAATCCCCTGTTCACTACCAAAAAGAATAAAACTTATCTCACAGATACCTGTGATGGCCCAACTAACATTTCTTCCAGGTTTCCAAAAACCACGCCCATTACCTAGTCTCTTATAAAGTTCATACATCTTTAACTTAATGGTTTCGTTATTTGTTATCGTTAACACAAGAGCAAAAGAAGGATTTGCATTTGTCTTTATATAAATAAGTTACTAATTTTCTGGTCATTTTGAATCATCTTGATAGATCATCATTACGACAAGTATTTTATGATGCGAGTCCCAACATTAAGGTGTGTTTTGTCGCTTAAAAATTTAAAAACGCGTGTAAAAAGAGTTTTGTGGAGGTGATGCGGTTAAAGCTGGGGAACAAATTTTAGCAAGTATGATTCCAGTAGGCTGATGAGTCGCACAGAATTAGGCGGAGAGGCATTTGGTCAAAATTAGACGGTATTTCGCTTAAAAATGTAGGAAGGGGAGGGCATTTTGCAAAATTAGCCGCACAAATAAGTCGCGATCGTTTAAGGTGAGGTTTATTTTATGACTTAAAAAATCTGGGGTAAAATCAGGCAACTCGGATTACGAGTCATCAAATGTTGGATGACGTAGCCGGTAGATCTTCAACCCTTTTGTAGATAAGCGCTGAAATTAGCCGGTAACTTTACAGAAATGTAAATTATAAAAGTGCATGTATTTAAAAATTATAATAATTATTTACGGTTCAAATCTTGGAACTCCCATAGCAATGAGGAATCATTTTGCACACTGGTCACGTAACCTTGAATACGCTCAGTGATAGTCTCAACTTTAAAACCGAAATAGTCATAAACAGCTGTACCAGGTAGAGATTTACCAAATGTATGCATACTAAAACCAGCGTTGGCGTATCTTTCCCAACCGTTTGGAGCATAAGCCTCAATAACAACTGTTGGAATTTTACCTCTTTGTAATAACGAGCGTTTGTATTCCAAAGATTGTTCCTCAAATAGCCTTTGGGAAGGGAATGAAATAACTTTAGTTGGAATTCCTTGTTCAGTTAATTTCTTAGCAGCTTCATATGCAAACACCATTTCAGCACCAACACCAATTATATTCAATTGTGGTGACTCAACATCATGGAATACATAAGCACCTTTTTGAACAAGTTCACGCTTAGAGTTTCCGTGGTATTGATTAAGCTTGTGTCTGGACAAAGATAAAATGGTTGGGTTTTCAGAATTGAGTGCAAATTCCCAAGCACCAGCAACTTCTTCACTATCGCAAGGACGAATGTAGTTCAAATTAGGCATTGAACGGTAAAGAGCCGCAAGTTCAATAGCTTGATGTGTTGGGCCATCTTCACCCATACCAATCGAATCATGGGTAGCGACATGAATGACTTTGAGATCTGATAAAGCACCATATCTAACAGCAGGGGCTGCGTAAAGATAGAACATAAAGAATGAAGATGTGACTGGAATAAAAGTTCCTTTGTTGAATGCAGCGATACCATTAGCTATAGCAACCATAGCGTGTTCTCTGATACCATAATGAATATAACGACCAGAGTAATTACCATTAATTCCACATTCAGTTTGAATATTTGGATTTTGGAAATCGACTTTTTTATCCCAGATCAAATTGACAGATGGTGACAAATCTGCAGAACCAACTATGAAATTATTGATATTTTTAGCTAATGGATTAATCACCATACCACTTGAGCCTCTTGATGGTGTAGGAGAATCTGGAAAACTTGATGGAATATGTTCTTTCCAGTTCTCTGGCATCTCACCCTTAACTCTTCTTTGAAAGTCTTTACCCAATTCTGGAAATTTAGAAGCATATTCTGAGACTAAGTTTGACCAACCTTTGACATACTCATCACCGTTTTTAGGTAAGTCACCGAAAAATTCGTAGACTTCAGGTGGTACAACATATTTTTCCTTAGGGTCGAATCCATTGATAACATGAAGTCTATCAACTTCTTCTTGGCCAAAAGCAGCACCATGGGCAGCGCAATTGTTTTCGACTTTTGAACCGATACCAATGTTGGTATGAACGTTAATCAAAGTAGGTTTATCTTTTGAAGACTTAGACTCGGCTAGAGCCTTGACAATTCCTTCGATGTCATCTGAACCATTGAAAACTTCAATAACATTCCAATTGGTAGCTTTAAATTTAGCATTTATATCTTCAGTATTAGTCAAATCAACAGAACCGTCACATGTGATTTGATTGTTATCATAAATAACAGTCAAATTGTTCAAGCCAAGGTGTCCTGCAAGTGAAATTGCTTCTAAGGAGATACCTTCTTGTAAACAAGCATCACCAACCATGCAAAAAGTGTGGTTTGAAACCACAGGGAAGTCAGGTTTATTATAAGTCTCCTGTAAGTTCTTTGATGCAATAGCTAAACCGACAGCATTTGAAATACCTTGTCCTAAAGCACCAGTAGTGATCTCAATACCAGGAATTTCGATTTCTGGATGACCAGGACAGAGAGAGTCAGTTCTTGGTGAATGGTATGATTTTAATTGATCCATTGTCATATGTTCATACCCAACAAGATGTTGAAAGACATATTGAAACAAACAAGTATGACCATTTGACAAGACAAATCTATCACGATTGAAATAGTCTGGATCATTTGGGGAAAATTTCATGGTATATTTCCACAAAGCTATACCAATAGCTGCCATACCCATGGCACCACCTGGGTGACCACCATTAAATTGTTGAACCAAGTCAGCGATTAAGACTCTGATAGACTTTAAAGCAACTTTATGAATATCTTCTTTAGTCATTTTGATGCTGCATTTTAAAAAATATCGATAAGAACATCTCCAGAATTTGAACTGACTTTATAAGTTTGGATGCTCATCGCGTTGCGGTTAAATATTGAGCACAATAAAACTTTTCGGCTATTTTAGGTAAGCACTTGTTTTAGCGCTTAATTTTCTAAATTCACCACCAATACTTGTCGGCTAAAAAAATGAAATACATCAGGTACTAAGAAAAAAAAAATCGTAGCCTTTGAACACCGAAACTTTGAGATGATATAAAGACAAGTATTATCTAAATTAAACTTTTCAAAAAAAAAATGATTGTTTCAATATCATAAGCTCCGATGTGCCAGAGCTGTAATAACCCATCTGTTCAGGTCACTGTGGACCATAGAATTGAAATCAAAGAAAATGAAATTCCTAAGTTAAAATCTGGTGAAGTACTAATTCATCCTAGAGCTACTGGTATTTGTGGTAGTGATATTCATTTATGGAAACATGGTCAAATTGGTGAACTAAAAGTTTTAGGAAATTTGGTCTTGGGTCATGAAGCTTCAGGTGATATTATTGAAGTCGCTGATGATGTTACAAATGTGAAGATCGGTGACAGAGTCGCCATTGAACCACAAATTCCTTGCAGAAAATGTTTCTTGTGTGGTCAAGGTGATTACAATCTTTGTCAAGATGTCAAATTCATTGGGATGTATCCACATTCTGGGTCTATGCAGCGCTACTTGGTACACGATGCTAGATACGTTTTCAAGCTACCAGACAACATGACTTATACACAGGGTGCTTTGGTTGAGCCTTTATCCGTTGGTTATCATGGAGTTGAGAGAGCTGATCTTAAGTTAGGACATGGTGTTATGATTGCAGGTGCGGGCCCAATTGGTCTTGCAACATTGCTATTAGTGAAAGCTGCCGGTTGCACACCTATTGTTATCACAGATCTTAGCGAAGGAAGATTAGATTTTGCAAAGGAGTTGGTTCCAGATGTTATTACATATAAGATTGATCCAAAACTAACACCTCAAGAAACTGGTAAGCAAATCAGACAATTGTTTGGTCCAAACGAAGAGGATGCTCCATCTAGAGTTTTAGAATGTACTGGGGTTGAAAGCAGTGTTATTACTTGCGCATACGTAATTAGAAGATCTGGTCTTTTAATGATCATCGGTGTTGGAAAGGAAACTTTTAACAATTTCCCTTTCATGCAATTGTCTTTTGCTGAAATTGATTTAAAATTCAGTAATAGATATCATGATTCATGGCCAACAATCATCAATATGATTTCCAATGGTATTTTGAAAGTTGACAAGCTAGTCACTCATAAATTTCCTTTAGAAAAAGCAGATGAGGCTATTGCTCTAGCTGGTGATCCAAGAAAGGGTAGTATAAAAGTTATTGTTGAAGATAGACATGGTAAACTATAAATAAACTTTAAATAGATGTGATATTTTTAAACTTTCTTTACAAAATCGTAACTCTATGATCTTCGCGGATCCATTATCAAAATTTTGCAAAATTTGGCACGTCTAAGCTTTTAGATCAACAACTACTGCTTGTCTATTGTTGCCAGATTTTCAGTGAATTGGTTCTATTTAAATAATGATGTTTCCCAGCGAATATGGCACTTGATGTCTTAGGGGCTTCAGGCTTCAAATGTCAAATCCAAGTGAGACTGAGCTATCAGTAAAATTGACTGATACCATCCCAGAAGATGCTGATTTGGCGATCAATTATATCAATGATAATGCTCCAATATATTCAGCAAAAAGAGATTCCAAACTTGTTTTGAAAATTGACCTGAGTATGATACCTATCATTGCATGTCTTATGTGTGTGAAGATGATGGATAAAAATATTACGGCCTATGCGTCCATGCTTGGACTACGTGAAGACTTAAAAATGCCACAACACACATACGCTTGGGCCGCAAGTATTTTTTACTTTGGTTTTTTTATACTCGAGTTCCCTATGAGCTTGGTATTACAAAAGACTCTTTCTAAAACTATTGCAGCAGCCGTTGTTATATGGGGTACGATTTTATTGTGCCATGCGAGCTGTCAGTCTTCAAGTGCTTTTTTGGCATGTCGTTTCTTTCTTGGGATGTTTGAAAGTGCAATGAATCCGGCATATACTTTATTAACCTCTCAATGGTGGAAAAGAGAAGAGCAGTTCATGCGTTGTGCTATTTGGTTTGGCTCTCAAGGATTTGGAACAATATTGGAAGCTGCTATTGCTTACGGTCTTTACAACCACGGCTCTAAAGTACTGAAACCATGGAGATTACTTTATATGATAACTGGTGTCATAACATTGCTTTTTGGTTTCATTTCTGCGATCCACATTCCAGAAGTTCCAATGAACGCTTGGTTTTTTGATGATTTTGAGAAAATGGGGTTGCTAGAGAGGGTACGGTCTAATCAGCAAGGATTCGGAAATAGAACGCTCAAAAAGCATCAGTTCATTGAAGCTTTAATGGATGTGGTCACCTATGTATCTTTTATCTATGGCGTCTCGTACTCAATTGCGAGCTCCTCCTTTTCAAATTTTGGTACAATTCTTTTGCAAGATGATTTTGGATATAGCTCAGAATCTAGCATTTTAATGGGCATGATTGGTGGAGCTTTAGATGTACTATTACCTGTAATAGTTGCCTATATTAATCAACAGTTTTTTACCAACAAAAAGTTGTGGATATGCTCGGCCGCCAATGCAATCACTTTAATTGGAATGACTTTATTCAACTTTAGTGAGGACAAAAATTCAAAATTATTTGGGTATTTTAGTTTTTATATTTCAACAATCGTCATCTCAGGAGTTATTTCAAATATATCTTCAAATGTTGCTGGACATACTAAAAAAATAACCATAAATGCCATTTTCAATATAGGATCATCTATAGGCAGTATAATTGGGCCACAGTTCTTCAAGAGCAATAACCGTCAACCAGCTAGGATATTGCTTCTTATATCCTCTATCACTGGTACTTTTTGTATACTGTTTTTAATAACGGTATATACTTATCGAAATCTTGAAAGGGATAAGCTTAAAAGAAAACTTGGGTTGAAGTATACCGTTCCGAGGTATATTGAGTTTTACGATTTGACTGATATGGAAAATCCAGAGTTTAGATATATTATATGACTACTGAAGATTCACAATAGTTTCAAGGCACTTTAATTTTGGTTGGAAGTCAGTGTTGGTGCTGCAAAGAGGGTTCTTTAGTAAGATGATTTTTGATAAGACGGTCATTCGCTCACATTTGTATGAACAAAAATCAAGTCTATTGTTTTGTAGAAGAAGTTTATTAAAAAATCTACAAATTATTTTAGTATCTTAAGAAGTGTCTACAAGAATGACAAATTTGGCATTAACACTTCTTATTAAGTCACTGCTGAAGGATATATATCAAAACTGTGATCTCTTTCTAACATCTCATCGACATTTGCAACAAATTAAAGAGAGTGGATTATTAGATGGTATTAATTTGGCATTGAAAGGTACGATAAAGTATATGTTTGGACCAGAATATCAGATTGGATTGGAACAACTACTTAAATTATTCTTAAATTATTGCTAGAAGTTTTATTTCAAAATAGATTGTTGAAGTCAATGGTTCTTGGTCCAGCAAGTATTTCACATCTTTAATTCTCTGAGCTAGTCTGGAATAAAGAAGCTAAGTGTTTGTTGAAGTCACAGTGAGAGAGGAATCAAGGTTTATACTTTAAAATGATGAACTTCAAAATTCATTAATCGACCTCTAAATTCTGAATACTATTTTAATAATTGCACTTGGAGCTGATAGTACTAATGGTTGAATTTAATATGCAGTTGTCTCATTAGCACAGGTTATGGAAAATACTAAGTTTTGTTTTGTTAGATATAAAGTTAAGTCTGAAAAGTGGTTCTTTATCCAGGAAATTTGTTATTTTTTGTGTTGTTGAATTTAATAAGATGTGGGATGTTCTATGCTTTAACTTTGTGAATAGAGATCAAGTGAGTGGAGTAGTACGCTGGGATTCAATGCTGAGCTCACTAATGGTATTTTTAGTTGTTGAATTATAAGGTTTGTGTTGCGTAAAGGTCTTATAAGGGCTTCAGTCCCTTAGTTAATGATTTAGCTAATTGCTATTGAAATGGCGGCACTAGAAGCTTTCAACTGTTGTTCTAACATTAGGAGTTGTTCTACGTACTATAGTGTGTTGTACTTATGTTGGATTAATAGTATAATTTAAGCTGTTTTGTTGTTGATGAGGATGTAGTGTTGTAATTGTTAAAGAGAAAGGTGTCTATTTCGGAGCAAGCTTACAGTTGAAAAGCAATGTAGGATGTAAGTGAAAGTGGATGTGGTCGATGCAGGAAGCTTCATTAAACAAGAAGAGTTCCCTGTGGCTTATGCAAATTGGTTGTTTTGATTACTTTGAAATGATTTCTTTGATAGGTTATATGCTGTCTTTTTGGGGTCACTTGAAGATGAAAATGAATTGAAAATGGGGATAAAAGAATTGACGGAATACAATATAGGTGTGCAATGGCATAGCGTAAATCTATATATAAGAGTTTGAGGCTGCTCAAAGTATCTTTGGAAACAAAATTGGTATAAATAAACTTTCATTAGCTATATGCTTAAATTTTGGGTGGTTAAAAATAAACTTTTTTGGATACATAGAACAAAAAGGGGTATATATATATAAACTTGGGACCGTATTTTATGGATATATTCAACTAATTAGTTCAGTTTAATCAAGAGTTGTGGTATTGTTGGTGATATACGCATTTTTAGTGAATTTCTACAAAAAGGCAAATTTCAGATAATGAAAAGATTTAATTGGAAAAACAAAAAACAAATTATTTTGAGTCGCGGTGAGAAGTAGTACTATGTGAAGTTTCAAAGCTTTATTTTTGTTCTTTCATATTAATAATTCGGTATGTAGTATATCACATACACTGGGATATAGACATAACCGCTACTTCTTTTATTGTCAAACTTGGCACACACATGACACACTAGGTATTTCATATATATGTCACGTTTCAAAGCAAGATACATTGTGGTTATTGAGTTATCACAGTTTATAGTAGTAGTCGAAAATGCAATATATGCACTTATAAGGGTTTAGTGGTTTTTCAAAATCGGGTTTTTAAACAAGTAAAACATTCATTCAATAGGCAAAGACGAACATATAAAGATGTACTTGGTCTCTTTCTAAAATTAATTCAGGTTATTGAGATATAAGTTACTAAAGTATTGATTCTTGATTTCCTAATTAGGAAGGTACGAACGAAAAGAGCGATCAAGTGGCTCAAAAAAGTTAATGAAATAGAGGGCTTTAGTGAGACGTTAAGTTATTTCTTGGTACAACTGGCTTGTCTGAACTGGATGGTACTTTAATTAAAGAGTTTATAAAATGATTTCATAAAGTTATTACTGTTTAAAGTTGGGTCAATGCACACAAAAGAATCACAATATTGATTACTAAATGAAATTAAATAAGCACTTGTTATATATATTTGTGTACAGAAAAGCGAGTAGAATATATATATGTTTATAATTAGTCTTTAGTGATACGTTTTTACTTTTTTATTAAATTTTTGAATATAAGTTTATGTCATATATTTTTGTAATTATTATATCTTAGGTATTAAAATGAAATAGTAGTTAGATTAAAAGTTATTATTAGAACAAACACTCTGGGTATCTAATTCTATAGTTAATTGAGGTTTATATGTAATAAACAGGCTGGTATATGTAATTATGTAGTATATTTAACGTTATTACATAATCAATATAACTTAACAAACATTTGATAGTCATTTTTTAATTTCGAGAGTCGAGTGTTATCAATAGAGGCTCGATGCATTCAATTTGAGGCTCGATAGTTTCTGTCTGACACTCGATTCTAAATTACTAACGTTCTGAGGTTAAGTTTACAAAGGAAAACGATATTATAGTATGTTAATAGCTTTGAGCTAAGAGTAATTGAAATATTAG